>JAQSEB010000216.1:0-261119 GCA_030063045.1 Pratylenchus scribneri
TAGGGGAAGTGTCTGATAGTGCGCGGGATATAGCTGGATATAGGAGGATTAAGGTGGATATGGGGGGATAAGCCGGATTAAGCCCAGAAATTGAAGTGAAATGGCCCGCAGGGTCAGTGGGATGTAGGGGAAGTGTCTGATAGTGCGCGGGATATAGCTGGATATAGGAGGATTAAGGTGGATATGGGGGGATAAGCCGGATTAAGCCCAGGAATAGATGTAGTATTAGGCTCAAATTCCTATACCGAGCCGCTGACGGCTCTTGATTGGTCATCCTGGCCCTAACCCTATCCCCTAAATAGGTTTAATCCGGCTTAATCCCCCTTAATCCACGTATATCCCCCTATATCCTGCTATATCCCGCGTGCTCCGAACTCCTAAACCCCTAGATCCCATGCCGCCCCTAACCATAACCTTAATCCCTAGCCCCTAGCTAAGCTTAATCCGGCTTAATCCCCCTTAATCCACGTATATCCTCATATATCCGGGGCTTAATCCCGCGCCGTCTACAGGCCTCTGTTACATTTCCCCGACGTTCCAGTGGCCTTCCTTCTGGGCCATTTCCCATAGATTTCAGGGCTTGATCCAGCTTAATCCCCTTATATCCACCTTAATCCCTCTATATCCGGCTTAATCACGTGCACTATTAAGGCCTTCGACACCTTTCTCGACCTTCCTGTGGCCTTCCGGACTATTTCCATTCCATTTCGGGGCTTAATCCGGTTTAATCCCCCCATATCCAGCTTAATCCCTCTATTTCCATCTTCAATCAGTTTTGGCTAGCCACAATCACTTTTGGCTAGCCAAAATCAGTTTTGGCTAGCCATAATCAGTTTTGGCCGAAAATCGGCCAAAATCAGTTTTGGCCGGCCAAAATCAGTTTTGGCCGGTAATCAGTATTGGCCGCAACATATATATAAAATTTTCACAAAAGATATTTTATTCAATTAAAAAAGGTTACTTTAAAATTTTCATGAAATATAAATTAAAGACCAAATAAGTTTTTAGAATTTAAAAATTGGAATTGATCTCAGTGAATCATAATTACAAATTAGAATTGAGAAATTGTAATTACAATTTGTCAATTGAAAATAATCTTTTAATGAAAAGAATAGATTTTTTAAAACCAATTGCCACAATTGGAATAATTTAAAAATTGACAACAAGAAATATTTATAATATTTTTTAATATTATCTCCTGCCGAATCTGGGATAAGTCTTTCAATATTTACCCTCTTTCATATCCATGTTTTCCATTTCAATTTCATGTGAAAAAATTCCCAAACCCTTTTTCTTTCGTTTCCCTATGGAACCTTTCATTCCATACCCATTACCCGCAAATATCTTTTGGCGCATATTTTTCACACCAAAATCGAAGAAATATTTTGGCATTGGATATTTATAAATGCTGGGAATTCTGAGAAAATATTGGAAATAAACAACCTTTTTTATTCTAAAAGAATTTATACTCGCCTATAAATAGAACCCAAGTATTAGAAGAAAAATTCCTGATAAGAATTGCATGAAAAAATTTAAAATTAGGAAAAGTACTATTTTATAGAATCTTTTTATCTCATAAATCATTTAATCTTACTATGAGAAAAAATGAAATCATTTTACATTTAGATGAAACATTTTGAGATAATTATTTGTTCTTATTTTAGCCTTTCCTTTGCCGAAATTTTCTTTCATGCCACATTTAACTAATGGATTTTATAGAGGCATTTACAAATAAATTGTCATTGGCCCTTTATTGAATTGGACAAATCCAAATTTACTAAACTTTTATTTCCTTTATAATTTAATGAAATGTAAAATAAAAAGAATTAAATTGACAAAAAATTACCGATCTTAAATGTGAAATACTTTTCCAAAATTTCAGATCGACTAATCCAAAAACGATGGATTAACATAAAATAACATTTAGTCAGTTTTCAATAATTCCTAAATAATTTAAGAATTTATTACTATTAAGTGTTTATGAGTTTTGATTTGTTCAAGTATGCCTATAAATGGCCATTTTTTGGTTAATTTAAAAAATTTAAATTATAAAATTATAATAAAAATAAAATTTTAATAATTAAAAAATATTATAATTTTAATAATAATTTTAAATGAAATTTAATGAAATTTGAAAATTTTCATACAAATATAAGAGCATTAAAAAATTCGATTTAAAACCCATAAAATATTTAATGGGGTCATTGAAATAAATTCCAATTATTTTAAGGATCTAACCACTCTTGGTCTGAAATTAATGGAGGTAATTTTTGGAGCGTGGGAGTTGCATTGCAATACCCACTTAAAAATCGGGTTTTTTGCTTATATATTAATTAAGCCAAAAAATAAATAAAATTAAACAAAATGTAAGTTAATTTTAATTCCATATTTTTGCTTTTTTTAAATATATTCAATCGATAGAATAAAGTGGAAATTGTAAAATCTTAAATAAAATTACAAAATTTCTTTTCCAATTAAAATTTCTTAGAAAAAATTGTACAAATCCAAATATAAATATTTTAAAAATTATTCAGTTTTTTGGTATTTGAACATTCGTTTATTTATTTTCGTAAAATAATTTTTATACTTTTCGCGTTTACATAAATTTAAAATAAATTCAGTAATTTATTAATCCTCAAATTTGAATAAAATTTTATTTTTAGCAATTCACACAAAACACTAATCATCTATTCCACAAAACCGCACACATTTCTCTTCGATCATTTTTGCATTGTTCCCTGCTTAAAAGTGCCTGCCAAGTGCCAACTGACATTTTGTGGTGTATAGTATTAAAAAAGGAATCACGGTGGTGGCCATTTTGCTTGGGCAAGTTGGCTTTGGCGCTGCCACAATGTATTGATTGATGGCATTCCGCTTTGGCCAAAATCCGCATAGCAAAGGTCGGTTTTATTGTGGAATAAAAAGTTTTTTTATTTAAAAAAAAATTTTTTTTAATTTTTAAAATTTCAAAATTAATATTTAAAAAAATTTTTTTCAATATAAATTAATTAAAAATTTTCAACTCGACCATATAAATTTATCTGCCAATGTACCCAATAATTTTTTATCAATTTTAAAAAATTAAAATCAATTTCAAATTTCTGCTGTACATCATAACATATTTCTCAATGATATAGGAAAAATTACGGCAAATTAAGGGAAAAAGGAGGCAGGCACAAAAAAGCCCCCTATTCCCTCATTCTACTCTTTGACATTTTATACCCACACAAATTGTTCTCAGCCCACATTAATTTTGCGCACACTTGTCAGTCAAAAAGAGAAAAGCCGACGGTGACTTGGTTGAAATGTACCCCTCTCTACCTTAAAAGGAAGATTGAGTGAAATTGGAGCCGCACACAATCGCCTTCCACCCTTAATGCCTTCTCCATTTTTTTAATTCCCCGGCTCTCATTTTTGTGCCTTTCCCTTTTTCATTTACATTTTTGGCCAATTTGTTTTCTTCCCCCCTTCATTTTGATGCTGCCATTACGCCTTTCTTAATTCCTTACATCACTCCTTTTTTTTTATTCGTTTCACCGAACATTCTGACTGAAGGCCAATAAAATTGACACAAATTAAAGAAATGATAAATTGGCTTACCATAAAACCCAAAAATAAAAAAAAATTAATATCTAACAAAAATTGAAAAAGTGACGAATCCTTTTTTAGTATCAAATTTCGCTGTTTAATTTTCTAACGCAATCATTTTTGAGCCTTCATTTAATAATTTTTTTTAAAAATTCAATTAATTCTTTTAGTTTTACAAAATTTGTAGAATAATCGCGCTTGTTTTATTTATTATCATGAAAAATGCTCTCAATTTATAAAATATTAATAAATTTTATTTTATGAGATATAAAATTATTTTTTTTACCAGTTAACCATCGATAATATTTTCCCAATAATTTATTCCCTCATATCGTGCTTCCCAACAATTTCCATCTATTAACAACAAGCAAAGAAAAAAATTCACATTGCGCGAAAATTTATAGGGCAGCTCTAAAATTCTCCAATTCCAATGGGAGGATGGGAATAAGCTCACATAGATGCATTGGACCATAATTGGGATTGGGTTGGCATTTGGTGGAGTTTTTTACTGCTAGGTTGAAAAAAGGGAAGCGGCACGGAATAGGCAGGCTCTAATTTAAATGCCGCCATCGCCACCAAACAAGAACGCCTCCACTTATTTCCGTGGTGCTCATTTGGCCAATGCCGCCAAGCCTTACCCTCTCCCTCCGTCGATTTGATGTTGGCTTGTACGGAAAAAAACACAACAAATCCTGCGTTAATTGCCCTCTTGGATATTGGCTGGCGCCTTCCCTTCCTCTGGGAGATAACAAAAATAGAGTCTAAACGGAATTTATGTGAAAGAAAAATCCCATTAGAGAACACTAAAATATCTGGGATATTTCAGTAATGAAATGGAATATTTTTTGAAAAAAATTAAAAAAAAATTATTTATGGCAATAAATAGTAGGTAAAAAATAAAATTTCTAAAACTCATAAAATAATTTGAAGGAGAATTTAATAAATATAAAAATTTTTATTAAAAGAGAAAATGCTCAACCGTGTGGAATCCCACTTTTTAAATATAAAATAAAATAAATCAAAATCAAATTAATTTAATGTTAATAATGATTTATGACTTTTTCAATTATTTTTTTCCCTTTCAATCCAATTGCTTACATTTTTAATTGTGCGACTAATTAACTATAAATGCTTTATCACTATTTTCTGCGAATTTTTTAAATATTTTAAATAATAATTTACCTTATAAATAAAGCCAAATATGTAAAAAATAGCATCACTCAAAAGCAACGATGATCTATTAAAATAATATGTGCCATCAACTAAAATGCAACAAAAAAATTCATCACAAATTTGTTTCAACAAAAATCACCAAAAAAGCAATCATCATCAAAATTTAATGACAAAAAGCAAATTTATATTATTAAATAAAAATAATGCAAAATCGGCAGCCATTCTTTGGGAACGCCGCTTACCAATTGACAACAACAAACAATTTACAGGGACGACAATTGGGTGGATTCCATCATAGTGGTGGCTCTATATTTGGTGGAAGTGTTTTTCGACGTAAGCTAAATTGAAAAAAATGCTTAAAAAATATTTAAATCTAATTATTTAAAATTTTTAAATTATCAAATATTTAAAAATTCTCTTTTTTTTTATATTTTGCATCTCATAAATAAATAAAAGTTAATTGAGAATAAAAAATGCTGGAAAAAGCAAACGTAATTCTATCATGACCATCACCGCACCAAAAAAAAAATTATAAAAAAAAATAAAATTTTCGACAATTAGTTTTACTAATTTTTATGGAAAGTGAAAGCCATTTTCAAGTCCACTAAATTTTTTCTATCCATTGAAAATATTAAATTTATAATTGATTTTACAAATTAGAATTTTCGATTCAATTTAATAAAAAATATTTTATCATTTTTTCCTGCCCCTCCGATTATATCCCATAAATTACTTTCCATATTTTGGTCTTAAATTAAAACATATAATTTGTAAGCTAATAAAATCAACCATGTTTCCCCCCATCAAAAAAGAAAAAAAATTTTTTAAAAAAATGAAAATGGCAAATTAAAATGTTTCATTAATATAACGAAACTTTTTACGAATCTATTCCGAGCCTTTATGCATATTTCCTTCATTTAATATGTAAGTTGCCTGCGTGGGAATAATTTTCTCATTTGGGAGAGCATTTCTTCAACATTTTATTGGTTGGATTATAAACTCAATTATAGTCGGCAAATATAAAATATAAATGAATGCTAAAATTATATTAGGTGTGAGAAATAATTGCGGCGAATAAATCGGCATTTGAGGGTTGGCAATTGGGGGCACCTTTTGATAACACATAATTTTTTGGCATCCTTCTTATTGAAAAATAACTAAACGATTTGTCTGTCCATTCTTCTCTTTTATTTATTCCTAATTTATTATTCCACCCCTTTTGATGGGAGATCGAAATCGTGGAAAAATAAATATTTTCCATAAATGCATCATTCTCAAGATTAGTAAAAATATTTCTCAAAAATTCGAAATATATTATTTTGTTAAAAAACTTTTTTAAATTTATGTCAAAAATTTTAATTTTTTTTATTCTAATTAATAGATATTTTTTAATATTACTTACTCTTATTAATAATTTCTCCTTCTTAATATTTATTATAATATTTATTATTCCATATACAAAACCCAAACACGCAAATTGGCAACATTTTGCCTTTTTTACCAAGAAGCCAAAGTGAATTTTCCCAGAAAACATAGTCATTTTAATACCATCTCGACTCTCGGCGGATGTTTATCAAATCCTTACCACATTTTTTCTATATTTATTTTTCGCTCTAATATTTGGTTTCCTTTTAATTAGCCATTAATTCATCTTACTCAGAGACATTAAATTCTTCACTTCTAATTAAAATCCGCATTTGTGAGAGAAATCAATAAATTTTTCATGCAAAATTATCTACATAAATAAATATATGTATTAGCGTTGTATTTATTCATAAAATTTGTGACCATCATACGCGCGAAACCCTGTCTCTTTCCGGCCAAAACAACCATCGAATTGGGGCCGCCATTGGCGAGCGTCCCAATGGTAATAGCAGATTAACACCAGCCCAGCAGCAACAACACCAACAACAACATAGACAACTTCAACATCGCCCACGATATCAACGATATTTTCGACGTATATTTAGCTGAAATTTTTTTTATTTAAAATAATTTATATTAATTTACGTGCCCATCTTGAAATCACCATTTCTAAACTTTTATTAATAAATCTAACTTTTATTTTCTTGACCAAGAAAAATTCTATGAGTTTAAAAAATTAATCCATTTATATTTCAATCATATAAAATAATTGAAAATATTTTTAAAAATGATATAATACAAATTTGCGGCCTTTATTTTCTCCCTTATTGATGAATGTAAATTGTAAAAAAGCCACAAATGAATGAATTGAAGCAATCCGCCGTCATATTTTCGCACATCGAAAGCCGCCTACATTTTTCCCTCAATTTCTTGGTAACTAAGGAATGAATAAGGATTCCTTTTATCATGTATTTTGGTGCGGCTAAAAATGTAATGGCGCCAAGAACTAAAGCCCCAATCTGCTCAGCCAATCTGCCAATCCGCATGCAAATCCCACGGCAAAAATGGGGCCAGCAAATTCCTCCTCAATTTTCCCATATTTTGCTTGAAATAAAAATAAATTTTTTTGCTTGCATTTCATTGGGGTGCCAAAAAGCCTACATATTCATTTCAACTAAAAAATTTTCATCAAATTCCTCGCCAAAAATAAGCACATTTTTATCAGAAAAATTTCAATAAAATTGGGTTTATTTTTTTTATTAGTACAATAATAGATTGAATATATTTTTTTAACTTTAATCTTAATTAATTTATTTTAAGAAAAAAAGGAAAAAATTTTTATGTGTTTAAATTCATTTTTTCTGAATGCTGACGGCAAAAGCATCATTTGGAAAATGGCTTATTTTTATTTTCCATTCAATATGTAGAAATATATCTCTCGTCATTATAAATTCGATTCGGCTATGACATTTGAATACTAATTTTTAATTTTGGATAGATTTTATCGAGAAAAATTAAATAAATAAATATTTTTATAATTCAAAAATAGTTTTTATTTATCTGATATTTTTTTATTTTACAATTTTTTTAAAGAAGTTTATTTTTATTTCAAATTTTCTAAATGTTTTTTAATAAAAGATTCAATCTCATAAAATATTTTTTGAAGAGAAATTTTAAATTATCGAGTTTCTTTATCTTGCAACTTTTTTCCTTTTGATTTGCTTACAAATAAAAAAATTAAAATATAAATTTTTAAAATATTGTTCGCACATATTCCATTATTTCAAAATATTTATTATTATTGTAGCAATTATAATATATTATTTGTTTATATTTTATTTATTTCTTTATGCCCTTATGGCCTTCGGCCTCTGCATTGAGGCAGGCAACCAAATCTACAAAAAGTCACAATAAAAAGAAATTTAAAGGTTTTAAATATATTAAAAACACTTTATAATGATTTATTGTTTTTATAATAGATTATCAAATTTTCTTTTAAAAATTTTACATCCAACTTTGAAACCCGTGCATTTACTTATTTTAAAAAATTATATTATCATTTCTTAGCCGAATATCAGAAAAATAATAAATCCATTAGCATTAACAAAAAAATGATAAAAAATTTACAAATAAATATTTAAAACTTAAAAAGTTATATCTATATTTTAATTTAATTATAATATTTAAAACCGATAAATCGATAAATTAATTTAAAGCAAAATGAATTTATATAAATTTTGCAACCCATAAAAAGAAATTTGTATTTAAATTTTATATTGACTTGATAAAATAAATCTATTTAAAATTGTGACCCACGAACAGACAACACAAAAATTTAAAAAATAAAATAAAAATAAAATATTACAAAACGAAAAAAATATTTTTAAGGCGGTGCACACGGACGTGAAACTTCCCATTATCAGCAGGCGGCTATCTTCGAACTAGGCGCAATGATCCTCCAAAATATGTTCGGTTAGTGAATTTGATTTGTTTACATTTTTCAATATTTATAGACTGTGAAATTGTCTAAAAATTAATAAATTTTTTGATTTTTTAATGAAATTTTGTAAATAATGCCAAAAAATATTAGAACGTATTTTGATTAAAAAATAATTTTATGGGCATTTTCTCATCAAATCTGACAGAAAAATCTTATTCAATTTTCTAGGTGCTCTTTCATTTCTACGCTACCAAAAGGTTCATAAATTTTGTAAAATAATTCCATAATTTTCGATATCCTAAAGGACGATGATTTGGTGGATCGTCTTTCTTATTTTTACACATCCTCCTTTCTCATAATGATGGCCGTGCTGGTTAGCTTCAAACAGGTTAGAAAAGAGAAAATTATTCAAAGTTAATAAAAATATTTTAAATTGAAAAAATATAAATGTTTTAAGTTTGGTGGTCGCCCTTTGGAATGTTGGGTGCCGGCACAATTCACTTCCTCTTGGGAGGCTTATACCGAAATGTTTTGCTGGCGAGTTTTTCTTTTTTAAAAATTTTTGTCTGGTTAAAATTTTTAAAATTATTAATTGATGCGGAAAATCATTTTATTTAAACTAAATTTTGCAAAAAAAATTTATGGATTGAAGTTTTTTAGGAATTAAAAAAATTAATATTTTTTTGATAAGTAAAATTTTTTGAAATATTTGTGGAAGCCTTTTCTAATTAGATTAAATTTATTATTTAGTTTATGCATACTTTTAAAAAATATTTTAAGGGATATGATAACTCATTTATTTCGTTTTTTTTTGAATTTTTTTATTAATTCAATTAAATATTTTTGTGAAACGATTTTACAGGTCCGAGAATACATATTTTGTGCCCGTTGATGAGGACATCCCCGAGGACATTGCCGAAAGGGAATATCGCAAAATTTCTTACTACCAATGGGTGCCTTTTTTCCTCCTCATCCAGGCATTTCTTTTCTATGTTCCTTGCTTAATATGGCGATTAATGAGCGATAAATCCGGTCAGTAGAAAAAATTTAAATAAAATCTTAGACCTTCTTTTATTAATTATTATTTATATTATATTAAAAGACTAATAAAGTTAATATTAATTATTTAATTTTTAAATGTTCAATTTTTATATTTATGTAGGGGGCCTCGGTGATTTTTATTAGATTGTCATAAACAAATGCAATTTTAAAATAAAATTAATACCATTAAAAATATATGAGTTGAATTTTTTTTTTTAGCAATTTTTCTTCTTTTTAATATATTTTGATCAATGTTATATATTTAGGTATTCGACTAAATGACATTGTCCAAATGGCCACGGAAAAGGAAAATATTGAACCAGAATATAGTAAAATAGGAAAAGAAAAATAAAAATATTTGAATTATTCAAGGAATGCGAACTATCGAATCCCTGGCAAGACATATTGAAGCAGCATTAAGGTAAATTGAAATTTTTGATATTCTATATTTATTAATTATATATTATCTGCCAAACCAATATAAAAATGAATAATTTAAGCTGTAAATTTTAGTTAATCTAAATATATAATAAACATCATCTGAAATTAAAAGGTATCAACATACGGCCACATCGCGAACGCAATACACACTACATCGGGTGTTCAAATGTTTTAATTTACGCTATTATGAAAGCTATGTAACCGGCATGTATTTGGTAAAATTTTATTTAATTTATTATTTTTAATTTTTATTTAATTTTTGGTTGTTATCGGAGTGGCATTAATTGTTCTCTCATGATTTTGTGGAAATAAATAAGAATTAGTCTCGAAAAGATTTATGGGTTTGGGTTCTAAAAAAAGTGTTTTATAATAAATTATCATTTTGAATTGGAATCTTATTAGAATTTGTAAAAAATTATTGTAAAAAAAAGAAATTAAAAATTTTATAAAAAAATATTTCAAATTTTTTATTAAGAATTTAATTTTTTATTATTTCAAGGCAACAAAGGTGTTCTATGTGGGGAATGTTCTGACAAATTTGCTGCTTGTTAATAAATTCCTCGAGACCAACAATTATAGCATTTATGGACTTGGCGTTCTTTATGATTTGTTGCTGGGTAAATCATGGACACAATCAGGTAAAATAATATTTTAAAAATTATTAAAAAAGGTATATAAATTTTTTTCTTTTTTCAACCAAAAATAAATATAGTAATAAATTTTAATTTTTTCATTATTTTTTAATTTTATTATTAAAATAATTTTTTAAATGTCTTCCGATATTTTTGTATTATTTAATATTTTAATTGAAAATTATCATTAAAATTTAATGGTTCTTCTAAAATATCTTATGGGGAGCAAAATTTTATATTATCTATGTATATTTAAGAAATTTTATTTAATGGTTTTAAATTTATTGATAAATTAATTTTCGATCATTAAATTTTTATAAATGTAAAATTTTATTTAGAGCTAAATTTCAACATTTATAAATTGTTTCCACGATTTTTCAGGCAATTTCCCGCGTGTTACACTTGTATGATTTTCTCCACTGTTCAATAATAATAATTCATTTATCATTTCCCTTTATTAGTGTGATTTCGAAGTCCGCGTACTGGGCAATATCCAAAGACATTCTGTTCAGGTAAAAAATATTAATTTAATTTTTAAGTGGAAATTAGCACAGATTTAATTAAATTAAAAAAAGAAAAGACTAAATTAAAATTTTTACAAAATTTATTTAAATATTGATTTTTTCACAGTGCGTTCTTGTCATCAACATTTTCAATGAGAAAATTTTCATTCTCCTTTGGCTTTGGTTCTGCATTCTTTTCTTCATTACTCTCTTTGATGGCCTTTATTGGTTCAGTGTTTCTCTTTTCCATCGAGACCGATTCCGATTTGTGCTTCGCCATTTGGAGGTGAGTGAAATTTACACTATTAACCGAATTTACATACTAATTTTTTAAAGTAAAAAATAATAATATTCTAGGTTTTTGATGAGTTGCAAATAATAATATTCCAAGAGAAACTGAAAAAAAATATTAAATGATTTATAAATTCATATCAAAAATATTAAGACAAAGAAAAATAACGTTTTAATTAACCATTTTAAGTGGGAGAAGCCCCACAATTCCAAAAATTGCATTTCCAATATAATTGTTATTAAAAATGTGAATTAGCTAATATTTAATATGCATTATCTGATGGGTAATTGTTGATGGGTTGGAAAAAATTTACCAAATTAATATCAATTTTATGGGTTTTCTTACTGAATATTCTTGGAATTTAAAAAATATTATTTATAAATTTGAAATTTTAAAATTATTTTTAGCTCACATCTGATCCGGATCGACCCGAACTTTTTCGTAAGGAAAAGCGCAAACAAGTGGAACATTTTTTGAAGACATATTTGAAGGTAAATTTAATATTTACTAAAAGTTTTTCTCATCAATCGTAGAAAAATGCACAATAAAAAGTAAATTTTGAAATGAGAGATATCATAATATTTTTTTCTGAAAATTTTTGAGGTCCGATTTTACAAAAAAAATTTGAGTTTTTAAATAATTTAAATGAAAAATAAAAAATTTTCATAAAAATTTTAAGGATATTTAATGTTAACGAATGTAGATAATTTTATAAATTTTTATTATTACATATATTAAAAATTTAACATTTTGTAACTCATAGATTATTTTTTAAATGGATTATATAAAAATCAAGAAAAAATAAATATAATAAAAAAGTCAGCCGAATTCCAGGACAAAAATTATTATAAAAAAATAAAAAATAATTGGAAAATCATAGGTTGATGGCGTTTTGGTGCTTCGGATGATTGCCTTGCATGCTGGAGTGATGTATTGCACGGAAATTACTGATGCCCTTTGGAAACGATATTTGTCCCAGCATCCCGAAAACTTAATTGATGAAGACTCGGTGCTCATTAATTTCGCCAGGTTTGTACAATTAAATTAATCCTGAAGATTTTTTACCCTTATTATTTCCTTTAAACTTTTATAGAACCCAATCAATTCGTCGTCGAATTGGCTGCAGTGCCTCATCCACTTCTCTTGCCCCAAATCACAATGGCTCCTCAGGGGGAAGTGCTGGTAGAAGAGTCATTCAAAGGTGGAAAATTATTTTAATTCAAAAAAATTTAAAAAATTAACATGCAAAATTGTAGTTTATTTTCAATGAATCTAATAAATGTAAGATGTGAGAATCCTCTGTTATTTTATTAAGATGAGTCCAAAAATATTAGATGAGGTGCAGAATTATATAATATTTTTATGCATAAATTTCAATAATGGGATTTTCCCAAAAAATAGCAAATCTAGAAAAAATTTATTTTTTATAAATTTTTGTGATTTTCTAAAATTACACCTAAAAAATGTGAATATAAAATTGTTACTTAAGGAATACACATGCCCGTCTTTCCCGTTTCCTCTCCTATCGTCAAACTCCTGGTTCCGGTGCCCACCAAACTAATCCCAACCAAGCCACTGGGACTGGGGGTGGGGGCGGTGGTGGCCCAGTCATTTATAGGCCGACCAGTACCCGTTCACCCCAACAGCCAATGTTGGAACAGGGCCGAATTGTAAATAGATGTGCATCACCAATGTCATTGAGGTTAAAAAATATGTTTGAGGATTTTTGTAAATTAATTTAAACAATCTAAAAATAAAATTATCAAAAAGCATTTTTTAGAACACATAAAATTTATCCATTTGATCTCTTTTATATTATGATATTTTAATTATTTTTAAAGATTTAGAAAAGCAAATGGAGATACATTATTCTATATTTTCGAAAAAATTCTTCAATAAAATTAAATTCGAAATTATCAAATTTTATTAACTGATATTCATTTATTTTTATTTTTAAGTAGAAGAAAACAAATTGGTCAACAGCTGACGGATTCTGGCCAATCACCCGAACGTTATGTCCGTCAAACTTCCCATCCACATCAATTCGAGAGCAGCAGCAGCACATTGGCATTGATGGGCACAAATCCAGCTAACACACAAGTCATAATCACCCCGTCCAGTAGGTCCGTTCAATTTGCAAAAAATAATTTGAATAAATGAATAATTATTTATATTTTTTGGTTACAAATATTTCTAAAAATTTTTACTTGGTTTATTACATCAATAAAACATTCATTTTCGTTCAATTTTGCAATAATTTCAGAAGAAGATACAATTTTTGATTTGCTTTTTTTTAAACTTCATAGTTTATCTGATATTTAAAATTTATATTAAAAATTTTAAGTTTAAATATTAAATTTACAATTCAAATCAAAATAATATTTAAGTCAAAATACAAAAATTTGAAAACAACTTAAATATTTAGTAATTTTTCCTCCTTTTTTTTATTTATTTTTAAAACTCAAAAAATTTTAATTTTTAAAAATAATTTAATCGGCACAAATTTGAGATTAACCAAAAATGAACACAAGTGGACTGGACCAATATTTTAAAAAAAAATAAATTAAAAATTATTTATAAATAAAATTTTAATGAAAAATTCAGAACAGATTTTCAGGCCCAGCTCGCGTCAAGGCGACGAAATCGCTCACAATCAACTGATGATGAGGACGACGGAGAAAGTGGGCAGTGGAGGAAAGAAAGAGGGCAACAAAGAGGAGGAATTTGGTGGTGGGCTACCTTGCCAAAAAATGGAAAAACAGCAAAAGAAAGGGGCAGATTCGAAGGGGGGAGGAGGGGGAGAACGCAACGACAGTTTGGCAAGTTCGGAAATAAGTTTTTCCACCACCAGCCAACAACAACAACAATCACCAACCGCATCGCGCAAATTCTCAAAGGCATTCGGCGTTGTAAAGGTATGAATAATAGATAATTGTGAGAAGAGAAGAGAGTGAAAAAAAATATTTAATAATTAATTTGTAAAATTTAATAATTATAAATTCATGGGAAAAGTATTGGCATTTTTTAAAATTAATTTTTTGGATTCTAAGATCATTAATTTATAAAAATTATTTAGAAAATGTTTATGAGTTGCAAAAATTAAAACTCATTCTAAAAATTAAATTGCAATGAATTATAAATATATAATAAAAAATTAAGTGTAATTATAAATTTTCTTCTGATGTATAAAATATTTTTATTTTATTTTTTAAATTCATATATTTTTTATTGCATTGATGAGAATCGTACAGAGATTAAATTTAATAAAATCATCGACAATTATTAAACTAAAAATTCCTAAATAATATATGAGTTGTAAAAAATATAATCGTTAATTTTATTATTTTTTTTAAATTAATAAAAATATTTCATAAAATTTATAATAATAAATAATAAATTAAATTTTCAATTTTTAGAGTCCACTCAAAAAATTACGTTCCGCAGTGATGTCGTCCTCCTCATCGGCAGCGCAAACAACACCCCAACAAAATGTAGTACCTCAATCACCCGCTGCCGATCGCCCAATTGCCTCCATCCTCCACCACCATCAACAAAAGTCGTCGATTGTGTCCAACAAAATGGGCAATATTAATAATAGTGAGGCCATTGACGATTTGTTGCTGCTGGGAATGGGTGATTATGAGAATGAGGCCAATGAAATGATAGAAGGTGAGAAGTGAGATGGAATTCATATGATATGCATATGCAGAACATATTAATTCACAATTACAAATTATTAAAATTTATTTTATTTTACAAATATTTTGTTCTTTTGACCGAAGCACTTATTTTATTTTAACATTTTTTTGCTTATTTTAAAATTTTATTATATCAATAATTTTATGAGTTTGAAAAATAGTTTTCTTGTATAAGATTTTTGGGTTTAATTATAAAATAATTTCAATTTTTTTATTTTCTCAGTATAATTAAATAATCTCTCGATTAAAAAACAATTTTTTAGATTATTTCCAATAAATTATTAAGAAAAATTAAAATTACACAATATAATTTTTCAAGTTTGGGTGAAATATATT
This sequence comes from Pratylenchus scribneri, assembly GCA_030063045.1. Taxonomy (NCBI): domain Eukaryota; kingdom Metazoa; phylum Nematoda; class Chromadorea; order Rhabditida; family Pratylenchidae; genus Pratylenchus; species Pratylenchus scribneri. The sequence goes on from JAQSEB010000216.1 coordinate 15,510, forward strand.
TTTCCTTTAATGTAATAAAATTAATCATTTTTTTTTCTTTGAATTTTTTAATTTTATATATATTTTTTAATAGTTTGAGTAAATTTATTGAAAAGTTTTTACAACTTATATTTTGATGGGACTAAAATAATTTAATTATATTAAATATTTTATGGTGATTAAAATTTTTTAAAAATATATTACGTATAAATAAAATTAGGTTAATGAAATAATTAAAAATTAAAAAACAATTTGAATAAAACAATTTTTGTCAAATTAAAATCCATTTTCTTGCAGATAGCAATACGCCATCAGCGACTGCCATACCAATTTGCACAAAATTGCCAAAAAGGAAAATTAGCTTCAGCATGATTGGCACACCGGAGGAAGGAAAATATGAGGATGATGGTGAGAAATTGGATGAAACCAATCAAAATGAATGAATGAAAATATTGGCCCAATAAAATTTATTGATAATATTTCACAAATTTAAAAAAATTGCTTGTTTGTTTGTAAAATTGATAAATTTTTATTTAAAATTTATGATAAACAATACGATAATTTTTAGATATATCATTTTTATGTCATTTTATGTATTAAGAATGTATATTTTTGATGGGTTTGAACTTTGAATAATTTTCCAACTTGAATGTTATTTATGATATGATATACCTATGGGGATATTAACTTTTCACTTTAAGTAATTTTGCCTTGCAAAAGATCAAATAGAAATAGTTTAAAAATTAAATCACAATGAATTACAAATTCATAATAAAATTATATGTAATTAAAAATTTTCCTCTGACCTATAAATTTTATTTTATTTTTTAAATTTCAAATATTTTTTTTATTGCTTTCTGATAAGAATCGCACAGTGATTTAAATTTAATAAATCATTCACAAATCACCTTTATTAAACGAACGAATTCCTAAATAATATATGAGATGTAAAATTATTAACTAATTTTTTATTTTTTTTATTAATTAAATAAAAATATCTTAAAATTATAATAGTAAATAATAAATTAAATTTTCAATTTTTAGAGTCCACTCAAAAAATTACATTCCGCAGTGATGTCGTCCTCTTCATCGACAGGCGACAGCCCCAATAACACCGTAGAAAAAAATTAGAATTAAATTCTAATTTTTTAAGCTATCTTCGACTTAGCTATATTCTAAAATATCATGATCCAATTTTAACCATATAAATTATTTACAATAGTAATTTAATATTTATTCGATAAAAAAAACTACAAAATCTTTAAAATAACTAAAAAATTTCATCGAATATTTTGGTGTTGAATTTTGTTGCACATTTAGAAAGAATAAAAATTGCCCAAATCCACATAAAATAATCCCATCAATTCAAATGTGTGTGCCCATAAAACATTGAATAACAGATTCGTATTCGCCAATTTATTATTTGCCGCAACCTCCACCACAACCGCCGCCACCTCCACCGCAGCCGCCACCGCCGCCTCCTCCAGAATATGGGCCATATGGGCTGAAAAATGCAGATTGGATTAAAATTAAACATATTTAGAAATTTTTCCTTAAATTTTTTCGTAGAATGATAATTTTTACAAATAAGTAAATTTAAAATATCTCAAACCGAAAAGCTTTATAAAATTTCGATTTAAATCTTAAAATTGATTTAAAAATATCCGTTAGTTCTCAATTTTTACTATTTTAAAATAATTTGTTTGTAACTCATAAAAACTTTTTAATTGTTTTTTCATATCAGAAAATTGAATATTCTTTTATTCAGAATAATTCTGCTTCAAATCCATCCAAATTTACTCAAAAATATTAATAAAATTAAAAAAAAATTATAAAAATATTCGTTCCTATTAATAATTAAGTTTATTTAAATTTTCCTCCACTCACCCATATGGACCATAGGGTCCATAACTTTGGCCACCGCCACCTCCGCCGCATCCGCCACCTTAAATGAAAAATATTTTCCCGACTATTCGCCTAAATTCCCCAATTTTCCGCACCACCATAACCACCACCACCACCATAGCCTGGGCCGCTAATTGTACCCCCGATCACTTGAACTCGGCCTCCACCTCCTCCTAATATTTAGGGATTCAGAAAAAATTTTACAATTAATTTTTAAAAATAGGGATGACCATGGTCATGGATGAAAATTAAAATATACAAAAATTAAACTAAAAAAATTTCTTAATTCCAAGATAAAATTTGAAAAATTTCAAAGATTAAATATTTTTCAATTTATTAGGCCATCATAAGAAAAGATTACTATCTAATTTCAATCCCATAGAAAATTAAAAGGTTTGAGAATTTATTTCCAACCTCCTCCTCCACCACATCCGCCTCCGCAGCCACCGCCTCCACCGCAGCCTCCTCCTCCGCCACAGCCTCCTGAATGTAAAAATTTTTAATTAAATTTAAGCAAAATTTTAAGAAAATTATTCCGTTGCTTCCTTTTTAGATTTAGGGCTTATTTAATCGTTTTATGGTTAAATTTATTAAATTTATACATTTTTGATTTTTATTTTTTCCACATAAAATATTTTCCAGACTCACCTCCACATGGAGGAGGGCATGGAGGTGGGCATGGCGGTGGACAACAGCAGCCACCTCCTCCGCCACCACCGCCACCGCCGAACAAGAAGGCTTGAGAGCCAGCAACAAGAAGTGCCAAAAGGCAAATCGCAGTTAATTTGTGCATTTTTGTTTGAATTGTTTTTCTGAAAAAAAATGAATTTAAATATACGATGATATTGAAAATTGAACTAAGTGATAAAAATTCATCATACATTTTAAATTATTTTATGTTTCTCATAAAATTTATTAATTTCATTTTCATAAAAGGTGAGTACAAAAAATAAATAAACCAACAGAAATCTAAACATTTGATGGATTTTTGTGTTATTATAAAGCCACAATTCGCTTTCGAGAAAATGTTTTTATTTAAAAAATAAAAGCCGAAAAATTTTAGTCTTCTAGTACTATAGCTTTTTTATCTAAAATTCCATTGCTATTGCTATTGCCATATACGGTTTATAGTCCCAGGGTAAAAGGCCTACTGCCATAAATATGAGGGATTTATTTTATTCCCCATTTATTATAAAAAATAGCGCAATTTTGGAGCTCATCAGATCTGCAGCTAATTGTTAGCTAAAATTGCGGCTTCTAGCAATTTGCTGATAAATGCGATAAATGAATGAATGGGCTTTGCTTGGATGCGCAAAATCAGCCGCACAAATAAATCCACCAATCCCAACCCATCCCTAAACATTTTCTGATGCAAGAACAGGAAAATGGACAATAATGTGTGATAAAGGAGGGAAGGATTTGTGGGCAAATTGCCCATATGAAGCATTTTTAGCCGCAATTAGCGAGCATCTTCATCAATCACCACATTAAATTGGGCATAATGCACAGAAAAATGACCAATGCTGACGCCCAGGGTCGCAAAAAAAATACAGAGCAAATTATTTTGAGGATTTCATCAAATTTTGGAAATATTATAAAAATAATCTAATTTGTAAAATATGTTAAGAATAAAAGAATTCTAAAAAGCATTATTAAATGTTCATCATTTTGAAATCTATTTTTAGACGAATATTGAAAATGATTCGGAAAATAATATGAAAATAAATTCTCAAAATATTATAAATTTCAGAATATTTTTGTGATATCTTTATTTTAAAAATAGGCTTAGAATACTCGATTTCTTGGAATATGTTGTGAATTAAGCTATTCTTACAATTTATTTTCATAAACATTTTCAGAAATATTTTTAAAATCAAAATAAAAATGTTTTTTAAAATGGAAGAAATCTCAGAATATATTCAGAATAGTAAGATTTTAACCCTTTATTTTCTACTCATTTTCAGAATTAATTTTGAAAATTTATGATAAAATATTCTTAAAATTGGAACTAATTTTCAGAATATTTTCTAATTTGTTCTTTTTTTCACAATGGTAAAATGTGTACTATTTCTGTTAGACGATCAGAGATGGGCTCTGTTTATTTCCTCCTATTGTGTGCTTCTCATAAAATTTTTTTACCCTTCAGCCCATATAGCACCCCGATTCATAAGGGGAAGACATGGCTTCTGCCCCTCATGGGGCATGCTTCCGGCGTATTAGCCGTTTGGGATTGGACTCGCGCGAGGTCCCAAGACTCCCGAGTGCGCGGGATCTTAGGATTCTCGAAATCCTGGGACTCCCAAGTGCGCGGGATCCTGGGATTCTCGAGATCCGGATGCGCGAGATCCTGGGACTCCCGAGTGCGCGGGATCCTGGGATTCTCGAAATCCGGATGCGCGGGAACTTTGTTGCGTCTTGAACACAATTTTTTGGCCTATTTTGGCACAAAATATGAAAATTTTGTCTCGAAATATTCTCAAAATATTTTGAAAATTGGTGCCATTTTGAAGATCATTTTTTGACCAATTTTGAGAATAAACGCTGAAAATAAGCTGAAAATAGATTGTGAGAATTATGGTCTTTTGAAGATCGTTTTTTGACCAATTTTAAGAATGCATGCTTAAAATAAGGCTGAAAATGGATTTTGAAATGAATTTTATTTTTAAAATATTTCCAAAATTCCAAATATTTTGAGAATTCATTTTTTCATTCATTTTTAAGGTATATTCTGAGAATGGAAATGAGTTATATTTTTAGAATCATTCTCAAAATTGTATTATTTTAATGATATTCCCAGAATTGTCGTATTTCCATTTTGGTTATAACTCGGAAATACCACTATTCTCAAAATGATTCTCAGAATTTCGACCAAAAAATGCGACCCTGGGCGGTAATGCCAGCATAAATCCAGTTTGGAATGGAATCATCGAAAAATGAAGATAAAAAATATTCCACAATTTTAAGTTCAATTTAATATAGAAGAGAAATTGAAATTTCGTAAAAAATTTTGCAATTAAAAATATTTTAGAATTTCATATATTTAATTTTATTTTAAAAATGTTCATCCTCCTTTCTCATAATTATTTGTTTGGCAATTTAAATTGACAAAATAAAAATATAATTTTCAATGAATATTTTATGAGTTTAAAATTTTATATAATTTATATAATATTTCAAATGCTTTGATTTATAAAAAAATTGATCAATTCTAAAAATTAATGAAAAAAAAAATACAAATATGGATTACATTTTACATAATATAATAATAATGGAAAATATTCATAAAATAAAATAAAAATTACATTTTAGAAAATTCCATCAAATAAAATTTTCAAACCTATAGAAAATTACCCATATCCTAGTGAATATAATTTGGATAATTTTTTTAGATTTTAACCCTTGTTTCCCAGCCTTGTTGACGTTGTCAATTTTTGAAACGTGGTAGATCAGATGATCAACCACTTAAATTAAAATCTAATAAAAAGTATTTTTTTACTTACGAGGTAATTTTTGGCTAGATTGTTTCCCCAGTTAATAGTCGAGTCTTTTCGTTCTATTTTTGCTTACTTTTTCTTCCTACCACTCAAAAAGATTATAGGAGGTAATAAACTACTTATTATTATGTGAGAATAAATCGATTTCATTGGCTTTAAAGCTTTTTTTAAGTATAAATCAAAAAATCTGGTTTTTTAAAATAAAATCGGAGATCTTCTTCATCCCATAAATTCGTTTTTTGTCAATTCATTTTAGTTAATCCAATGAGAATCAGAAATGAAGAAGACACTTCCATGATGATGGATGTGTGAAGGATTGCATTCCCTTGCAGCGAATTAATTATTGTCATTTTCCCGCAATCTATGAACATCCTTCCCTATCAATCAAAAACAAAGAATGGGGGATTTGGGGAGACTGCAATAAATCTGCAAAAAGTGCGTCGAATCCAGTTATATGTAATGTAACTATTTCCTATTCAAAAAATCTTTCCCGTGATCAAGCCAGAAAACTTATCATTGGTTCACATTAAGACTTTCAATCCAGCCAATCAGCCAAAGGGACTGGTTTATTCCTAATAAGCTCATTCCCAGCAGCAATTCCTTTTACGGCAGAATGATAGAAGGATGATTTGATGGATGTTGATAAAACTAAAATGACAGATAATAAGCTAATTTCGTGGATCTTCTTCAACAGCCAATTTCGTCGACATTTTTATTCAGACATTTGCAAAAAATATTCAACTTGGAAACTAAAATGGAATAATTGTTTGATATGATAAAAGTTAAAAGATGTATATCAATTGTAGATTTAACAAAAAAAATGTATTACAGTTATGATTTCAATTGCCCAAATTGACTAGAATTCCTTGGTTTAATATTAGGCAGATTAATCCATCATTGGTCAAAGAATGGAAATTTTGGAACTGTATTGCTTTTAAATGGTAATACTTATTAAGTTTCTATTTAAATTTTAAACCAATTAATTTGCAAATTGGCTAAAAATAAAAATTTTATAAAATGTTACCCATTTGCATTGAAATAAAAGTTCATAATCAAAAATAAAATAAAATCTAAATTTTAATAATTTTGTAATTTTTCTGAATTATAATTTTTAATTGTAAATTTTTGACCACTTTTTAAGTTAAAAATAATTAAAAGATGTCAAGTCGATAGTTAAATTAAATTTCTTTGCTTTTTGTAAAATTTTTCTGAACCCATAAATTAAATTTTATATTTTTTTCATAAATTCAGCAAAATTTTGATTATAAAATAAAAGGACCTAGCGGACCCAAATCATAATTATTAAAAATTTTAATAAACAAAAAAATAAAAATCAACATCAGCAGTTTAAATTAAAGAAAAAATGCTTTTTCATTCATAAATAATCCAATTTCACCCGATATGCATACAATATATTTTTAAATCAAAAAATCATTTAACCAAAAGAAAAGATATAAAATTTTTTTAATTTTTTCTTAAAACATTAAAACACCAATTCCAAATTATCGGCATTTATCTAATAATATTGATTATAAAAATAAATTAAATCCAAAAAAGAGAAAATAATAAATCCCATAAAATATTTCACAGATTTTATGCATAAATTTGATTGAAAATATTTTTCATTTATAAATAAATCAACTGGGTCATCCAACATTAAATGAATTTTTTTAAACTAAAAATCTATTATAATGAAAAAAGAGATTAAATATAAATTTTTTGCTTTTTTAATCTTTAGAAAAATAAATTCTAAAAATAAACATTTACCTATAATTATCCAACAAATTTTATAGGAAATAATCGACAAAAGTGGCAAACATCGTCAGTCTTTAAGCGAATCCCAATTTTTGGACCTTTTCGCCGTGCTCACCGATTTGCCAGAATATAAAAGTGCTTTGAGATTGGCTAATGCCGAGGGAAATGATTTTTTGGATGCCTCTGGTCTACAAAAATTCCTCACCGAAGAGCAAGGATTCAGGGGGATCGATGTGAAAAAGGCAGAGGCAATCATCGAATTTTGCGAGCCACAAAAACAACAACAGCAAGAAAAAAAGGAGGAGACTTCTAAAAACACTGAAAAAGTGTTGACTATAAGTGGTGAGAAAGAGACATTTTTATTTTTTGATCATTATGATGGTTAAGGTTTTCGTCGCCTACTTCAATCACGTTGGGGCAATATTTTACGTGAAGATCATGAAACAATTTTCATGGATATGGATCAACCTTTACAATGCTATTTTATCAACAGCAGCCACAATACATATTTGACTGGATTGCAGGTGAGTTTGAATATATGCAAATATGTTTTCGTGGGATGAAACTGACCAAAGTCGAGGTTTAATATTTAACAATCCCATTGGTCAAGTAGACTAATTTAGTACTAAATAAAATACAATATAAATTGATGGAGGTTTTATCATCGATTTGGTATCGCTTCATCCCGAATTTACTTGCTCGATTATTGTTAGAAAATCTTTTAAATTAATGAAATTTGCAGGTGCATGGGAATGCAACTGTTGAAGGATATATTTCGGCATTGAGGAAGGGATCCAGGCTATTGGAATGTAATTAATTTTTATTTAAATTTTAAAAAACCAATTTCTATATTTTCGATTGTTTAAAATTTCCCTTTTCGGTAATTCATTCAATTTTTTGATTATTTTAATCATTTATAAATAATATGGTAATTGAAGTTCTGGGTAAAATTATTCTCTGAAAATTTTCGAATTTTTTATTGTTTATTTAATTTAACTTATTTATGAGTCGCTAAATTATAAGAAATAAAAGAAATTTTTAATTAATCATGTTAAAAAAATATATTTTTTAATATTTTTTTAATTTTTTAATGATTTATCCAATATCTATTTTCAATTTAATTTTTGCAGTGGACATTTTCGACGGTGAAAATGGCGAACCCCAAATCACTCATAAACGTACATTCATTGCGCCAATTTCTCTGAGAAATGTGCTAAATTGTGTCAAAAATTATGCATTCATGCATAATCCATTTCCGGTCATTTTGACAATCGAAAATCATGTTGGCGTCGTTCAACAACGAATTATGGCCGATATTTTCAAGGAGGTAGCTTTTGATTTTTTGGAAGGGAAATTTTCAACATCAATCATAAAATTACTTTAAGATAAGAGTTTAGTTTTTTTATTCTAAATAATATCGAAAGCAATGAGATTTAAGTAATTTTCACACTCTAAAAATACTTTATAAGTCATAAAATCTTTTTTTTTTATATTTTTGGATAATTAACGCTCGAAATACATTGATGATCCTATTTTCACTGTCACGCTTTTCCTTTGCTGATGAAAAATGAAATTATTTTATGATTTTTCAATATTTTTATAATATTAATTAATTTACGTTTTTTGCTAGCTTCGTCTTATTTCCTTTCCATAATTAAATTATCATTCATTTAAAATTTTTATAACATATTATTTTTATGAGTTGCAATAAAAGATAAAAAAAAAACTAATAGAATGCTAACTTTATTTTAAGGTAAATATAGTTCAGATTCAGAGCTATCATAAATTTGATATTCAAAATTCATTTCATAAATTTTCTAATTCATTATTTTATTCCAGACTATTTCTCATTAATATCTATTTGCATTAGTTTAAGTTTAGAGCTAAACATTCTCTCGGAATAAAGGGAAAAACCCAAGAACAAAGAATGCCAACAATCAAAAAAGTGAGCAAGATTAATAGCATAAAGAAAAAAGAAAAAATAAAAATTTTTGTGCAAAAAAACCACATCTATTTTTACAGATTTTAGGCGACCATTTATATATTCCACCGGACAATGCGCACACAAAGCCGCTACCATCACCGAATGCATTGAAGAAGAAAGTGCTACTCCGTGGCAAAACTTCCCAAACTTTGGCTGCAATAGAGCCAGCAATTGCCAGCAATATTCAACCGGATGATGATGGTTCACCGGTGGAGGATGCAGAATCTGCCGATGAACGCCGATTGCCCCGGGCACCAATTGATGATCAATTTGGTCGGCTGATTTCATTACCCAGTGTGAAATTGTCTCCTGGCAATTTGTACGGGGACATCAAAAATCGTAATTTCTAATATTTTTTACATGGACCAAAATACAAACAATTATTCAATATTAAAAGGTAAATGAAAAATAAAAATGGGAAAATTGAGTTCCCATTCAAATTGGGAAACGAATTAATGTTTTTTTTTTGATGAATCTAAAAATAATTTTTTAAATCTCATAAAATATTTTTAACAAAATTTTATAAATAAAATAACTTGAAAATGATTTTTTATAAAACGAGAAGAAAGGGCGAGCGAAATTAATAAAAAAAATAAACTAATTTACAATGAAACTTTTTCTTTTTTTAAAAAAAGTAATTTTTCACTGATAAAAAGGTGGCTAAAATCCATAGCTCTCACATCAGCCTCAAGATTTTTGTTGCTTCCAATAAATACTATGAATTCTTACTCTTCTTTATTGATCCCGATCACAAAGATGAAAAATGTTATCAATATATATATTAAAATTCAAATATAAATAAAAAAATTTATTTATTGTTGAAAATTACTAACTGAGCTGGTAATTAGGGTTGCTCAAAGTCGGTTAACCGAACCGAAACCGAAACCGAAAACCGGGTTTTTTGGCCCAAAAACCGAAACCGAAACCGAGGTTCGAAAACCGCGAAAACCGAAAACCGAGGGTCCAAACCGACGGTTTTTCGGTTTTTAATTTTCACCTTGAGGGACAATTTTTGGTTAAAATTTTACCTTATTCGACCATTTTTAATTAAAATTTTTCCCTAACGGGCCATTTTTGGCTTAAAATATTATCTTTTGGATCATTTTTAGCTTAATATTTTTCCTTTCGGGTCTATTTTTGTCTGATTTTTTACTCTATGGCAGGGTTCTCAGATTATTTTCAAAAAAGTACACTGGCCTTGAAAATAAAGATTTAGGGGTCAAAATAAAGATTTTCGTTTTAAGCTATATAAATCGATAAAAAAAATTTTTAATATAAATGAGCATGAGATTATCAAGCAGGACTAAGATTACATGCTTTTTGAGAAGAAATTTTTACAATTTTTCGAGCCGAAGACGAAAAATTTAGACCAAAAATAGCCGCGCAGCGAAAAATTTTATCATTTTTTTATAATTTCATGAAAAAAGTACATAAAGTAACACAATGACCCAAATAAAGTACAAATCTTTAAATAAAGTACATCTGAGAACCCTGCTCTATGGCCATCTTTGCCTTTAATTTTACTCTCCAAGAAAATTTTTGGTCTATTTTTTATTCAAAACCATTTTCAACTGAAATTTTTTGCTTAAACGGGCATTTTTAATATAAATTATTTCATTTATGGTCCTTTCTTTTCTAATTTTTCTCCCTGCGGGGCCATTTTTATTAGAAATTCTTCTTTTTGTGAATTATTTAGGCTAAAATTTTTCTCTGCTGGGCTTTTTTGAAATATTTTCTCTTTTGGTTCTTTTTTGTTGAAGCAAACCTAGAAAAATAACTAAAAATTGATGTAAAATATTGGATTTGTGATATTTGAATAAATTTTCTTTGATTTTTTTGCGAAATTTTATGAAAAATTAAATTTTTCAAAAATTTTTTGACCATTTTTCAAAAAACCGAAAAACCGGAAAACCGAAACCGAAAACCGAGAATTTTTTCAAACCGAAACCGAAAACCGACATTGGAAAACCGGGAAAACCGAAAACCGGAAACCTCGGTTTAAAACCGACTTTGAGCAACCCTACTGGTAATCTATTTCACCTACACATTTAATTTTGTTCTCCTTAATTCAGATCCAAACAATGGAAGTCCATCATTGAGCGAAAAGAAAGTGGCCGCCTATTTGGAATCAAATTCCCCAATAATGGCCTACACAGCAACACGCATTGTGAAAAGTTTCCCCGGCGGAATTCGACAAGACTCAAGCAATATGGATCCAATGGAATCGGTAATGAAATTATTTTTGGTATTTTTTAGCTTTTTTTTTTGTGTAAAGACAAATTTCAAAGAAATGTACTTTCAATCATTTATTTTCAAACCCATAAAAATTATTTGAAAATAAATATAATTTTGATATGAATTTTACTAAATTCTAATTTATTTTTTCAGTGGATTTGTGGTATTCAATCGGCGGCAATGAATTTCCAAACTTGTGATGAGGAATTGGATATAAATACAGGGCTATTCTCAATTAATGGAAATGTTGGCTACATAATGAAACCAAAAATTTTATTGGATGGCAAAGATCCAAGACATGTTGATGAAATAAAATGCGCATTGGAAATTGCGGTAAAAATATTGAAAAATTATATTTTGATAAAAATTATTAGATTATATGCGGCCAATATTTACCAAAAACAGAGCCTGGCAGCGGTGGCATAGTCGACCCCTATGTGAGCGTGGAAATTTTCGGCATTCCTCAAGACCGAAACAAGCAAAGAACGAGAGCAGTGCACAATAATGGGTAATAATTTGGGCTAAAAGTTACAAAAATCGCAAAAAAGTTAAATAAAAAAGTTATATATAAAAAGTGTAAAAATTTCCAAAAAAGTTACATATAGTAAAAAAAATCCAAATTCTCAAAGAAATGAAATTTTTGAAGTTAAATAAATTTTAAGCGGATGCTTTCACAGCTTCCGCATTCCAAAAATTTAAAATAAAGAACTGAATATGACCAAATTGTTCCAATAAATTAGCTTTGTTTATTCACAATGAGCGAAAAATTTTCTATGGGTTAGAATTAGAAATCATTACTTTTAGATTAATTTATATTTATAAATTTATTGTCCTTATTTAATCTCGGATTTCAAATGATTGTACTATAAATCTTGACGAAAATTGTATGAAATTTAAATCCAGTAACATCATAATCTAACAATTTTTAATCTTGAAGAATATTTTCATTTTGCCTTGAATTAAAATTTAGACAAACATTTTTCAGATTCAACCCAGTTTGGAATCAAAATTTTTCCTTCCAACTCTATTGCCCAGAATTGGCCATTCTACGAATGTGCGTCAAGGATCATGATTCGCATAGTGCCAACGAATTTATCGGAGAATTTTCATTGTCTGTCACCAGCATAAGACAGGGTAAAAATTTGAAAAGTTAAATATTTAATCAAAGAACAAAATTACCATAAATTTTTGGCTAATTTTAATAATTTTGGTATCCAAATTTTAATTACCCACAAAATTCACAGGCTATTCCCATGTTCGTCTGAACACCGGAACTCTGCATACAGTAGACGATGCCGCCTCATTGTTCATTAGAACAGCCTTTTCATAATTAATTAATGATATTGATTCGCAAATATTTTTTTGTATGATAAAATTTAAATTTGTTTCTATGATTTTGATTATTCCCAAAAATTAATATAATAAAATGATTCAGCTTAACCAAAAAAGCGATATTAAAAAATTTATCCAATCGATTCTTTGGAAAAAACAGTGAATTTATTTCCGACTTTGCACAATAAAAATAGAACTAAATGTAATTCCTTCATGTTTGCGATGGATTTATTAAATTATGACAAAAAAAAAACTTATTAAATAAACTATAAATGCGTCATTTAATGGATTAATATTTGGAATCTGCTGTTTAATCCCATTTTATTATTCCCTTCACAAAGTTTATTTCTCATTTTCACTTATCTCTTTTAATAAATTTTTAATATCATAAAGAAACGAGTGCCTAAAAAAGATAGCCATTACTCCCAAGTTCTAATGTAAAATTTGGACAGTAAAATTTAAAACAATGAATTTGCTTATCGATCTACTGATCGTTTTTTTCTAATACCAATTTTTCAATATTATCGATATTATTAAATGGTAAATGAAAAGCATTGATGGAAAATGGAGACGAATTTATGTTTTTTGATCATTCTAAGAATAATTTTTTTATATCTCATAAAATATTTTTAAAAAAATTTTATAAATAAAATCGTTGGAAAATGATTTTTTATAAAAGGAAAAGGAAAACATCCGCGAAATTAATAAAAAAATTAAGTTTTAAAAATTTAATTCAAAATTATTGCATTTTTCTTGTGTTCGATTTTTTAGTTTTTTATTCATTAACATTTTGCTTTTTTTTATTCATCCTAATCAAAGGTTAAAAAAAAAATAAAAGCAAATATTCAAAATTAATATTCATTTGAAAAATAGATTTATTAGCAAAAAATATGATGATCTAATTTGTTTAAAACCATTAGATTTTTCTTTTTTTTTCTAGATTCGAACAATGGAAGTCCGTCATTGAGTGTATATTATGACGCTTTTCCTCTACTGAAATAATGAAATTATTATTTTATTTCTCAATTTTTTATAATAAATTAATTATGGTTGGTTGTTGTTTGTTTTTATTTTTTTCCCTAATTAAATTAGTCATCCATTAAATAATTTTTTATATAAATTTTTTATGAGTTGTAAACTAAACAATTTGGATGCTATAATTAAGGTAAAATATCCAACTATATCATCATGTTGTCATTCAAAATTCATTTTATAAATTTTAGAATAAATTTTCTATGAGCTTGAATTTAATTTCTTAATTTAATTTGATATTTGATTAAATAAATATTTAAAATTTACTTTTAATATTTTAATTTGCATTTTTATAATTTATTTATTATTTTTGCCCAAATCTTTAAAACAATTTTTAATGACGACCATCGAGTTATATTTCTTTGTAAAATATTTGATTAAAAATATTTTAATCTTTTTTTTATTTCAATTTTAGGATAAAAGAAAGCTAAAGAATGAAGTGAAAATTTTAATTAAAAAACAATTTATTTCCTCTTTATCATCGTAGAATAAAAATTATGCAAACATTCAAACCAAGATTAACATAAATTAATAGTAATAGAAAATTTTTGAAAAAATTCAATTAAATGGGTGCTAATGCTCCCATTTTCCAAAAATTAGGCGGTACAAATTTAAGAACTCTAATAAATAATATAAATTGGCCAATTTTTATGACTTTTTATTTATTGGTAATTTTCTATGAGTTAGAAAAGGAATACATCAATTTTAGGTGTTTGGGCCATAATTTGATAATTGACACTTTTTTTAAGATTAAATACAATAATAACCACTTATTTATTTAACAAATTATATTTCTACCTTTTCTGCTCAACCAGCATCCAATAAAAGGTCATAAATAAAACGGATAATGGACAAGAGCAAAGCAAGAAAATAACAATAAAAATAACAATGACTTCAAGAACAACAAAAATGCTTATGCCAATAGAAAATTTCCATCCATATCACCACCGATACCTTCCCGATTGTTGACCAATACATTGCCGGTTCATCGGGTTATGGATGGCAAAATTCGTGAACAAAACTTTCATTGCGATGGACCAATATGAGCAAACAATCAACTATTCGCCAAAGCGCAATGAATATCATCCATATGTGGGATCCATGCAAAAGAAGCACAAAAAAAGCTTAAGGAATTTCCTTTTAATGAATTTAGTGCATTTGAAATTTTCCGCTCAATTTTTAACTTTTTATAGCCCCCTAACTCTGTGATGACTTATTAAATATTTATTTGATTTATATGAAATTTGAAAAATTTATGATCCATAAGTGCCAATTTATTAATATAATTTGTGCTTTTTTTCATGGATTATTTAAAAATTTAGCTCTCGGATTTTCTAAAAATCGAAAGCTCTTTTCCAAATAGGCGATATTTTTTTATCTTTAGGCATGAAATTAAATTATTAGACAAAAAATAAACATTTTATTAAAAAAAAATAATATGTTTTTATCCCATAAAATTACAAATTTTATGCATAAATTTAATTAAAAATATTTTCATTCATAAATAAATACCACATCCATCAACAACATTAAATGTAATTTTTTTAAGTAAAAATTAATTTATAATGAAAAATAATTTTTTAGATCTTTAATAACATTTTAAAACGAAAAGTATTAACCGATAAAATTTCAATCAACCTTTCCAATGCGCAATGAATATCATCCATTTGTGGATTGTGTGGAATAGAAGTACAGAAAAAATGGTAAAGGAGTTTACTTTTAACGAATTTTGTACATTAGATTTTTTCAACAATTTGATCATTTTTATAGCACTACACTGACTGAAAATTTAATTAAATATTTGATTGATTTACTAGAAATTTCAAAGATTTATGGTGAAGAAATGACAATTTATTAATAATTTGTTAATTTTTTCTTAAAATTTTTAAGATTATATCGTTCAAATTTTCTATGAGTCGGAAAGTTCATTTTTAAAATTGGCTATTTTTTTAGAAATTTTATAATTTAAGGTATATTTATAGATTTGAGTAATAGTTGCATTGTTCATTCAATTATGTCTAAAAATTTTTAAAATTCGAATTTTTTTTGTAAATTTCATGAATTTTTGCATATTTTTTTAAATATTTATTATCATTTTAGTTTTTTTAAAAAATTTTCTTAAAAATTACCAAAAATGGGTTCAATTCCCAAAGTAATTTAAATTAAAAATAAAGAAAATAGGATATTAATAAATTCTTAAATAATTTAAATAAAATTGTCTAAATCTCCATTCGAAAATTATAAAAAAAATTTTTTCAGCCATTTAATTTAAAAAAAATAGCATTATATTTAACTTTGATTAAAAAAATAAAAATTCTCATAAAAATAAAATTTAAATATTTATTATTCAATTTTTTATCTAAATACAATTTTCACATAATTTTAATTTTTTAGTCTAAAATAATCTTCAAAGATTTTATGCTCCAATGGGCATATTTTTGAACAAAATAGACAGATGAGAGATAATAATAAATTAAATAAAAAATATTTGAAATAACAAATTAGATAAATTTAATATATGAAATTTAAAAAAAAACAGCAAAAATATTTTGAGTTATAAAGAATAAATTAACAAATTTTAAAATTTTACATAAAAATTATATGGAAGGTAAATAAAAAAAATAATAAAATGGATTATGTTAGTTCAATTAATTCAACTGATATTGACTAAAAGGCAAAGGAAAACAAATGTAAATTGCAAATTTGAATTGGCTTCCGAATTCTTTCTGAATCCTTTGTTGATAGAAGAAGCAAATGTTTACACAAATATTCAGAAAAATGAAGACCAGCAGAACGAAAAAGAACAACATTTTTGACCATCTGTGAAATAAATATGTTTTATAAAAATTCATCTTTTGATTCATAATATTGTGAAAAATAAAATACTTAATTCTCAAATCTGCCTTTCATTTTTAAAAATTTTTCTCAATTATTAAAATTTATTGAATTGAAATCCTACCGAATCATATTTGCATTTCCATCATAGATTACAATAACTTCCTCCTTGTTTTGTTGATTCACTTCATCCTCGATTTCCTCTGCCTTCCCATTATCATGTTCATTACCATCCACAATTTGGTCTGCTTCATCGCCAATTTGCTCCAAATTTTCCTCATTCTGTTGTTCAAAATGCTTCATGAAAATTAATTTTAACATTTAACAATATGGTATACATACAATAAAGAATTTTTATTATCACTTAAAATTACATCATACTTTATGAAATTAAAATTTTTTTGACATTTTATTAGAATTATTTATTCTTAATTTTTTAGTTCTTATTTTATAAATTAAGATAGATCTATTTCCGGTACTTACGTATTATCTGTGCGGAGATACGAAAAGAATGAAGGTTCCTCCAATAGGGTGATTAGTGAGGGTTAGAATTAGGGTTAGGGATAAGTGAGATGATAACTAATTCCCTAAAGAGTAAAGACCATAACTCTATACCGAATGACTCATGTGGGGTTATCGGTACCCCTACCTAGTTGACCTAAAAAAACTACGCACAGATAATATATGTACCCTATTTCCTTGTATGTTCAACATTTTCTTTCAAATATTCCATCCTAAATTTCATTTCTTGTCGATCTATTTATATAGAAATCAAGTGATTGTGAAAATTCCCGCATCTAAAATTTTTTGGAACTGACCGGATTCATCAATTTATTGTAGCTTTGTTCCTTTTCTTTGTCATTCTTTTCATTCTCCATTTGTTTTGAGTTCATCAATTCCTCTGTTCCAAATTTCTTTTCCTTCATTGCCCAGAGTCACATAAAAAATAGATGCAAAAATATGTTGAAAATTTGATCAAATTGTCAAAATATTGTAAAAATGGGAAAATTGTCAAAATATTTTGAAAAGATATAAATTGTCAAAATATTTTTAAAATGAGCAAAATTCTGAAAATTCGAGGTCAAAATAAATTCAAAAGATTTTGAAAATAATAGGAAAAAATCTTCTCACAATTATTTGTATTTTCAAAATCAAATGAAAATATATAAATTTCTAGAATATTCTGAAAATAGCAAAATTTTAGGAATATTTTCAGAATTTAATAATTTTGAAAACTATTTTCATATACATTTTCAGAATCTTTTGAAAATATGACCCAAAATGCTCCTAAAAATGGATACAATTTTAAAAAAATTTTCAAAAAACATTTAATTTTCACAATTATTTTCTAAAAAATTTTCAAAATTTTTTGAAAAAAATACCAAAAATCTGTTCAAAAAATAATAAATTTTTAGAATATTTTCAAAATTTGTTTTTCCCCCTTTAAATAGGAGGAAAACTTGAAATTATAGCCAGAATTTGTTTATCAGATTTAAATAGATGAGAATTGGCAATATTTTTAATTGAAATGAAGTATTTTTAAATAAAGATTTTTATTCCAGAATTTTAGGAAGGAAGATAAATATGAGGGTTTTCAGCATTTGAAAATTATTTTAAACTCTTATTTTAAAAATGAAGCCTAGTGGTGTAATATTCACATGATATCAAAAAAGTTACAATTTCTATTTATTATAATAAAATTACAATTTCAATAATTTAATAAAAGAATTCTCATTAAAAACCTAAACATGATCAAATTTATTCATCGATTTGAAAAAACAAATTTTTCTTTATATCCTCTCAATCCCAATCCATTTGAGACATCATTCTTTCGCTACAATACCATCGAAGATGAGGCGAGCTAAAAATTTACATATAAATATTTTTTTATAATTTTTTTTTCAAATAAACCTGGCCATATTGATTTATTTTTTACCTAGCTGAGTCTTGATGCTAGTTCAGAATTCCATTATCGGTCTTTGACATTTTTCACTTTCTTTTTCAATTTAGAATTACCAAAATATTTAGAATTAAACCAGACTATAAAATATTTTAGATTATTTATTTGAGAAATTTTATAAATATTTAATTATTTTATTTACGATTTTATAATTTTCTCATCTGTATTAAAAACAAAGGTTTTATAACCTTTAATATTATAATTTTATATTTCAGAATTTTTTTAACTATCAAAAAAACAAGTAAGCATTTATTATGTAGATATTTTTTGCAAAAATATCTTAATTATGAACTATAAGAAATAATAACTATATAATTCATATATGAAAAGTGAGAGAGAACATAGTCAGAGAATGGGAAGAAATTCACAAATATAAAAATCGATAAAAACAAAAAATAATAAAATAATTGAAACAAAATTTTCGAAGTCTAAATAAAAGATTAAATTCTATTAATTGAATTCTCCGAACAAATTTTAATGATATCAAAGAATTCTGGTTAAAATGTGTTTAAGCATGGATATAATTGAGGTAATTGTAAACATAATAAAAGTAGTAAGTACAGATTAAAGGATGCTTATTTTTCAGAGAAAATGCTTCCTGTTCGAAATTTGGTGGTTCCTTAATTCTTGCTGATGATCAGCAAATTTCGAAGCGTTCATGGCGATTGCAAATCATATCCAAAAATCTCAGAGCATTTTGTGAGAATAACAGGAAAGCGTCCAAACATAATACATTTATCAGGTTTAATTATTAATATAAAAAATTTTTATAATGCTTTTAAGTCAATAAAGTCTTCTCAACTGTGCAAGATGGCACTACCACAATTAAGTTTAAAATGTTATTCTGGTAATCTGTTCTTATCTCTATGAATTGCCATGCGAATGGAACGCGGAATATAAGGAAATGAAGGTATTTTAAGAAAAAACGAATGTTTACAAATAATTTTAAGGTCTTCGAAAACATCGATTCGTGCAATGATCAGGAATTCTATGACATAAATTATCATGAATAGAAGATTGCAAAAGAAAATAATTCTCAGGTAATTTCCATTACTCATTATAAAGCTGTTAAAAATCTAAAGGAGGGAATGCTCGCCAACCCAATACAAAATTTGGAAAATCTTCAGGATGGAAAATTTGCAATGGAGGTGGACGAGAAATTCAAGGTTTAAAAAATTAATCTTTAAAACTAAAAAATAAAATAATCAAAATGACATGATGAAATCAAAGAAGAAGATGGATTAATCGATTAAGTAATTGTAAGTTTTTAAATTCTACTAACTTTTTATTTTTCAAATTTTTTTATCTTGATCACTTCGCGTGAAATGGTGCTAAAAATGCTGCAATGGGTAAATTTTAAATCTGCACTGATGATTTGCTACCAGGATTAAAGTTACGCAGGTTTCCTTTAATTTCTTCAAATATCAAAATTAACATAACTCGAATCTTAAAAGTTTTTAAAGATTTCGGAAAATTCATGGTATTTTCAATTTAGGACCAAAAATATTAAAGGTTTTATGGTTACTTCATTGAGTAACAAATTTTAAGGGTATATAAAATTTCTTGGGTTAATAAAAACAGGTTTTATGGATAAAATATATTATTTTTAGGAGAATGTTTTTTTGAAATAGATTTAATTATGAAAAATAAAATTAAATCAAAACAGGAAGCTTTTGAATATAAATATATAATAAAGACTCGAATTAAGAAGAGCAAATGAAATTTAATATATTGGGTTATAAAATTCCAATAAATTTGGTGAAAAATAGATTGAGCTTTGAAATATTATATAAATAATCTATTTTATTCTTCTAGAAATCTCAATTGCAATCAATTTGTGTGTTTATAATTCTCGGAAAAAATACTAGCAAAATCTTGAATGGATGGAACACCAGCAAAATGCTTTATATTGCAAATTACAATTCTTTCGTAGATAAGAGGATTATGGCCAGGTTTATTTTATAGAAAAATTATCGAAATAATCATATGCAAATTTTTAGTTCATCTTTATCTTATTCAATTGAGTTATTACCAAAAATCTTATGGTTCAATACGATGGCAATGATGGAGAGATGAAGAATTATGTTTTTCCGATGAACACTTTCGATCATGATTAAGTTATGATAATTCTTTTTATGCAATTTTAATTTATTTATAAAGTATTTAATAAAAATTATAATTTATTATTACAGGTAAAAATATTATGAATTTAGGTAGTATATTAAGAATATTTTAATAATAGGGGTCATTTTCATCATATACTAAAAAATAGGTAACAACATATTGTTGAAATTATCCTTATTCTTAACATATTTTTCCTCCCCATTTTGCCTAGATTTTGAAAATAATGTATCAAAATATTCTCTAAATGATTACCAATTTTGAAAATATTTTTGCTTATTATTTTGACTAGATGTTGAAAATAACGTATCGAAATATTCTGAAAATGAATGCCATTTCGAAAATATTTTTCAAAACTATTTTGAATAGATATTGAAAATATGGTCCTAAAAGATTTTGAAAATGCTCAGAATTCTTAAATTATTTTCAAAATTCAAACAAATTTTTAAATTCAATAGATTTTCACTAGATTTTTAAAATGAAAATGGAAAAAATTTTAAATATCTTTTCGAAATTTAAGTCATTTTAAAAAAATTCTCAAAATAGTGTGCATTTCTAAAGTGGTTTTATCTCTGAAAATTTGGTGCATTTTCAAAAGATTTTCAAAATTCGGTCCAAAAAATGTGACTCTGGGTGGATTTTTTGGCGGTAAATTTGTTTTTTGCATTGTTTTAATATCAAATCCATTCAAATTGTTGGCCGCTTCATTCACCAATCCACTTCCAATGCCAGCATCAATTTGACTGGAACAACATTGCACTTGTTCTAATGGCATAGCAACACCGCGACGATGTTGGTAGGCCCAAAAATTTTGCTTGAACTTAGTGGAAGATGATACAATTCTTTGCTTGGGATTCTCGAGCAAGGGTTTTTGTGGATGTGGATTGGGCACCTGGAAATTGGCAAAAATTGATTTAAAAATTTAAAATTATTCAAACATTAATTCCTTTATAAATATGCTTATGAAGGAGCTTGTTAAATTTACATATGCAAATATTCGAAATTTTCCTAAAATTTTGGTTTAATTCATAAAAGCATTTTGATAAAATAATTGGTGATGCTAAAATCACTGGCATCATTTTTTTCAAAATTACCAATACTGATCAATAATACAGTTATTTACAAAAATTATATCACATTAATGATTGTGGGCATATTCTTAAAAATACAACCAGATATTAGTGATATAAAGTCATATATTCATGTTACAAATTCAAATTATACCACAAATTTTTTTTATTTTTAGATTCTGTTTTTTCAAATGTAAACTGCACTAATTCCACATCCACACATAAGAATTATTAATCCTAATATCGTATATTCAGGCCCTATATCCAGAAACTTCGATGGGAATGGGCGAAAATTTGTCGAACTAATTGTTAATAAAATTCCTAAATTTTCACTTTTTGAGCGGAAAATATTTTGATTTTTGGATATTTATTTTTCAAAGAAAATCAGAAAAATATTTTAGCTAGTATGAATTTTTGTTTACTCTTTTTAAAATATAAAAATTTTTGGCAGTAATATTTCTATTTTCCCTTTGAGAAGGAATTGAATAATGGGGTGAAATTCCCCTTGAATATGAGTTTTAAAAATTATAAAATATAATGGAAACCAACTGAGAGTTCAACCTTTGGCGTAACAATCTGCAAACACCGCTTCACCTCCACCTGGATAAATTACATTGAAATTACTGCAGTAAAATATTCATCTTATTACCAATTTTTTGATTTTCTTTGCAAAATAGGCGTATTCCAGTGTTTTCGATGTTTCTCGATCTTCAACAGCACTGGGACTGGCACATGCAATCATCAGAGTACGACTGAAATTTTTTGGAAAATTTAATGACCTAATTATATTTTGAATACTCAATTTAAAATGGATCATATTTATTCTAATAAATTATTTTAACAACAAAAACTTGGGTTGAAAAATATGCAATCATTAGTCATTTGAGAAGCCATAAAATAAAGCCAAATCATGGGTCAGGTACAGCTCGTATAATCTCAGCTCGTATAATCGCAACTCGTATAATCTAAACTCGTATAGGGAGAAAAGTAATTTTTAAGAATAGTATTCCTTCATTAAGTAAAACTAGGAAAATAATTATTTTAGGTATAATTTACTGGATTGAATACTTCATTTATAAAAATTTTCATCCAAGATGGATTTTGTAACCCCTCGGCATTTTATATTACAAAGATTGAAAATATATCAAAAATCTAAGGCCAGAGTCGCTTTCATTGTACCTAATTACTCCTGAAATAGTGGTTTTCGAACTTATATTTTACAATATAATATGAATTTATAAAAATTACTTTACTCTCTATACGAGTTTAGATTATACGAGTTGTGATTATATGAGTTGACCCATTATACGAGTTGGACCATTATACGAATTGCGATTATACGAGTTGCGTTGACACCCCAAATCATGATCATGCCTCACTTTAAACATTCATGTTCAGTGAATTGCTGGCATAACTTAACTTTATACTAAATAAGCCCTACATCTTATTCGTTATGGATAAAATTTATGGTCTTAAAATTGCCGATTAATTCAACACAAAAATTTGAGGAAAAAATAAATAATTTTTGGACAAAATATTCTATATTAAAGAAAAATCATAACTTTTTTAATCATAAACACCTGTTTCCGCCCAATGAATCCTTCAAGAGACGAGTGAGTTTGGAATCACGGTATGGTGGGATATTGCCTTCTCCCAATGCGGATAGCACTCTTTCCAGTACCAACTAATTTGTCATATAAAAGAATTGATTGAAAATTGTCTTACCAATCCTTTATTGATGCTTTTCGTCTCCTTATCCCGATCCTCTGTAGCGCCCGTTTCTTGGAGTTTTTCTGATCCAGCCAAATCGACAAAATGGAATTTGGGATGCAAATTTTCCAGTTGATGGTCATGTGTTTTGGATGAGCCATTCTATTTAAAAAAAAATGATTGAATTTAAATATTTTTGGTACATTTTAGTTATCTGTCCCCAGATTTTGAAAAATGAAGGGCCTCCCTTATAGATGATTAGGGTTAGGGTTAAAGATATGTGAGATAACCTATCCAATCCATATCCATGAATGGCCAAAACGCTTTACCGGATAACACATAAGAGGTCACTTCTTTCCCAGTTATCCCAAAAAAATAGGAGAAAGAATAATAATTAAGAAGTAACTATTTTCTTATAGACTAAAAGAATAAAGCAAATCGGGCAATTCCATAAATCATGTAAATTGTAAATGTATAAATTTATTGTTTTAACTTTTAAATAATAGTATAATATCAATTTTTTTCATCTGAATTTATTTTGTTTCTTTTTATCAAAACATTTATGATTTTTCCACATTTTTAAAACATTTTGAATTTTTATTTTCTATTTCAGTTCTTTATCATCTATTTATTCAAAATTTTTATTCTATCTATTTCAAATTTGTATACCAATATTTGCATTGTTGTGTAATTTACCTATCATCAATCTCACCCCATTTTCCATTGACGCAAGCCGGGTCTGATTCAGTTGAACAGTGAATATTGCATGGGATCGACTGGATTTCTGATTCATTTCTGTGGAGGCCGTATTTCGACGTTTAATACCAGTTTTCAATGCGTCCATCAAATCCTGAACACTACTGACTTTTTTCCAGTCAATGCCCCGCAAATATGTCTCATTGTTTTTTGTATCTTCTATGATTGTTATTGGCAAGTTTCGCAGTTCTTTTGCCCCATTTAAAAGCCCTTTCCCTTTTGCCTCCATTCGTTGTTCTTTTGCTCTCAACAGATTAATGATATCATCAAGATAAAGCTGCAATTTTAGAAAAAAATATAAATCATCGATTAATTTATTTGAAAAAATAGAAATCTAATAATAATTAATATTTTATAATTAATTTAAAAAAATCAAAAAAAATTAAAATAACTTAAAATAATGAAAATGTCGAAAAAAATTTTAAGGGTTCAGTTGTTTTCTTAAATCGCCAACCTTTATACTCATTCGATATTCCTTGTCAATACGCCTCGAAAGTATAATTTTTCAAGATTTTGGTCAAATTTAGGAATATTAAACCATTTGAACCAAATTTAGTTTTGGTTCATAACTGCTTTAACATTAGTTTTATCTAATCCTAATCCCGATTAAAATGATGTGCTCGTCGAGGTCTATCAATTAGGCATAAGATTTGGATTTCTTGGACAAATCATTGAACCGTTAAAATCTGTTCGGCATTTTCAATAATATTTTTGACATTTTCTATAATGCGAATTTGTTTTAAATTATTATTAATTAAATTAAAAAAGCTTGAAAAAATTGTGAATATGAAAATACAAAAAAACAAACTTCGATGAATTGGACGCAGACTTCAAATGTTGGTTCCAAATGACCCGCATCGATTGCATTCTTCTTTCGTCTATTGATTTTCTCAAAAATATGCCCAGCAGCCCGTGGAATTATGCCAGAATTTTCCATTCTTGGTTCAATGTTGTTACTGGTACCCATTGTGTAGGTTTTGCCACTGCCGGTCTAAAATGAGGCGAATAATTTTGATTTACGAATAAAAGTGGAATTACAAATAAGAAAAAAAATTATTAGTAAAATTTATTTATATCCCATCTCTTTTTTATTTTAAAAATATAATAAAGTTTCTTTAGATTTGAATGATATAGGAAAATTAGAATATTGAAATATTTTTGAAATTTTAAAACAGGATCAATCGAACAATGTTTAATAATAAATTTAATGAACCATTTTACTTAATTTGATTCTAATTAGAAAATCATTCAAATTTTATGCCTTAAAATATTAAAGAAAAATTAAAAGAAAAATTTGAAATTTTTTTAAAAGGCACAAAAATACCAAAAAGCCCTGATCAATTTCCCAAACGAAAATATGTTAAAAAGTGGTCTGTTGGATTTTTATTTAGAAATTTTTTTATTTTAAAAAGACTATACATTTTTAAAACATATAAATTTGATCTGAAAAACCTATCTATTATAGTTTAAAATTTTCCTTCTTAAAATGCCTTTTAGTCTCCCATATTTAAAATAAAAATTCAGCCCTGCTCGACGGCAAAATGTTTCGGCTATTCCACCACCTAATACACTCAATAATGGAAGCAACAATTTACTAAAAACAGTACTGACAATTATATTGTTATTTGCCATTGGCGGCTATCTTTGGTACATTTGGTCCATTGACGGAACAAAATTCGAGCAAATAAAGGAACAACAATTATTGCCCGAAAATGGGAATGTTTCCGCGATTACGCAATTAAATCAAGAATATCAAATTGTTGAAAAATGTAAATTTTTAATTTATTTTAATTTTAATTTGCATCAATTTCAGCAACTGAACAAGTTCAACCGCATTGTACATTGGTCGAAACAGCACCTGAAATGCTGGAAATATGCCATAAAAATGAGGAGAACAACGGCAATAGCACAATTGTGGCATCCAAATCCAACGAAACCATTTCATTTGGAAAATTTTGCATTTTCGAATTTGTAAATTACTCAATTTGCTTCCCATATTTAAAGATTGAATTATTTTATTTGAATATTCTTTGAATTTTCCATAATGACACCATTTCTCAATTCGTCTTATAATTTTATTTTCATCTCTTTTCTTATTCGAACATAATCTTTTTTTTCTGTTAAAATATAAAGACTTAATTATTAAAAAGAAAATGCCAAAATTTTCACATAAAAAGAATAGAGAAAAAGTTTATTTAATTTAGAATCTTTGGAATAATAATGCTAAAATTTAAAAACAAGCTAAGATTGTTTGAATTTTTGATAGCAATTGCTCTACAATTATTAAAGGAATTGTGGATCCAAAAATGATGTGTTTAATAAGTTGCAGGAAATAGCCAGATTAAATAAAAATTTAAAAAATATTTTTATTGAACTTACTCTTTGAACTCCTTTTCATAAATTTAATTTTAACCCAAATAAGTGCATAGAATAAAATAGTGAGGATGAGAAGGACAAATAAAAACCAATCATATGGCCATTTGCCATATAAAATGACAAGTCCAGTGCATTTGACAATTCTACAAAAATCAAAGAAAATATGCAAAAAAGATTTAATCAAATTATTAATAGTTTAGCTTCGAAAAATTATATTTCAAATAGGTAAATTTGAATAAATTCCTTAATGGGTTCTTACATTGTATTATTTTTGAAAAAGCATTCAATGATGATTATTGTGAACAGCATTGAATAAATAGCCATGGCGAATGCAAACAATTCAAGTAAATAAATATTGGCTTTTTTCTGATCATACCTAAAAGTTAATTTGTTAATAAAAATGATGTAAAATTTTGGAGGTAAATAAAATTCTTACGGAAAGGTTTAATTATTGTCATTCTAAATTCTACTAGTAAATTTATTTTGTTAGAAACTCAATTGAGAATAATAAATTCTGGAAATCGAATTCTAAATCAATAAATTTTAAAATTTTACGAAATCAAAATTTAAAAAGCATATTTTTTGAATTTAGTAAAGTATGAAGAAAACTAGTAAATTATTTGTCTCCAAAAAGTAGAAAAGTTTAGGATTTTTAGGACTTTCAATTTGAAAAGATTTTCTTGAATTGATTACTTTTTTATTGTAAACTATGGCCAAAAGCATTGATCCATTTACAGAAATTGCGGTAACGAAAAACAACTTTTTTTGATTTAATAAATTAAATATTTATACCAAATTGGACAAAATACTGCCAGAACTCGGTCAAAGCCAATATAAAGCATAGCAATTTTGCTGAAATAATGTGAAAAATGCGCAATAATTTGATAGAAGAAACATTTGGAGAGAGGAATTCTCAAATCGTTTGTACCAATGAATAACACAAATTCAGACCATTTGCCCAGAAAATAGAGGCAAGCAATCAATGCATCAAAGGCAATCAACAAATTGGATGAATTTCGAAGTGACCTTTCAAAATTATTTTTAAAAATTATTTCTTAATATTTTTAATTGATAAAATATTTCAGGAACATTTTTTAGTAACATCATTTACGTAAACTATGCTCTTCTTTCGTAAGAAATTACTAAAATTAATAAAGAGATAGCATTAAAAATAATAAAATGTTGGAAAAATATTTAATTTAATTTATTTTAAATTATATAAAATATCAAATAAAATTAAAAAATAGATTTAAAATTTACTTGATTTTCCAAGTTACATAAACAAGTGAAGCATTAAGGATGAGACCAATTGTGTTGAATAGTAGACGAATTAGCAATGAGATGAGCAAATCCATTTTTAAAATTTAATTTAACTAATTAAATCTAAAATAAAAATAAATTATAATTAATCTGTAAAATTTTCATTTCTTTTTTCCATTTTTTCGCATTCAGATTGTTCTTATTCTCAAACTGTTCAAATTTGATGTTTTCCATTCATAAATCATCTTGCCATTTTATTGTTCAGGTGATTGATATTCAAAATAATTTTGCATATAAAAATTTTTCTATAATTATATTTTAATCAAAATATTTTATTTTTATATTTATTCTATTTAGAATGGACAAAATTCTTAAAAAATAGCAAATTCTTTACCATCGGAATAATACGGTAAGGAAAAAAGGGAAATAAAAATTTTAATCAGAAAAACTGTGTACATTACTCTAATATTTTTTGTCACTTAATTTTTTCGTTAATATGAATTAATGAAAAATATTGCATGCATATATCTCATCCCTGCGCATAATTTGAATTCAGACGGAGCCAATGAATATAAATTTTAAGAATTTTAATTTAAAAATGTATTTTTCTTGGCACAAATCGGCTGTATTAAAGGACAATTTTTCACAAAAATTAAGTTTCTTTTGGTTTTCTCGCTTCACTTATTTAAGAAGAGTATTAATTTGCGTTAGATTCGAAAGTCATTAAAAAATGCCACTAGCCTATGATAAAATTTATTGTCATCATCATCATCATCATTATAAAATTCAAATAAATGCATTAATTAAAAGTACTTACATACTGATTATTTTCTAAACAAAAACTAAAGGGTAATAAATGTTCAAATTTAAAAATTTTTCAATATTAATATTTGTTTGAATCGAAAAAAGGAATAATTTATTGTGTAAAAATTTTACAATGATTTTCATAAAATTGAAAATTTAATTTTAAAAAATTTATATTATTATTTATTCATTCATCCATCAGTTCAAATTTTATTGTTTCTTTGTTGATTGGTGAAGGTGACCATCCATCTGCCTCCTGCTCATCCATTAATCTGTAAAAAAATGAAAATTTAGAAAAAAAAATTTATAATGCGAATATAAATATTTATTTACATTTGAATCCCATAAATGATTTTGAGAAGTAAACTATAAACTCGACGAAATTTGAATTAAAAAATTAATTTTTTTGATGGACTTAAACATATAACAATTTTCTATAATTTATTTATCATTTGCTATTTAAAAAAACCCTCTACTGACCTCAAATTTGATTCAGAATTTGTCATTGAACGACTCAATGAAGGGGTCGAATGTTGTTGGGCTTTGAACATTTCTTTGGTGGAACTTTTTTGCAAGCCCCTGAACATTGTTCTCCTTTGAATGGTCGATGAATTGCTAGCACTTTGGCTGCTATTGCTCATTATAATAGGTTCAGGTTCAGTAGAAGAATCTTTTGTAATTGAGCAAAGTTGAACTCTGCTCTGTGTATCATGAATTGGTGCGTCACCAGCAGATAATTGAATTGGCGTGGAATTTTGACTGGAAATTAAAATGGGGAAAATTTTGTAATTTGACTTTAAATTGAATTTTTGGAAAAAAAATATTTATAATTTGGCAAACGTAAAGAAGTGTGGTTTTATGACCGAAAGATTTTTTATGCCTTGGTAAGGTTTTTGACTTATAACTTGTATATTCTTAAATATTCCTATGCATAGATGGTACCATTGGATTCCGCTCGTCAAGCCGCGTCGAATGAGCTATATATTGGCCCCGAAAAATTTTTTTTACTAAAAATGCCCTTGGTCCCCCCCTATGCTTTTTCATGGTAAAAGTTGGCAATACCTTACCAAGATGATAAGAAATCAAAATTCTGAGCTCAGATTCATGATCAGCGCCTAAAATTATGCATAAAAACGTGTTTCCCTTATTTTTAAAATCAAAATTCGGCGGTACCACACTTCTTTACGTTTGCCTATAATTTTTGCAACTCATAAATTTTCTTGTTTCTTTTCTTATTAAAATTGAGTTATTTATTAGGATTTTCAAAATAGGGAACATGTGACCTTGGCTAATAAAAAAATATTTTAAAATTAAAATAAATTTTAAAATTTATTACTATTATTTTGTAATGATAAAATTTTTGTTTTATTTTAGATTCAATGAATTTGTGCGCATATCAAACCCTGAATCCTTAAATTTTCAGAACTTATAAATTATTTTAATATATATTTATCCGCATTAATTTTTCTTTGATTATAAATTGGTCACGATAGTCATATCAAAATAAAAATAAAAAAATAAATTTATTACAATATCTTTGGTTTTTGTTTGTTATTTTATAAAGTGGATTTTATAAATCTGTAAAATAAAATTATTGAAATTTAGCCTCTGAATTATTTTTTTTGGAAAATAATCTCGAGTTATGTATTTTATAAAAATTATTTTTTTATCATTAAATTGTAAATTCACCGAAATTGTGCAATGAAATGTTGACCCTTGTTAGCCGATTTTTGTTCATTTTTGCGTTTTTTCCTTTCATTCGTGGAATCATTTGCTGGGCTATCCAAACTACATTCCCGACGGATAATGGAAGAAAATGTTCTCTTTTGCAATGGACTTAATTCCGTGGTCATTGTGGCTGTCACACACGCATTTCGTCGTCGACTTCGACTCTCCGCTTCCTTTAATGGGGAAAAGTCAATAAATAAATGTTATTAATTTGTTGTAAATTTTCACAATATTTAGTTATTTTCATTTTAATAACTTCTCTTCTTATAAAAAATGGAAAATTAAAAATTTATGAGATCAAATTTTTAAAATCATTTTTCATAAATTTTTCATCAATTTAATAAAATATTTAAATAATTTTTTCCCAATTAAATTGGTATTACAATTTCCATATGAGGACAAAATAAATGAAAAGCAAGAAAGAATTACCTCCGGTATGAGTGAAAGTTCCATGACACGACGTGCAGCAACAGCTGTAGTTAACGCAACCCGATTCAGCTGAAAAATTTTATTTAATTTTTTTTATTTGTTTTTTTTAAATGATTTGTCCAATGCTTGATTTTTTGAAAATTCAAAAATTTAAGTCATGTTTATAGAATTATTTATAAAAAAAAGTTATTGGTTTAAAAATTTTAATGATAAATGCTGAATTTTTTGTTACAGAGAATATAATGCATTTTTAAATTTTTATTTTTTTTTCAAATATTATTTTTCTAAATTAAAAATTTTTTATGATTTTAAATTTCCCTAAAATTATAAAAATTCATAAAATAATTTATTCCTAAATTAATTTTTAACCTTGTCTCTTTTGTGCAATCCAATGATTGATTTGAAAATAATTCTGTATTTTGTACTGAAAATTAAATAGACGAGTGTTGATGTGGATGAATTCAGCGTAATTAGCACATTGGAAATCTGCTTCGAAATTATTAAAATGAAAAAAAAATTTTTAATGTACACAAATATTTATCATTTTAAAATAATTTTTGATTTTTTAAAATTTGAATTCATCGAAATATTTAAAAATAATTTATTCGTCACAATTTTCTCTGATTTATTTAATCCTCTAAATTATCAAGGCAAAATAGTTCAAAGTATGTACTAAAATTTAAGTATTTCTAATGCAACACATAGAAAATTACATGCGCGTTATAATTAAAATTGGTTAATTTATTTATTTTCTTGCCTTCTTTGTTTTTGCGAATTGTAATTTTTGGTATGTGGAGCTGTAAAAAGCACCACTTAAATTTGAAAATAATAACCCCAAAAATGGCTTTAGATGAAATGCATAAATTTAAATTAACATAGTTTTTTTGTTAATTGGAATGCTCAATATGACCCCCTTTTGCGCAGATTTTAAAATTTGAGGTCATTTTCGCTAAAAATAAATTTTAATAAAATCAAATGGAAATAAGAAACACTCTCATAAAAAATAAAATACATATTAAATTTATTTGATATTTGTTTATAAATTTAATATTTGGTATAACAAATAAATTTTTGTAATTTTTCTAATTTATTATCGAATTTTATATATATTTATTTTATGATTTTAAATATACTGCTGAAATATTTCGTAAAATTAAATTTTAATTGCTTTCTCATTCCATCTTCTTACCTCCACTGAACTTTCGAACCATTTTGTCATTTTTTGATGCCAATTTTCTGCTTCTTCATTCCCATAAATTGCTTGAACATTATCATTCATTAATAGAAGAGTTGAATGGCTGCTGTTTGTAACATTTATTGACGAATCGAATTGGTTAATGTTCTGCTGCAATTCCTAAAAATTAAAAAAAAAATAAAAATTACCATAAATTAAATTCAATTAAAATTTAGACTATATTAATTAATTGGATTCATATGAAAGAAATACTAATATTATAATTTTTTAATCGACTTCATTGATTATTTCAACTCATATAGAAATTTTTGAAGTAAATAAATAAAAATTCTTGCACAGATAAAATATAACAAAATGGCTAAAATTAAATAATACAAGGTTGGACTAAATTCAATCGCACTTCTAGGAAGCCGGTTAAATAAATTTTGAAATGCATTGCCTTTATT
This sequence comes from Pratylenchus scribneri, assembly GCA_030063045.1. NCBI lineage: Eukaryota > Metazoa > Nematoda > Chromadorea > Rhabditida > Pratylenchidae > Pratylenchus > Pratylenchus scribneri. Next base: position 47,916 of record JAQSEB010000216.1, read on the forward strand.
AGCGATAATTAAAATTCGAATTAGGTTCTATTGACGAGAAATTTTTCATTAAAAAATTATTTATGTAACTATTTTTAATTTTTGTGATATAAATTTGTTTGAAAAATTCACATACTCAATCCAAGTATTGAATTATAATATTTTTATATATTTTTATCAAATTTTTATTTGGCTTTGACGTCGAGCGCATCGTAGATTTTGATGCTCTCAAGAATAATTAAGTTATTTATGGAATTACTTTTTGATAAAATTTATAAGTTTCATTTTCATTTCTAAATTTTTCTTGAATCAAAATTAAAAGTAAAATTATGATCAGAAATAATATAAAAAGATTGGTAAAATTATTTACTCTACCTCATATGAATCACTTTCGGTCAAAATTAGCATCACAGATTCGATGACGGAATTCAGGAAAGCCAGCCCATTGCAAAATAGGAATAAACCAACAATGGCTAGTAACATCAATGTGATGGAACGATCCCGAGTTGAATTGGTGAATTTGGGTTTGAACAGCTCGGATGACGGTTTCAGAAAACTGATTTATGAATAAAAAAAAATTAATTTATTTATAATATGTTTTCAAAAATTTGTGCATTTGTAAAGCTTAGAATATTCAACCTTGATTCAGTTTTAAATAAATTTAATAGATTGTTACATATAAAAATTTATGAGGTGTATATTTCTTGTAAATTTATTTTTAAAAATTCCAAAAATTATGGTTCTATTTTTTTGTTCTAATAGATTCTATAATACTCTAATTAAAATCTTAATAAATTATTAATTTAATAATTTTCACTCAAACCTTGAATAGCTTATTTTGCTAATTGTTTTGAACACTTCAGAATATCTATAAATATAAAATTCAGATAAAAAAAATATAATTTCATTTCTGACCTTGTTTTCTTCAACAAATGCAATTGCCGAGAAATATTTCTGAAAATTATTAATTATTCAAATAAATCATTTTTCCTAAACTCGTTGCTTGACTGCCGGTTCATATTTATAATTGATGCACCAAATTGGGTGTTGCTACGCATTCTGCTGCTGAAACGCAATGCTTGGACCTTTTAAAGATTTGAAAAATTTATTATTTAGATAAATGGATAAATATGTAATATTACCTATTTTCTAAATAATTTTTTATCTTTTTTTTATAATATTAATTTTTATAAATTTTAAAATTAATTGTCTTACAATTTTCCAATTGACGATTATCAGCAGGGAGAATGGGACGAGGAACATCAAAAATGTGTAGGCAATGCATTTTTTCGCAATTATGTAATTCATATCATGAAAGGCGGCTAATTGGATTTGTCTTTATAAAATAGAAACTTTAGTTAATTAAATAATTTTGCAATATTTTATGTTACTAATTTAAATTGTATAATTTGATAAAATACAAAAAATATAACCGTGAAGGGCGTGTGAATCGTTCTGAAAAGCATGGCACCACGCTTAATTCCAGCCAAGTAGGTATATTTGTGACAAAACTGAACAAAATTGAACCAATAATGGCGCATTCCACAGGCCACATTGTGACCCAACGTTTAGCCTGAAAACATATTTTGAAGAATTATGTAATTAGGTATTAGAAATTATAAATATTTTAATCTTTTAATTTTATTTAAAATATCTGGCAAAAATGCATCTCATAAATTTTTATTTTTTTAATTTAATATATATAATTTAAAATTTGGTATTTTTAATTAATGAAAGGAATAAAGCAGAAGTCAAATTGGAATAAAATAATTTATTATAAAAAATAAAACAAAAGAAAATTAATTGGAAATTGAACAAAATGAATCCTTTTTATCATCCTTCAGAATAAATTATTCCAAAATGAAATTTAATTTTCAAATAAATATGAATCCCATAAAATTTATTTTGTATGAAATATATATAGTTAAAAATTTTGCTTTATAAATAATAAAGGCTGTTCACAATCACAATTTCGATTCAAAATAATTAAAAAAATATGCAATTTACCTTAAATGGATGGCAAACGCCAAGAAAACGATGGAAACTGACAAGAACAGTTAAATAAACACCTGCAAAAAATTTTAAATATTTGATTTAATTTTTTAAAATATTTTTACCACTTGTTTGCACTGTCAATGCCAATGGATAGGAATAGCGAATTATGAGTGGAAATAGGTCATTCCAATAAAATGAATCCATTTCAACAACAAGTACGGGAAGTACAAGGAAGAAAAAATTGCAAATTAATAGAAATAAATCTACGAAATAAATTTAAAATTATACAAGTTTAATAAAGTAGGGTAGCCTAATTTATTTTTATGATGTAGAAATATTTTATTTTTATTTAATATTTTTTTTCGATTTTGAAATATTTCTTCAATTTATATGTTTTTTTAGAATTTTTTTAAAAATTTAATTTCTCACCAGATATGGACAAGGCCAATAGGAAATGATTGACCAATTGATGGCGCATTTCAAAGTCCGAAAATACCAAAATGTTCAGCAAATTGGAGATTATTCCAAATAGACTTTAAAAAATTATAATATAAAATTGATAAAAATTGCACAAATTTATTTAAAAATTTTGTAATGGAATATGCATTTTTATGAATTATTTTATATTTCTTTTTGAAACTCATAAAATTTATTTCATAAATTTCTAATAAAATTATGCTGTTTATCATAAATTTTTATAACTAAGGAACGGATCAAAAAATCATAAAAACAAATTTTGATAAGTTTAATTTAGAAAATAAAAATTAAAATATAGTTTATTATAAATTATTTAAATAACTGAAAAATAACGGTTTTAAATTTAATGTTTTGATTTTTTTTCTATTTTTTTGTTTCCAAATTTCAAATTCGATTAACTTATACCTAATTGGAGCATTCGCATAAATTCGGAAGGCACGTTGATCATTGGAGTATACATCCTCCGGACAAATTGACAAATTCAAATTTTCTGCCATTTGTTGCACATTCAATGATGGGGGAAATGTGACTGTTGTGTGGAAGGAATTGGATAATGTGGATTTTGTTGAATCCATAGCTAATTTTTTCGGATTGAATAAAAATAAAAAAATTTAATTATTAAAAATCATTTAAAAAATTTTTTTAATTAAATTCAAATAATATTATCAAAAATTAAATTAAAATAAATTAATAGAAAAGAAAAATTTATTTCATAATAGCAAAAATTTTTAAAATTAAGAAAAAAATTTATTTTATCTCTTATCATATTTTGTTGATTTTTAGGATTTTATTTATTTTAATATTTTTTTAAATTTTTTGTTCCGTCATTTTTTTGCAATTGTTATTTCAATAAAAATGACACTTCACTTAAAGAAAAAAGACTTAAAAATATTTTATGGGTTTTAAAATTTTTTTTCTTATTTTTTATTTTCATTAAAGATACGAAAAATTTTTCCAAACATAATAAAAGTGTAAATAAATAATTTTTTTATTGTTTTTTTAATAAGTCAATTTTAACATAATTTTTTTTCTGCATTTTTCAGAAGAACCCTTTTTGTTTTGTCGCTGAGATAAGAATGCGGCGCTCTTTGTTTTTCCAACAATTGACTTTTGGAACAAATGGAAAATTAAATTGAATTTTCGCTAAATAGCCGATACCCGTAACCGCTAGAGACACTTGTTGAAAAAATTACTTCAGGACTTGGAAAGAAAATGGAAAAAATTAAAAATTAAAATTGCTTTAAAAAGTAGAGAAATATTCAGGAAAAGAATAAGAAGCATGAAATAAAAATGGTGTCAAAAATGTAATTAAAAACTTACAAAAAGTGTACTTTATTATTTGAACTTACTTTTATAATATTTTTGTAAAAATTTATAGCTATTTGCTTTTCTCGTTTTTCTGCATTTAAATTCATTAAAATACAAAATAGAATATTATGTTTTATCCGGTTACAGATTTTTGAATACACCAAGCAGAGCCAATTTTTCCATAAATAAGATGGCTCCAGTATGCCTTTTACTAGGGTCTTAATAAACATGAAGAAATAAACAACTCCAGTAATTAATTTAAGGAAATCATGGGTCTGAATTGGTTCAATTCAATGGCGTCATCGTAAAATCAAAAAGAAAAAGGCATTCAAAATATGAAGAGTTTTTTTTATCCAAATTTAATAAATAAACTAAAGAAGCACCATAAATGTTGCCAATGTTAACTAGGAATCTGCAAAAATTTATTTTCTTATTAATATGAATTGTGAAGATTTTTATGTCTATTCCTTCATATGGCTTCACCTAATTTTTAGAAAAAAGAAATGGAAGGAAGTGCAATTAAAAAGGAAGACTCTCAATTTTTGGAATAGGAAAAAGAAGAGAAAGGATTAAGTAAAATAATTAATTTATTGAAAGGATTTGTGTTTTGTGCGCGCCATGAAAAGTTGAAAAATTGCAATTTTACCGACGAATAATAATAAATAAAATTTTGATTAATTTTTGCAAATTTTTCATTCGTTGTTAGGCATTCGTAGGAAATTATTAGAAATGCCTACTTTAAGTCCTTACAAATTGGTCTAAAGGATTTCATTAGGCCGACAAAAAGCATAAAATTTCCGCTTTATTTAATCTGAATATGAATAACTCTGACTGAGTTTCTCATTGGATTCTTATTAAATTAAAAAATAATTAATAGAATATCTCTCAACATTCTCTCTTATAAATAATTTGTTTGAATAATTGTTTATACGTTTATGTTATATGTTTTTACTCAAATTGTGCCAGTTATGAGAATTAATAAAAACAAATTTATCCAAGTATTTAATTTTTAATTTAAATGGCTTTGACTTTTTAATACAGAGTAATATAAAACCGTGTTTTAAACAATCATAAATGTAATACTTTTTATGGTAGTGATATTATAAATTAAGATAAAATTTTTCAGCGAATTATTAAGAATTTAATTAAGTTTAAATTTAGAACTAAAATGGCATAGAAACTAAAACTGAAATATATATTGACGTTAAATTGAAAAATGTTAAAAAATGTGGAAAAAAATTTAAAATCTTATGACATACTTAAAATGGCAAGAAAATCAAAAAAATTTTGACGTTTTTGCCATCTAAAAATGTCGATATTGACATAAATGGGAGCGAGAATGGAATGTTTTTTGCGAGACCAAAAATGTAATCCAAAGGCATGCGCAGGGCACTCTCCTTCATTCTCAAATAATTTCCATCGGCATCCCTTCATCATCGAAATTATGGTCTCCGCTAATCCATTGCCTCCATCTCCGGCGGATGCTTGGTCCCCCCGGTCATCCGGTAGCGTATTCAACGATCCAATCCACAAAGTCCATCCGGCAACCCCTCAGGCAGAATAAAATGCTTTTTACAGCAATTAATCGACATTGGCATTGACAGAAATGAAGCACCCAATATGGGCCAAACCATCAAATTTCTAACCATCCGTGTGCCATCGGCCTCATTTTTTCCTTGGCGACCATTCTCCGGCGGAGTGTCGTTAATCCTTTTCTTCATTTATTAAAATTTTTTCACTCCACATTTTGGCGGATTTCTACACAGTTTTAAGAGGTCCGGATGCTCAACAACTATTTTTTAGGAAATATAAATTTGTGTGAAATGATTTTGGATGGAATTCTTTATGTGCTCAAATTTTAATTTAATAAATACTATATTTGGAAGGAAAAAAATGGAGTTGTGGAAAATGGATGAAATATTAGATAATATTGGAAAGAATTTTATTTTTTTTTTATTAAAAACTTTATTCAATTTGTATTAAAAACCTGTTGCATCTACATCTCTCTGCTTTTCGCTTCAATTTTAATTTTTTTCCATTTCCTTCTTCGGTCCTGAAGTAAATTTTCTAACAACTTTCTAGAGTGTGGATGTGGAATGCTGCTCATTTAGAGGAAAATCAATTGTATTTTCCATTACCTAGTTCAAAGAGTCAACTGCTTATCTCGGAAATAAAAACAGTAAAAACATTCTTTGGAAAAATGCATAAAATATAAATTGATTAAAAAATTTGTAAAAGATAATAAATTATAATAAAGAAAATTAACACAAAGATGATTTTCAAACCCATAAAATTAATCCAAAAAAGTTTGCTTTTAAGTTTTTATTTATTTCCATAAAATAATTAATATACTACTCCAAGAGCAAATCATGACTAAAAATTTTATAATTAAAATAAAAAATATTAAAATGAAAATGAAAAGATAAAAAATTAACTAATATGTTAAATCAAATTTAAATCATTATTCTTAATAATTTTCAATATTGTGAATAAAAATTTTTCCCAATATTCTTATTTTTTATTTAATTTTTTTATATTATTTATTCATTTTTTGATGCCCTCTTTGAAATAAAAAAAACTTATTAGAACAATTAAATAGGACCATTTACAGAAAATTAATTTGCATTTTTCATCTATTACTGTTAAATAAACGAAGAGCAACTACATTTTTTTTTATCTGAACACCAAAATATTCATTGAAAAAAGTCGGATTTATTAAAATAATAAAAGAATAATTTTTATATTTTTATTTAAAAAAATTATTTTCCATTTCATTAATGAAAAATATCATATGAAAAAAAACAAGGAAAAATGACTTTTTCATTTCAAACCCATAAATTATTTTCATTACCTTTTTCTTTTATATTCCGATTTTTTCATCAAAATAATAAATAATTCATTTGGCAGTCAATTTCGCGCTTCATTCAAAATTTTATAAAAAAAATTAAATATTAAAAGTAAGTGTAAAAAAATTAACATTATGAGTTAATCAAATTTTTATATCAATTAATCAAAAAATTATAAAAAATTTAAAATTTCTCATTTATCCTAATTAAATTGCTCGGTCAAAATGGGAAAAATTGTATTTTTTGGGAATTTGCTCTTTTATTAGTTGTTACTTGTTAGTGTCATTTATTGAGGAAAACGGAGAAAAGGACCAAACACAATACAAACAAATGATAGGCAGTAGTAGCGGAGAAGAGAAAATAGCACATAAACCAAATTCTCTTTTCCTCTTTTCACATGCTATTTTTTCTTACATGAATCTAAATAATGCATTACGCTATTTGTATGCTGTAGAAAGAATATTCGCGTACTTTCTAGAAAAAATGAGGGGCAAAGGAAAGCACACTGCTTCTAGGTGGTTGATGACCAAAAAATAAATAAACATATCTTCCTAAAATGTTCGAGAACCATCGAGCAAATACCACACAAAAAAGGAAACCAAAACAACAATTCCTCTCTAGGCAATTCTATATAAATCCGTCATCAAATATTCGGCAAAAAGAAAATTGTAAGAATAAAATTTTTGAATTCATTCCGATTCAAAGAATTTATGCCAATTTCAACATAAATGTTTATTCTTCGCGATTTTTAATTTAATGAGTATTTTCTAATCTTTTTAATTTAAAATCCCCGCTTTTATTTTTGTCATAAAAGTACCAAATTTTATTTACATTGCAAAATTCTCGATTTTTTCATTTAATTATTTTTTAATATCAAGAATTTATATTCATGCCAAATTAGTGGAATTTTATTAATTTTAGAATTTCTTGATTGGGAATCCCAACAAAATTTTTGACATTCCTTATCAAAAACCATAGTCATTCCTCAGTTTCAGAAAAATACAAGGAATAAATGGATTCTAGATTAGATTTTTTGTAGCTTTTGTAGAATGACAATTCCAGCCGAATCCAGCCCTAATCAAATTTTATTGACTTATATTAAAATTTGCGTTCTTCTTTTTTTATATATGTTGCAGCCGATCTCGTTTTTTAGCCGATCTCGTTTTTGGTATGTTCTAGTTATCCTACAGACTTGATCTATAGCTCATTCGATTCGTCAGGGTCGGTTTTCTTTATAAGATTTCAATTTCAGAAAGATTTGACAAGTTTGAACCAAAGTTATGGCCAATTGAAATTTTCGGTTTAAAAACCGGTTTAGGGGTTAGGGTAGGGTTAGGGTAGGGGCATGGGTTCTAGGGGCTCAGGGCTAGGTAGGGGTAGGGCTTGGAAAAAGAATTAAGACTCTAAGTGGCCTAGGAACTAAGATATGGCCATTTTTCTGATTTTTTTAAACGAGATCGGCTAGCCGAATTCGAAATCGGCTGAAAAATTCAAAATCGGCTGCAACATATATAAAAAATCATTGGAAATCTTTATTTACAATTTCAGAGAATATTAAAAAATAATTTGAATTTAAACAAAAAACGATTATAATCGAAATAAAATGCCGAAAGCTAATGCAATCGGAATTGATTTGGGCACCACCTATTCCTGTGTTGGCATTTTCCAACATGGAAAAGTGGAAATCATTGCCAATGATCAAGGAAATCGCACCACTCCATCATATGTGGCTTTCACCGATACGGAACGTTTGATTGGGGATGCTGCCAAAAATCAAGTGGCATTGAATCCGGCGAACACCGTTTTTGGTAATTGGGAAATGGGAAATATGCGAAATTATTAAATTTATTTGTAACGAATTTAAGTTTAGGAGGGCATTTTCCTATGACTAACTTTCTATGTTAAGCATGAATATTTTTTTATTTAATTTAATTTTGTTTTTTTTTTTTTATAATTTTGTATAGAATAACATAGAATATGTAATTACTTTTCCTAAGAAATTTAATTTACATAAATTTATGTTAAAAACATTTTTATGGGTTACAAAAAAAATTTTACTAAAATTAATTAAAATGGGATTATTAAATATTTCTATAAGAAATCATCTAGGTCTTGAATGCTTACCAAAATTTTGTCGAATTTTAATGTTAACCTTGGTAAGTCAAATGTATGTATTATTTACCATGGATAAGTTACATGTGGCCAATTTTATTATTTTTTACCAAAATGTCCAAAGAATTGGAATATGGTCAAATTCATATCTAGCAGATCATCATAACTAGTTTAAAAATTAATATTTGAAAATTTTGTTAGTATGTTAGATATTTTCGGATTTAAAACACAAAACTCCTTAAAATATGAAATTAATTTTTATAATTTTTTTTTCAGATGCAAAGCGCCTCATTGGCCGTAAATATGATGATCCAGCCGTTCTGTCGGACATGAAGCATTGGCCATTCAAAGTCATTCAAGGCGAAGGCGCGCGTCCCAAAATTCAAGTGGAAGTGAAAGGCGAAATGAAATCATTCTTCCCGGAGGTATATTAAAATAAAATATTTTTTAGAATATAATTAGACCTGGAAGCATTTCAAAGAAAAATTTGGTAGACATTTAAGTTTTTCAAAAAGTTGGGGACCAGAAAAAACGATTGATTTTATTTTTTAATTATCTCTGACTAATTTCTATACAGTTTAATTTTGACTCAATTATTATAAAAGCAAAAGTTTGGCTGGAAAATTTTTAATTACTATTTTTTAAATTATTTTCATTTATATTTTGCCTAATGTCTATTTTACACATTTTTTATAAGTACCTTCCTTCAACAAAAATTACCAACTTAAATAATGGGAATGAGAATTCTCTATAGAAAATTCTATTTTAGACTTAATCATTTAAATAACTCGAAGATGGCAGAATAGTATTAAAAAGGCAAAATTTAGACATGCCATTTTCTCTAAAATTTAGTTTAGTTAATTAAAAAATCACAATTCTAGGAAATCTCAGCCATGGTATTGACTAAAATGAAGGAAACAGCCGAAGCATTCTTGGGGCAAACAGTCAAAAATGCGGTTATCACAGTGCCAGCATATTTCAATGACAGCCAACGACAAGCCACCAAAGATGCCGGCACAATTTGCGGCTTGAATGTTCTTCGTATCATCAATGAACCAACAGCGGCTGCAATCGCCTATGGATTGGACAAGAAGGGTCAAGGCGAACGAAATGTGCTGATTTTCGATTTGGGTGGTGGCACATTCGATGTGAGCATTCTCACAATAGAGGATGGCATTTTCGAAGTGAAATCGACGGCTGGTGACACTCATTTGGGCGGCGAGGACTTTGACAATCGAATGGTTGGTTTTTATTTCAGAAATTATCAAAATGGTCATGATCCCAGAGGCCTTTTTGACCATCGATAACTAAAGAAAGAATCATTTAAATTCTAGACAATTTTTTAGAATAAACAAATTTTCTTTAAAAATTCGAATTTTACATTCAATGATATATTTTAAAGTTAAATTTTAAGTGGTAGCATTTTTCTGCTACCACGATCCAAAAATTATATCTCACCGTGGCAAACGACACTAACTAATCAAAAAAATTAGCAATAATAATTGTCAGCTGTCGTTATTTTTTTATGGGTTTGAATTTGAATGATAATTTAAGATAAAAAATGATTTTAATAGAAGATAATTGATTATTCTGAAATCCCATTTTCACATATACAGGTTAATCATTTCGTTGCTGAATTCAAGCGAAAACACAAAAAGGATATGAGCACAAATTCGCGTGCCATTCGCCGTCTTCGCACTGCATGCGAACGTGCCAAACGCACACTGTCCAGTTCGACTCAAGCCAGGTAAGGATAAAATACGGAGATAATAATTTTCGAACAAGAAAATATATTAGTAACCATGGATTACAGAATTCCAAACATGAGAGAACTGGGTAATTTATGATTGGTTTCTTTCAAAACAATAATAAATTTTTAGATAAGTAAAATAGCTAAAAATAAAAGAAACAAAATTGAATTTTTGAAAAACTGCGTAATAGATTTTTTTTCTAAAATTCCATTTTAAAAATTATTTTAACTGTATCCCCTGTGGATGGGTTTTAATTTTTAAATCAAAAAATTATAAGAAAATATTTGGATAAAATAAATTGATATAAATTTATATATATAACATTTTAATGGAATTTTTTGGCTTATTAAATTTTTGAGATAAAATTTTTCTTAGAAATTTACTAAAATATACAAATATTTCATTAAAAAAGATCAAAAATTGTGCACAAAAAAAAATTAAAAACCTAATCTTAAACAAGACTTTTATTTTTATTTATCTTTCAAATATTTACAGTATCGAAATTGACTCCCTGTTTGATGGCATCGATTTCTACACCAACATCACTCGTGCCCGTTTCGAAGAACTCTGCGCCGATCTTTTCCGTTCCACCATGGATCCAGTGGAAAAGTCGTTGCGCGATGCCAAAATGGACAAATCCCAAATTCATGACATTGTGCTGGTTGGAGGGTCTACTCGCATTCCAAAAGTGCAAAAATTGTTGTCCGATTTCTTCTCTGGCAAAGAATTGAACAAGTCCATCAATCCGGATGAGGCTGTGGCCTATGGTGCTGCAGTGCAGGCTGCAATACTTTCGGGCGACAAATCGGAGAATGTTCAGGTGAGCGTGGATTAATTTTTAAAAAAAAAATTATTTGAATATAAAATATTTTATGATCATTCAAAAATTGATAATCAAAACAATTTATTTATTTTTATTCTAGCTAATATTTCTACAATTTAAATTTCATTAAGATGAGTAAATATTATTGGAATTAGAAAAAAAAATATTCAATAAATTATTGTCAAAATTCATCAATTTTCGCTTTTTAGGAATAAAATGCCACTTGAGAAATTAATCATTTTTTGCATATTTTATTTTTTAAAATTTTTTAAAAAAATTGTTCGTAAAATTGACAAAAATCAATTATGAAGAATAACTTTTAATTCTGAACTTTAAAAATTTCACAGCTTAATTGACAACTTTAAACTTTTTCACAGGATCTTGTCTTGCTCGATGTTGCCCCTCTTTCGCTTGGAATTGAGACGGCTGGAGGCGTGATGACCCCTCTGATCAAACGCAACACAACAATTCCAACAAAAACATCGCAAACATTCACCACATATTCCGACAATCAGCCGGGTGTGCTCATCCAGGTAAAACATTTTTTATTATTTTTTATAATTTGAATTAATGTTATATGATCTTATAGGGCTTTGTTTTAATATTAAATGAATTTTTTACATACATAAATCAAAAATTTTAATTAGTATAAATCGATTAATTTGTTCATGGAAGAGTTATTATTATAATTAAATTTCAAGTTTTTGCCTATATATATATATGACTTATTTATAGTAAAATATTTATGGGATGGAAAAAAATTCTAAATTTTAAAAATTTTTAATAATTAAAATTTTGATTTTTGGCCATTGAGACTAAATTATAGTTTATTAAATGTCTATAATTTTGTAATCAATTAATTTCGATATATTTAAATATTTTAGACCAATTTATATTTCATTTTTATTCCATAAAATTTGATGCAAATATAATTCAACCCAAATTTAAAAGCCATAAACATTTAATTTTTTACCCTTATCCGTCAATAGGTCTATGAAGGAGAACGCGCCATGACCAAGGACAATAATTTGTTGGGCAAATTCGAGTTGGGTGGAATTCCGCCTGCTCCTCGTGGTGTCCCCCAAATTGATGTTGCCTTCGACATTGATGCCAATGGAATTTTGAATGTTTCGGCACAGGACAAATCCACTGGAAAACAAAACAAAATTACCATCACCAATGACAAGGGTCGTCTCACCAAGGAGGAAATTGATCGAATGGTCAATGAGGCCGAGAAATTCCGCAGCGAGGATGAGGCACAACGAGATCGGATTGCAGCCAAAAATGCATTGGAATCATATTGCTTCAACATGAAACAGACAATGGAGGATGAAAAGGTAGGAAAATAGATCATAATGGAGAATAGAGTAAGAATAATTAGAATTATTTAGAAAAAAAGAGAAATTTTACAAAATAGATAAATATTTTTCTAATAAAATTTCTTCCCATCTTTTTAATAGTGAAGTTTGGATTGCAAAATGTGCAAAACTGTTAATTGGATAGATAAAGTCCTCAAAAAATGGCGTTTAGATTTTTTGAAAATCGAATATTATTACTATAGAGGTTTTTCCTACAAAAATTGGGTTCATACACTAAATGTAAATAACTTTTTAATTCAGATTTAAATGGATGCTTTTTATAGCTTCCATATTCCAAAAATTATTGTATTGTTATTGAATTGATTATTGCATTCCAAAATTTTCATATATAAATATTAGCTCTGGTAATTTTCTATGAGTTGTTATTTTTAATGAATTTTTGGTAAATATTTTCAAATATTATTTTTGTGTCTTTTTCTATTTCTATATCAAAATAATTATTTGAAAAATTCGAGTTCCATTCAAAAAAAAATAGATTTAAAAATTCATCCTTTTTCAGTTGAAGGGGAAGATCAGCGAATATGACAAAAGGAAAGTGTTGGATAAATGCCAGGAAAAGTTGTCATGGCTGGATGCCAACCAAACTGCGGATAAGGAAGAGTTTGAGCATCATCAAAAGGAATTGGAATCCGTGTGCAATCCAATCATCACCAAACTCTATCAATCAGGAGGAGGTGGAATGCCCGGTGGTGGTGGTCCAACTGCTGGTGGCGGTGGAGCAGGTGAGAAAAGAGAAAATTTTGAATTGGGGAATTTTGAATTAAATATTTAAATTTATTTACATTTCATTCAATCCAATGTAAATTTTCCTCAGTATACTAAAAAAATATATTATTTGGATAGAGATAATGCAATTTAAATTGAGAAAAATTTCTAATAAGTCACGAAAATTGTTTAAAATAATTATTTTCCTATTGTAATTTTTTGAAAGTTAGGAATGGATTATATGATATTTCCATGGAAACTTGATCATTTAGATAAGCAAATTTCATTCATTGACCAAATGTGATGGATTCAAAGTAAATGTTAGCATTATGCTAATCAAAATTTCCAATAATGAATAAAATTACAGTTTTTTGATTATCATTAAGTACTCCTAGGAAAACTTTTTACAGAATTATAATTATTTAAATTTTTCTATAAAATATTAATTTTTTGTAAATATTAATTTTTTAACTCATTAAATTGTTGTAGTCAAAAATTCTTAAATTTTTAGATTTTTATTAAAACGAAATTTCCTTCAGCACGGATGCCGTCTCATAATTATAAAAAAATAAAAAAAATATTAAATTTAAAAAATGTAACACTTTTTATAAAATAAAAAAAAAGTTAGATTAATTTTAATGCTAACATTTACTAAAATATGACATCAACTGTAATTAAATTTTTCCATTTGACTTACCATGGCATAAATTGTGCAAAATTGAGCCAAAAACAAATCATTCTTTTTATAAATTATAAAATATCGTTCTTAAAATGATTTAATAGAGATTAGATAATATTTAAAAATTCCAAAAATTTTAATCCCTCTGCCAAATCGCAACAATTTAAATTCACTTAATTACTTCCACCGCATAAAATGTAAATGTTAATATTTTTGCAGGTCCTACTGCTGGTGGTCCAACCATTGAGGAGGTTGATTGATGAATATGGAATGGAAATTGGAAATGGAGGATCAAACAATGAAATGAATTTAAATTTACAAGCCATTTTATTCGATAAAAGAAATCTCCCCCTTTTTTTAATCCATCTCTCCTACAATTCCAACATCAAATATTTAAAATTTAAATTCATTCTCTTTTTATTATTAATATTATTTTGAAACAAAACACTAAAATATTCAATAATATTTTACCATTTTAAATGACATTCATTTTTATAATATTTTATTTTTCGCGTATAAATATTTTTCTTTTATCTACGAAATAATCTTATTTTCATCACATTTTTTTATAAGTGATTGTGTCAAAATGGCAATGGAGGAAAACGGCACAGTTTTGAGATCCAAGCAGGCTTTGGAGATGACTGGCGCATTTGAGGCCAATGAAATTCAAACGGTGAATTTAGGAAGGAATTTATTTAAAAATTAATTTATTCAGAAATATTTATAATGCACATTTTTCTTAATTTCCCAAAAGGTGAATTTAGTTAATTAAATTCTTAAATTTCATTATAAAATTAATTTCATAAATTATCAATCATAAATGACATAAAAAATATCATCAAAAATTAAATTTAATAAAATACATATTTCGGCATTCAAATAGAATATCGTCTTCATTTTCCCTTGTACAATTTTGTGACTACTATATTGTCTAAAGCCGGAATTTTCTTGTTTTTTTTGGTCTAAAAACCATCAACTTTCATAACCTCTTTAGTTCCCATCTTCCTTCCATATTCATTCAAACTTGAAAAGTGCGCACAATTTTCTTTGTTTCTTTCTTCCAATTCTTCTCTGTTCGTTTGTCTATAATTGCTTTAATTATAAATTATCAAATACAAATAATAATTGCTTAATTAAATATTTTGATTTAAATTTTGAATAAATTTTAAATTTTAAAATTATTTTTGCATAAGATGTGCACGATTCATATTATTGGGTTAATTTTTTTGACTTTTTATTTATATCAAAATTAATGCAAAATATTTATGAATTGTAAACTTTTAAATTATTACAAAATCAAGTGGCATTGAAGCCGGCAAATACCGTTTTTGTAAGTGATGGAAAATGTAGGAAAGAAATTAACTTAACATCTGTCTGGGATGAATATCGGCTCAACTTATATTTTAATAAAATTCTTTTAAGAAAAGCATATTTCTTTTTGTTTTTGTTAGTTTCATTTGTAGATTTAGAGTTAAGTAAAATAATTTATGGAAAGCAACCAACAAAGGAAAAATTTACCCATAAAATCATTGAATTTATTTAAAGTTTTATTTTTTATTATTTTTTAAATTTTCGCGCATTATCTCCGATTCGTTTAAACAAACCAGCTCAATTTACATTAAAAATATATGTAAATGTGAAATAATTTATGGAAAGCAACCAACGAAGAGGAAATGATAAATTAAACAGTTAGCTGTCATCCTATTTCTAACAATTACTCTTTGTGAAATAGTTAATAAATTGGAAATAAGTTATAAAACGTATAGGGATGAAGAATGCCATCTTCTTCCATGTCTTCAGAACAATAGCAACTTCGACATTCTGAAACAACAGAATGGATAGTGGTGGTGAATCGAAAGCAGGATCGATGGTTTTCAGTTCGGATTCGGACAGTCATTTCTTATCTATTGGTTTGTTTAATTCAATAAATTTCAAAGATCATTTTCCGCTTTTATTGAAATTTTAATATCTTCATTTATCAGGGGTCGGATCTGTCCTTATTTATAAGATTTGTCCTTATTTTGAGAGGTCAAATCTTACAAAATTAAAATGTCCTTATTTGTAAGATTTGTCCTTATTTTTGATGAATTGTCTTATTCTGTCTGATTTTACATAAAATTTCACTTTTTTTCTTAAAAATATCCAAATTTTTCGCTGCGCGGCCATTTTTGGGTCAAATTTTTCGCTGCGCGGCCATTTTTAGCTAAAATTTTTGCACGGCCTTGACTTAAATTTCTTATTCAAGGAGTAAAAAAATAAAGCCAAATAGATTATGGGAGATGGAAAATATGAAATTTAAACAATTTTTACATGAATAAACCGATTTTAAATAATTTTAAAGCAATTTTATAAAAATCTTATTTTTTTCCAAAAAATCTTATTTTTTGATGTAATTTGTCTTATTTTGAAAAATTTTTGATCCGACCCCTGTCATTTATTAAAATTACCTATTCATTTTTTTCATAGTGGTAAACAGGGTAGAAGAAAATAACAAATCTAAAAGAATGGAAAATGTCAGTGTAATCTGGAAAATCGCAATTGTCCTTTACAATTTAGATAATATATTATAATAGAAAAGATTTAGAATTTGAAAACTTTTCAAATATTTCATCACTCTACTAACTAAGTCTCAACAATTTAATCACTTAATTAAATGTTAATATTTTTGCAGGTGGTTCTGGTGGTCCGTCCATTGAGGAGGTCGATTGATGAATATGGCGGATCAAATTTGTTTTAATTATAAATTAATGCTTATTTTAGTATTTTAATTTAAATTTTGAATAAATTTTGAATTATTATTTTTGTACTTGTTTGTGATGCATAGTATTGGGTTAATATTTTTTGACTATTTAATTTATGTCCAATTAATGTAAAATATTTATGAGTTGTAAAACTTTACTAAATATTTCACTTTGCAAAATTTGTTAGTTCTAAATTTCCTATATAAAAATCTCGCCGTAAATCAACTTCCACCCACCCCCATCCATATTCCATACCCATCCCTCTCGCGGTATTGCTGCTTATTTGGTTTTAAACAATATAGCACAATACAAGAAAATTCCAAAGGTAATTATCGATAAAAAATACAAATTTATTTAAGTAAATTTATTCATGATATCTAAATTTTTATTTTTAATTATTTTCATATGCAATTAATCCGATTTGATTTTAAAATGCCATCAAAATTCATTAAATTTCAATACACATTACATTCCCTCTTCTTTTTCTCATCCTTGCATTGCCTTCTCAATCTCATCTCGCACTTCCTTTGGCAATGATTGCACAAATTCTTGGATTTGTTTTGCCTTGTCTTGGGCTGCCAAAGATGGATTCTTGGCAATTTCAGTCAATTTGCTGAATTTTATTAATGAATATTTTTTTTTAATAAATTAACAATTTAATAGAAATTTAAGTAGAAATTTGTTGGAATTTCAATCAAAAAAATTCATTTATTTATTATTTTTTTTTCTTAAATATTTTTTCGAGGAATTTGGGCCGCAACTTTGTTAAGACTATAATATAATAAGATGAATATTATTTAGAGTTTTCTTCGTTAATATTTTATGAGATTAAAAAATTTTTTTTTCATCTCAAATTTAAAATTATTATTTTCATTTAATAAATTTTCAATTCGAATTTTTATATTAATAAAATTCTTACGCATCTGCCTCCTTTGCTTTTGGGCTGAAATTGCTGATTGCCTTTTGGTGAGCTTGTTCCTGGGCTGCCTCCATTCTGTTTTTCTCCTCTTCAAATGCCGCAAATTTTGACTAAACAAAAAACGAAAAATTAAATACTATTCATTCTTATTTTGATTTTTTAATTATTGTTTTAAAATTCATCGTTGGAGAAAATAGCCTATTATTTTAATTTTTTTATTAAAATTTTTTAAATTTATTTAGTAGTTGATATAAATAATTTATGAGATTAAAAATAAAAATTTTTTCACATTTAATGCTTTATTATTTTTATACAATTAATTTATCTGTAAAATATTTAATTCCAAAAAATTGAATTCACCTTGATGCTTGCATCCTGCTTTGAAATCCATGCTTTGACGGCCTCCTCAATTTGGTCATCAGTTTGGGAACCACTATTGCTCAACAATTGATGGAATTCCTCAATTTTGTCGGCAGGGGCGCCTTGCAAGAATGGGGGTGGCGGTGGAGCTGCACCATCCTCTTGGCCCATTATTGTGGAAGACAAGACCATGGCAAGAAAAAAGCCAAAAATTGGGAAAAGTGTGGTGAAGTGGGTAAAGACGGCCATATTTTCAATAATTTTTTTAGAAAATTTATTTTGTCTTTTTTCTTTTCTGAAATTTTAGTTTTTTGGAAAATTTTTATGCACTCGGACAAATTCTCAAATTTATTTAATGCAACATTTATTTGTCATTAAATGCTCAAATATGGAAAATACTTTATGAGTTTTAGTATTTAATGTAAAATTTTGAAATATTAATGGCATAAAATAAAGCCAAAAATTTGGAAAAGTGAAGCATGTAAAATTGAATAGTATTTTCGAAATAATTACAGAATAATTTTTAAATGAATTTCAATTTTTAATTTAAATGAATGAAGAAAATTTAAATTCCCCAATTAGTAAATTATTTAAAAATATTAAATTTTAATAATTAAAAAATTTGAGGAATAATCATTCTACTCCAAAGGTCTCAATAAAATGCAATTTTTGAAAAAATATTTATATATATTTGCTCCTTTCTTTCTATATAAAAATGTTTTTACAATGATTTTTTCTGCCACCTTTTATTTCTGAAAATTTCTCAAGGACATTCAAACAAGTTGGGCCATCAAAATAAGACACACACACAAAACCACCCACTTTTTTTATTTGTATTCGACGTTTCACCGGGAAAATTATTTTGATTATTTGCGAAAGAGCACAAATAAATTTGAAAATATGAAGAGTCGAAAAAATTTATCATTGGAATATAGTTTAAATGGAAAAATTGAAGGAAATTATTTAATTCTTCTTTTCAAAATTTTTGTTATTTTTTCATTTTCAAATTATGTTCTTTTTTGGGTGCAATATAATATTACATAATAATTCTGACTTTTTTCTTTATACTAAAATTCTAAAAAATATTTACGGGTTTTAAAAATTTCCAATTATTTATATATTTTTTAAAATTTATTAACTTAATTATTTAGATGTAATAAATAAATAAAAATATAATTTTTACTTTTGCGAAATGTAAATCAAAAAAAGAGGGGCACGTTTTTTGTTTGTTCTGATTCCGAATTTTTGGATACAACCGAATTCATCAATGTCTATATTTCTATTAAATGATCATTTGGTGATGTGGTGCGATTAAACAAATATATAATGTTTTTATTGATATAGCTTGGACAGTATGGTCACGGTAAACTGATTTACTCCTTTCTTTAGGTACATTATTATTTTTTTTTTTGATTTTTAAAATAATTTTTGGCATTGTTGAGTTGAATGGGAGATTCTATTTTATAGAATTATTTTTGGTCATTTTATTTATTCTCCAATCAATGCAAAATATTTATGGGTTTCAAAAAAATTAAATTTTTATTAGATAATATTCTTTTTAATTAAAATAAAATTGCTTTTATAATCTGATGATTTTTTCTACAATTATTTTCATACATTCAATGAATGTTTGTTTTGTATATTTTGAATACCATAGAATTCATCGACGCCTTTATTTTCTATCAATTCAATGATCATCGCATAAAATGGTGTGTAATTGAGCAAATTTATTATGTTTATGGGGGGTATGACCATAGCAAACTAGTTTATTCCCTTTTTCTCAATTTTGCGCAACAACCTTCTTCATCAAAAATTGAAGAAGGGGAAGGGCCAAAGATTGGAGGAAGAATTGCGTAAAAACAAAGAGAAATGGCCTTAATATAATTTTCTCTTTTATTTTTTTAAGAAAATTTCATTGATTACCTTTTTTATTTTGGACTAATTGTATTTGGAAAATTCTTCATACGAAATTGGATTTTAAAATTACTGTTTTATTTTTTGAGATTGGTACTTGTTAGCACTCTAAAAATTATTCGGTAAAATAAATTATTTGCCAAATTGAATAAAAAATATACTAAAAAGAATCGTATCTATCCTATGGCCGGTGGTCGGATTAATATGGAGAAAATGCTTTTATTTTCCTATTGATTTAATTTTTGAGCAATTATTTTAGTAAATTTTTACCCCCAAAAATTAAATTTAAGAGACACTGATGAGACAATTTATATTTAAAATTCACTTATTCAATAAAAATTGAAAATTTTGCTAAATTTGTGAAAATAGGGCCATTTGTGATATTTGAGGTCATTTTTATTTTTCTAAAGAGGATTGGGCTAACTTAGGACTTCAAATCTGCTTTGAGGAGGAATATTTTGAATCAGAAAATGTCATCATGAAAATTGTTTCCCATTTATATACTGGGACATTTTTATGCATAACGCAGTAAATTGCATTGTGTAAAAATTGAAGGCAAGGCGGGGATGGAAGATGAAAAGAATTGGCCAAATTGCGCAGTATGAAAAAAAGACGGCCAGCAGCTCATCATCAGCCGAAGGATTATTGGGCAAAGATGTAAGAGGGCGTAATTTCCCCAAAAAAGACGAACAAAAAATACGAAGATGAATACACAATCAAAAGAATGTTTGTTGACTTGGGGTTGGGGACATAAAATTGGTTGGAATTAACTGCGTGGGAACAGCTGGGACAATTGAAGATGGAATTGCCTGAATAGAGGAGAAATGGTTCACAATTGAAAGCTCACATAATTGTTTGGGCAATTATTTTTTTAATGTAGAGCGAATGAATGGACGATTAGTAAATGATTAAGGCAAAGGACCATATAATATAGTTTAATTGGTGAAGATTAAATATGAAAAAGGCTACTCAACATCGGAAAGATTATTAGGCAAAGATGAACTTTGATGTTCCCCAAAAAAACGAAGAAAAATGCTCGGAGGAAGAATTTAACCCAATTAGAATGGTTGATGACTTGGAGGCATAAAATTGGGGGGGGGGGGGATTAACTGCTCGGATATAGCAAAGGAAAGGAGAAATGGTTCACAATTGAAAGCGCACATAATTATTTGGCGATTTTTTTGGAAAAATCAAGTGAATGGACCATTCTTTGGCAAAGAACTTGAATTTAATGGCCAAAATTTAACATGAAAAAGGCCAAACAACCCAGAAAACCAGAGCTAATCAGCAAAAAGATTATTGGGCAAAGACGAACTTTGATGTTCTCCAAAAAGATGAACAAAAATATACAAAAATGAATGGGACAAAAGAGTATAAGCACGTATTTTGATGG
Organism: Pratylenchus scribneri; assembly: GCA_030063045.1. NCBI lineage: Eukaryota > Metazoa > Nematoda > Chromadorea > Rhabditida > Pratylenchidae > Pratylenchus > Pratylenchus scribneri. Next base: position 69,297 of record JAQSEB010000216.1, read on the forward strand.
CTGTGGGGAAATTGGCCAAAATTAATTGCGTGGAGAGTGGGAACAGTAAATGTCAGACGGAAAATAATGGACCAATTGAAAGCGGAGATAATTATTTGGACGATTAATTTGAGATTTAAAAATGAAGATTTGCGATTGTATAATTGCCAAAATGGATGATGGGGTGATCAAAAGTGAGATCAAAAAATGGTTGAATTATCGAAAAAATTGGTAATGAGCGCAACAAAAAATAAGCGGATTATTGGGCAATAATTATTTAATGATGATGTTAATGGAAAATGTCCTTCATATTGAATGTGTTAATGCCTACTGTGACTGGAACTGGGCCACACAAAATTCGAAATAATCAAATGCGGAGTAACAGCCGATAGGGACAAAGAGGAATATGAAATTGCCAAAAGAATATGGCAATTGTTATCTTATTCTTCGTATAAAGCAAATCGCTCATAAACATTTAAAAAATGGCCATACTAAAATTATTTAATAAATTTGTCACTAAGAACTAAGTCCATTTATAAAAATATGTAATGAAATAATTCAGAAAAAAATTTAAAAATAAATTTTTAAATAGATTGATTTTCTTTCAAAATTGGATAAAAAATGGATTTCATAGTTTAAAGCACAATAGAAATTTTGAGCTTTCTAATGATAAGACTTTTCGGATAATTTACTTTATTACTTTAGTTAGTATTGCTCATAAATTATGGAAATGGAGATTCTGAATTGCTTTCGAAAAATTCTCAGATAAACAAGAAACATTCAACTTATTATTGGTATTGATTATTCAAATAAAATACAAAATAACTATTTCAATTTAAATTAAAAAGTAAAATTAATATTTACAGTTTGCACTTTGCACCATTGTGGAATCGTCTCTATTAGTTTAATATACAAATCGTGAAATGGGAAATATCAATTTATGCATGAGAAAAAAATATATTTTCACTGGCATCTTTTATCAGAGCAAGTCATATTCACCAAACAACATGCATCTATATTGATGATTGTATAATCATGTATTTGATGAATTTTCTTCTCCCCAAATTCCTTCCAATATTCTTCACCTTTTGGGTAACGAGCCAAATAAAAGAGGGAATCCAATTTGCAATATAATGTCAAAATTTCATTGGTTCGAGCATTCTCCAATGTAAATTCTTCATGGACCCAATCGGCCGAATAAAAAACAATAAAGTTGGATGGTGAATTGGAGTTGGAAAATTCCTAAAATTAAAATTTATAAAAAAAGTAAATTATATTTTAATTAACCTCCTTGATGCGATTGAAAAAAGTGGTCATAATCATGAATTTTTGACCACAACAGAACCATAATTCGAGTGTCTTTTGTTTTCCATAATTTGATTGTTTTGTAAGCCAATTCAAAATATCATCAATTTCATAAATGTCCAAAATGGATCCGTCATATTTGATTGATTGAATATAGTCAAGAATGCCAGGAAATACTTTATTGAAAAATTCACCCAAAGTTGGTCCATTAAATGTAAATTTGAATATTTTTTCGGCCAAACATTCCAGTAAAGCACGCATAAAAATAACCTTCTTTTTGTCCATTTTAAAACCAATATTGAAGCACAAAAGACAATTTTGTAACATGTGGGCTATATTTTTGATAAAATTCACAATTTGTTCATCCAGATATCTAATAATATAAAAATTAATCAAAATAATTTTAAAGTATAAATCATATTTCATAATAATTACTCCAATTCCAACAATATAATTTGGTGGTGGAATTGATGCAATTGGAATAATCTCATTGTTCCAATTTCGAATTTTAGCACGAAATTTGCGATATCCAATGCGAATTTTGGTAAATTTAAGATATGAAATTTTGTGAGGCTTCTTCGGCCAACAAAGTCGTCGGAATGTTTCGCACGAAGTGCTCAGCGAAGAATTGGCCATTTCTTTGGGATTAATCCATAGAAAAGTTTCAATCAGCCAATTTGGAATAAATCTAATTCAAACATCGAATGTCTTTTAGATGAAATTAAAGTATTACTTTTTACATTTCTTTTATGGTTTTTGGCCTTTTGATGTTCGGAGTACATTCGCTGGGTTCACTTTCTTGTGATCTTTTCACTGGCTGCGAAGTTGGAATGGAAATTGCTGATGTTGACAATTTTTGCTTCAAAAATTTTATAAAACTTTGTATAGATATATAAAAACCTGAGAACTTCCCGCCTTTAATGCTGCATTTTCCTCTTTTAATTTATCATTTTCCTCTTCCAATTTATTAGTTTTCTCTTTCAATTCAGAATTTTCTCCTTCCAATTTGCTGTTAATTTCCTTCAATGCAATAATTTCACTTCGCAATTCCCGAAGTTCATCAGACATATTTCTTCACTTTTAGGTAGCAGTTGGATTTAAAAATAATTTTTTGCTGATAGTATTGGATCAATGTAATTACTTTTGATTCTTGATCTGGAATCGAAATTTAAATTTGCATAATATTCAAAAACTAATTTTTTAATCTATGATTTTAATTCTTTTTCTAATTCTCAAGAAAAATATTGGCAAGCAAATCAGAGAGAGTGGAAAATGAAAAGTATTCCCAAGAATATTGAATTGGCTTGGTCACAAGAGTGGACAAAATGAGAATGTAGTTGCTAGATGGGTGGCTTAAGTGTCGTTCACTTGGCCAAACAATAATTCAAAAGAACATCTAAACCTACTAAATATGTGAGAAGACTAGTGGATGGATGGTGGAATGTGAAAGCGAGATGGAATTTTTATTATAGTCATCCTATTATTTTTATTAGGTAAACTTTTACTCATCTTTAACCATCCCAGAATATAGCCATTAGTCATTTACCCAAGCCAAGTTAATTTTTGTAATGAATGAAACTTTATTTTTGATTGATTAATATTAAATAATAAATTTAAATAGGCAAAGGTCAAGTTGAATGATGCAAATTCATCTTTCAGCATTTTGTTCCAATTTAAAAAGGCACAAATATATGGAGGATGGGAATTGGGAAATTGAATTGTGAAGAAAATTGCCTCACTCAGTAAATAATAGAATTTTCTTATTCTTTTTTTCCCTAACAATGGGGATCAAATCAAAATGGCTTTCAGCAATTTTTTATTCGATGGGAATGGGAATGGGAATGGAATATGGTAAGAGGGATTGATAGGAATGAATGGAAATTCTCATTTGGATGTCTTCATTCAAAGACAATGAAGATTAAAAAAAGAAATAGAATATAAATAAATGTATGGGAAAATTACTTTCCACAAATGGATTAACTTCTAAGAAGCGCTTGAAATTTTCAGGGAACTTTATTCTTTAATGCAAGGTGAAGAACTTTGGAAGAAAGATGGGGAAGATAAAATTCAAGAAATTAAGGCTAATACATACATCAATATTAAAATATAAAAATTTACTGAAATGATTGTTGTTTGTTGAATTATTTCGAAAATCGATAAATTGTTGTGATTTTGTGTATAAAATTTAAGCCGTGATTTGAATTAATATATAAATTAATTTTGTGAATTTATAATAGAAAATGCTAAAAGATAGACCAAAGCGCATCACCTAGAAAATATTAATATGATAATGAAATTATTTATAAATAGCTCCCCACCAAATATAATATTGCCATCCATTCTTACTCCTCTAACTTTCTAATCTGATTAACAATCATATTGGCAGTTTCATTGGATAATAAATTGGCTAGAAAATTCCTTCCACCTTAACCTCAATTGTCAATTGTGGATTTAGGCCCATTTTAATGTAATATAAAAGCTACTTACATGCCCATATCACACAATTTGATTATCGGCTGTCTTTGCTGCTTATTTTTTTTTATATATAGTTTAGTACTTTTTGAATGCAATTCCTCTCCAAAAAAAAGATTCAGCATAGCTTTAATACAGCAAATGATTGTTAACAATAAAAATTACTAATTTTTCGACTAGTCATTAATGGAGTCCCAGATTATACCCATTCCATTTATCCAATTTTGCAAGCCAAGATTACTGGAATGATTAAATGAAACTTGGTGAATAAATTAAAATAGACTGGGAATGCTTCGAGCATACTATTTTTTGAATATGAATTAATTTATCTTATCTATCAAATTTTTAAGGTTTGACGGATTGGGGATTGGATAATTTGAATTGTTGGGAAAATTGCCTCGAGCAAATATTTTAATTTTAATTATTCTCTCTTTATCAAAGGGAATATAAATAAAATAATTGGATTTGAGCAATTTTGAATTCGATGGGAATGGAAAATGGAAATCAAAAGTTGGATTCGCCAAATGAGAATAAGAATAAAAACACTGATTGACGAATGAATTGCCTCATTCAAAAATATACTCGAGGTCAAAGTTTACCCACCCCTAGTCTCATCGACAAATGATGATGGAATGCAAATATTTTATAATTTTTCATTCAAAAGTAAATTTCCATTTCCTCATTAAAGAATTCATCTTGATGTGGGTATGTTATCTTTATAGGTTGACTCTCTATGGTTTATGATGCACTATATAAAAGAGAAGAAGCAATTTTCTTTGTAATTTCCATATCTTTTGGATCGTAATTTAAAAATTAATTCATAAAAGACACAATTACCCATTTATTTAATCTTTTCCATACTTTGTTTTATGAAATTAATTCTTAATTTATAAGTTTTAGATTTAATTTCATTTTCATATTTCATTTAAAAATTAAATTGAATAAAAATGTCTGATGAAATTTTGGAATTACGCAAAGAAAACAATGCATTAAAGGAAATGAATGGCAAATTAGAAGCGAAAATTGCTGAATTGTCAAAAGAAATTGAAGCAATAAAGTCTGAAAGATCATATCAGGTCTTTTACCAATATGCTTTATGAAAATAATAAATAAATTTTTGTAATATAATTTAATTGTAAATTTTGTAGCAAAGCTCTGCAGAATCAACCATTGATAACCAGTCGGTTTCCCAGCTGATGAAAAGAACATATGAAGGAGAATCCAGCGAAATTACTCCGTATGTTAAACGATTAAAACTCATAAAAGAAAGGTAAAAAACATATATTTATATAACTTTTGTCTAAATGAATCTATTTCTGAATATTCTAGATGCGTGCCAAATTGGTTGATTGAAGTTTTGGCATGGATTAATCGCATTGAAATGGCCAATTCCAAATTGAGCACCTCAAGCGAATTATTCAAACAACTTTGTTGGCCAAAACTTTATCTGAATGTGAAGCCTCACAAAATTCAACGTCTGGAATTTTTCCATGTCCACTACGAATTGGGAAATTTGCGAGCCTTCGTTCGACGCAAAAATTATAATGAGCAATTTGGATTATTCGATGATATAATTCCAATTTCATCGATTATTCCAATTGCTTCAATCCAACCACCCGAATATATTATCGACATCAGGGAAATTAATATAAAGTAAGATTTTCAATTAAAATTATTTTTTTTTATAATATTAGATTTATGGATGAACAAGTTTTGAATTTTGTAAAAAGCATTTCTCTTATGCTTCAAAATATTATATTGGATTTCAAAATGCAATTGATTTCTTCAAAAATGGACAAAAAACAGATTGCTTTAATGCGCTCTTTATTTGAATATTTGGCCGACAAAATATATCAATTAAAGTTACATGTATCAAATTTAAATCTTTTCAACCGAATTTTTCCTGGCATTCTCGACAAAATTCAAGTTCTTTATTTATGGGATCTTGAAAATAGTCCAATTGATGATATTCTAAATTGGCTAACAAATCCTATGAATAATAGAAAACAGAAGATTTTACAATCAACCTGTCCTAAGTATGAATTTACGACTGAATTAATCGATCGCATCAAAGAGGTGAATTGTAAATTAAATTTTTTTTTAATTATTCTATAATTATAGGAATTTTCCAATTCAAATTCTCCTTCCATCTTTTTTATCTATTTTTTGTGCACAAATATAAACCTAAATCAAAATTTTGAAGAATTTATCTTGGAGAATGAGCGAACCAATGAAATTTTAAATTTATATTCCAAAAACGGCCATTGCGGCTACGTTCAGCTCTATCATTTCTATTTGGCTCGATACCCGAAAGGAGAAAAATATTGGAAGAAAGATGGACAGAATAAAACTCATCAACCAATTTGGAAATTTCCAAGAATCAATATAAATGTATAAAAATGCATAATTAATTTGTCTTGTTGTTATTGAAGAATTGCTTCGAAGATTGATAAATTGTTGTTAATTTGTAAATATATTTATAATTTCAAATTTAATTAATATAGAATTGGTGAATTTTTAAACATTTTGGCCATAAAAAGGCAAAAATCCAGCGACCGAATATTCGTATAAAACCATCACTATTATTTTTTCAATTATTATCATATTAGGTCATCATAACTATCAGAATAAGAAGAAGCAATAGTAAAAAAAATTTTTTTTAAAGTGATGAATGGAGAGTGAAAGACCCTTTTACTTTAGCCTAATTAATAATTAACTTTTATGGTGATATCGCCTTTTTTAATATTTTGCTATATCCTTGACCTCGACCTCTTCCATTTTCATTTTCCCTTTACCAATGCCGTCACCAATCACCTTCCTCCCATTGCAATTCTCCTGTTTCATTAACTTATATTATTTATTAAACTTAAAATAAATTAAATTGTCGGAAAAATTTAATAATATAAAATAAAATGAACGAAAAACTTCTAAATTCACTCATCAAATCCGTTAATGCGGATATAATTCAACGAATTGTAATTATGATCAAGAAAAGAAAAGCATTCTATACCAAGTTGGAAAAATTGGAACGAAACAACAAGACAACAAGTTTAATTGGAATTTTTTCAAATCAAATAAAAAATAAAATTTCCCCGGAAATAATGCAAAAATTTGATTGGATCTTCTGGACTAAGGTTTTATATATATTTTAAAAATACAAAATTTAGGAGATAATAAATATGATATTTTTGTCAATGATGTTGAATTAGGAAATAAAATTTTAAAAATTTTAAATATTAATTCCATTAATAACTTTTTTTAAATGTAATAAAAAATTTAAAAAATTTTCCGCAATGAATTTAAATAACAAAATTTAGGACCAATCAAATGACACGAATGGTCCACAAAAATTTGAAAGGAATTTGGATGATGAAGTCATCGAAATTGTTGAAAGAATTATTTTGGGAATTGGCGCAAAATTTGCGGAAAAAATTCGCATAATTGTGACAGAAGATCCCTTATTATATGGTGCCGGTGTTATTCGCGAAAAATTCGGCATTCCAGGTTATTCGTTATCGAAATTTAGTGATCCGAATTTTATGCAATTTTAAAAATCAAATTTTAAGTAAATATAATTTCAAATACGGAAAATTTAGCCATGTCAGTTATATAAGTTGATTAGAGAAAGAATAGAAAATTTATTAATAAAAGAGCATAAGAATAAATCAAATTGGCCATTTTCGTTATTTTGTTATCAATTTTTGTTGATTTTATATCAAAAATGATTAACAGATTGTCAAATGAAACTTAGATAAAATAATTAACAATTTGCAAAATTTAAGCACATTCTCCAATTATAGCTAGAAAAATTTGCTTATAAAATTATATTTTGATTTATAATTTATTTAAAATTCAACTAAATATTCAATTTAATATTTTTAAGTTTAATATGGAATAAATATGTAGAGAATTTTTAAAAAGCTATAATGCATTATTAAAATACCCTCCTTTTAATTATATCTTACGAGTTCGCTAAATAATTTTTTTTCTCATAAAAATTTTTAGGACCAAAACCCTGCGATTTGGCATAATTTTATGATAAAATTGTAATGAAAAATATGATCGTTTGTGCTAGGATTCCAACGGCCAAATTCATGGTTCTGGATTTGGAAAAATCCAATGAGGATTTACTTAGCCAATTTCGAGAGTGCAAATTGGTATTTCCACTCTTCCGAAAACCAGCACAAGGAGATGGGAGTGTGGATTCGGGGAGAGTTGAAACTCAGGCTGATTTATTCACATGGGTCGCTGCAAAAAAAACGTGAATTGCAGCAATTGGATACGGATAATTCGTGCAAAGTAAGGATGGAAATTTAATTAAAAAAAAGCTCATTTTATAATAATTAGGAGGGCGGATTATGCATCAGATTTGATAGTAAAAAATATTTAAAAAATATTTTTTAGCATTTGTCTCATATTCTTGATTTACTTTTTTGAGGCTTCAGAGAAAAAATGCAATTAAATATCAATTTTTAATTTCCTCACACCTATTTTGGTAAATTTCATAAATAAATCTAAATAAGGAAAATAATTATTTTTAATTTGTCAATTATAATATGTCAAAAAATATTGTTTTTTCGTTATTTTATTTTTTCTGATTTGGATACTATGGTATTGAAAAATGAATAAAATTTTAATTTTATTAGCTAGATTTATCCATTAATTCATCGGGTGAGAAATTGGATATATATTTCTAAAATACTTAATATCAAAATCTTGGTTATAATAAAATGAAAATTCGTTTATAAATATTTTTATTAAAAATTTAGCAATTTATTCTGGAAGAATTTGTCTGTGGAAAGGAATTTTGGGCTAGTGCATTTTTGTTGCCCAATAGCAGAGTGATGCCCCATATGATTGTGTATTTTGGATTCAGTATGAATGATGTGCCCACAAATACAGGTGTTTATTTACATAGGAATTTTTCAACAGTCTAAATTCAGGAATGCCCATAAAATCAATATGTCGACGATTTGAGGATTATGGCGAGGAATTTCCAAATATGGACAAATTTGTTGAAAAAGTTGTCAAAGCATTACGGCCAATGACCTGTGAAAATTTCGTTGTTCAAGGCTTTCAAGTTCGTTCATATTTATTAAATTTATTATTAATAATTTTTTTTAAATTTAGTTGGAGCCAAATTCAGATCAATACATTTTCACTGAATCAGCCTATAGGCAAGGTGGGCCATCAACGGCGATGAGCTACATGACCACAGGAATTTCAACGGAAATGGCCATTCTTTCAATGAATTTGTTGCCTGGATTTGAGCCCACAATTTGCAATAATAATGGCCTCAATGATGGCAAAACAATGCAAGTGGAGATGATGAAGCCTGATCCGGAATCCGGATGCATTGCTTTTATATTCCGCCCAAATTCGATGGCCTTCTCGCCAAGGAGTGCTGCTTTCCACTGAAAATGCTCCAAAGAAATTGCCCAATGGAAGCAGGATTAAGGTAAACATTTTTGGATTTTATACGACAAAAGATTGGTAGGATAGCAAATTAATTAAATATTTGGCCCAATCTTTTGACTATATCTCAATTAACCAACCAATGATTTATTATGTAGCAATAGAAAATCTTAAGTAACATCTAAACATTGGATCTTTTGCAGATATGAAAATTTTGTTTTTTTTTGAATATAGTAAACCTCATATTTTTAAGAGCAATTTTTGACTATTTTATTGCCTTTTTGAATGATAAAATTTTCTTTAAAAATTGGTCACTTTCTTGTTGACCTATTACCAAATTAATAGTCTAAATAAATCGGCTTTATTGAATCGTCTAACTTTGCAAAAAATTATGTTAAAATATTGGACAAATTCACTTCCATATTCGTTTTATTTTTTTTAACTAAATAGTTTTGCATCGCTTTTATTCTTAATATTTTTACTAATTATTTTTATGATAATTTTCAACGTTTTTTTATTATTTGAAATATTTTAATAATTATTTCAAACAAACAGATTTCTTGGAACTACAAAGCAAATGACAAGATTGTCAAGGCAATTTACACGACTGAATATACTGCATTGGCATTGTTGACAAATACAGACAAATTGGCACTTGTGGCTGATATGGAATTTGTTATGCAAAATTAGGCACCAAAAATGGAACAGGAATCGATGATGGCGGATAGCTCTGAATGTTAATCAAATTTTTTGATTACAAAATTCATGACAATGAGGATAGATATATTTTTAAATTTTTATTTATAATTATTATTCCAGTTTCTATTTCCTGACTGATTAGCATATTTAAAAGCAATTTTATATTCGATAATCAACAATCAAATATTCTTATATTAATTCACAACTTGAAGAAAAAACATTAAAATTATTATTAATTGGATTCAAATTTTATGATAAATTTATATACTATAATCTATAATTTTCAAGAGTAGTCTATTATAGAGTATTTAATCTAGCTTGTAAGTAGATACAAAAATAAATTTAATTTTGTATTCTTCAGCATAGAAGCATCAAAATTGCAAAATTTAACAATTTGTAAAATAACTTAACAATAATGAAAATCAGATCTGTATTTTTATACGTTTATTTCGATTTCTGTAAAACCCCAAAGTGTTTTCTCAATTTCATTTTGCCCATCTTTCTTCCAATGTTCTTCACTTTTCGGGTATCGGGCTAAATAAAATTTGCAATTTTCCACATATATTAATTGCAAAATTTCTTTCGTTCGAGCATTCTCCATAGTAAATTCTTTGAATTTTTGGTAACTGATAAGAACTAATTATAAAATTAATATAGAAAATAGCTGATGAATTTGAATTGGAAAATTCCTGAAATAATAAATTAATAATTAAAAAATAATTTTAATTCACCTCTTTGATGCGACGGATAAAATTCGCCATAAATTCATCACTTAGATAACAGAACTGGATAATCTTTTATTTTCCATTATTCGGTTGCTTTTTTAGCCAATTCAGAATAATATCAATTTCATCACCGTTGCTCAGAAAGGTCCAAAATTTAATAAATTTATATTTGTCAATAATTCCAGGAAATATTCGATTGAAATCAATTAAATCCGGTCCATGTAATATAAATATGTATACTTTTTCAGCCAAACATTTCATCAGGCCATAAGTCGACGCAATCCTATTTTTGTCCATTTCATATGAAATCAACGGGGTTTCCGAGTGGAAATTTAAATACAAATTTTCTAGCAAATGAGTAATATTTTTGACAAAATTCATAACTTTATCGTCCGCAAAGCTAAATTATTTAAAATAATATTGAATAAAAATTAATCTTACTTTATTCTAATCCATTTGAAACCGACAATATAATTTGGTGGAGGAATAGAAGCAATTGGAATAACCTCATCCTTCAATTCAATTAAAGCTCGAACTTTTCCCAATTCATATCGAGCTGGATAAAATCTCATAAAAGAAATTTCATGCGCCTTCACATTCAGATGAAGTTTTGGCCAGCACAATTGTTTGAATGTCAAACAGGATGTACTCAACGATGAATTGGCCATTTCGATGCGCTTAATCCAAGCTATGACTTCGAACAGCCAATTTGGAATACGAAATATATTCAAAAAAAACCGAAATTAATTGACAAAATTTAAATTTTTATGCCATTTTGCTGAAGATTTTGGTTTTTCTTCCAAATAGCTAGACCCTTTTCCATCCGATTCCAAATTTGCAATGACATTGGTTGATTCGGCTTGATTTTGCTAAATAAGGAAAAAATATTACATTAAATTGGGAATATCAAAAAATTCACTTTCTTCAATGCTTCATTTTCCTTCAACAATTCTGCATTTTTTCCTTCCAATTTGGTAACAATTTCCTTCAATGCAATAATTTCATTGAGCAATTCCCGAATTTCGTCAGACATTTTTATTAAATTAAATTTATTATGAATAAATGAGGTAACGCACTGAAATCAAATCTAAAAAATATAAAAATTAATTCATTTAATATATAAAAATATGGAAAAAGAATTGATTACTGAATAGGTCAGAGTAGCATATTCTAAATATTTTGTTAAATGCGAGTATGGAAAATGAATGAAAAATGAGAAAAATGAGGCTGATTCTTCTTTTTTATAATAATCTTACACTGTTAGATAGTCAACCTATATAACATAAAAAGATGATTGCAAAGTAAGAATTACTTTTGTTTGTTTGATGAATAAATTAGAATATTTCCATTCTAATCATTCCTTGATGCAGAATTGCGGCAATTCATTAATCATTGACGGATAGGAATTTGGAAGAATATGAATTGTTGGGAAAATTGCCTGAAGCAATTATTTGACTCTAATTGGAATGCAAATGGCTTTGAGTAATTTTATTAAATACGATAGAAAAATATTTGGAAAGGGGATTTATTATGCTTAATGGGAATCGTCATTCGGACAATTTAGGATCAAACAGTAAAAAAATTATAAAATTCAATAAATTTTCACATTTTTACAAATTTAATGAGGCCCAATTTCCTGCTTAATTATTCTACTTTTATGGATAGTGCGAAAAGTAAATGAGGGATATTGGAAAATTTTAAATTATATTTGAATATTATCACAATCAAAATATCAATGCTTGAAATTGATTTTGAAACTTCAAATAAAATCGTCATTTTATTTTCTCCATCATTTTTACTCTCATTATGAATCATTCTCGCCATTTGGAACTTAATTTTCTCCATTCCCTCCTCCACCATTCTCATTGTCATTGTTTGGATTGGGAATGTCAGCATTCTTCTCATTGATCTTCCAATCCAATTTGTCCTCAATTGGAATATTCTGAAAGTTTTATAATATTTTAGCTATTTTGGAAATTTTTAAAATTACTCAGTCCTTCATTTTATATCAAAATATTTTCTTTTAAAATTATGATCTAATAAATACAAAAAATTATTGGATTTTTTCTTTAATATTTTTTTTGTCAAAATATTCTGAAAATTTATTCATCAAATTATCCGTTAATTCTTTTAGATCTATACAAAATATCAAATTTTCTAAAAGCTTACTACTATATTAATCTTAAAAATTTATAATTTCAAAAAATTCTGGTTTTAAGATTTAATTGCCAAATTTTGTTTATTAATTTTAGAAAATTTTTCATTTATTTTTTAATTTAATTTATTTTTTTTTAATTTCATTTATGGGATTGGCTGTTGCTCGGATCTTTTATCACTTTTTTTAAGAAAGATTATTTATTAAAATTATTCAGTAAAAATTTATGGGTTTAAAAATTTTAATCAGAAATTTTTTAGAATAATTTATTTTAGTTTATAAAAGTTTATTTTTTTCTTATAATCTTTTCAATTTATCTAAAAAAATTAATAAAATTGATTTATAAAATTATTCACTTCAGCTCCGCCCGTTTTCTTGTTCTTTTTCCACACCGAAATACCATTGTTCCCTTTGGTCAAATCGAATTGCACAAAGCGCATTTCGGCAAAATTTTCAGCATGTTCTTTGGGATTGAAATCGGGCAAATCCACTGTGAATGTTTCCATTTTTGTGCCATCACCATTGCAACTATATTAGAATTTAAGAATTTAATTTTTATAGATTTATTTCATTCAAGTTATATATTTTTATTTGACATGCAACTATGTAGAAATATTATTTTTTTTAATAGTTTATATATATATTTTTATTGGCGAATATAAATTGTTGGACTCCTCAAATATAAATAAAATTCACTTTATTTCATCAATATGAGTCTATTTTTTACTTGATTGGAATTGCAAAATAAAAAATAATTTCTGAAAATATAGCAATTTTAGGAATCAAGCTTTTAAAATTTAATAAATATTTTATTAAAGAGGTTTAATTTGAAATTATTGAGTCAGATGACTTAAATATATTAAAATATTTCTACTTTTCTCTATGCTTCGCAATCAAATATGACGAGACTAACTACAGTAAATCTGATTACGGTATTTGAACTTCATTAAATGTTCTTAAAAAATTCTTTCTCAGAAAAAATCTGATTTATTAATCTAATTCAAAATAACTATACAGTATATGTAATTTTACTAGATTAAAACCATATTTACAATTTAAACCCAATTTTTCAATTTTATAAAAAGTTGACATACCAAAAAAATAATTAAAATTTATTTATGTATTTTTGGATCGTAATTATAATTGATTTAAAAAATGATAAATAATTAAAAATGTTAATTTACTTGTGTTCCACTTCCATTTTTATTTTCTCATATTTCGTTGGCGGAGCATCATAAGAAAAGACATTATCACATTTGCGCACAAAAAAGTTAATGGGCAATGTGAAGAATGTGCCAATCCCATCTTTGGAATTGAAATCGACGATTGTTTCCCTAAAATTGGAAAAATAATTAATATATATCATTTAAATATTCCTTTTTCCATATAATTTTAATTTAAAAAGTGAATGGAATTTATTAATTTTATTACGAAAAAGAATTATTTGATAGGTAATTTCAATATATAGTAAATTAAGTGGATCATGAAAGTAAACAGTAAATATTTCGGTAGATGATATTCATTAAACAAGTCTTTGGTATTATCAAAAAATGAATGTAGATTAGATTTCCTTCCAAAATTCCGATTAATTAAACTCAAAAATCTTGCATTATTTTTAAAACCGTATTTCCTAAAAATTCAAAATACCAAATTGTAGAGGATAAAGATTATTATATTAGAATATTATCCCCAATTAGTTGGTCTTTCGGTGCTATATTCCAAAAAATACATTGGAATCATCATTATCATTATTTAAATGATTTTGCCAAAATTTCCAATTTTTTTAAAATTTATGGATATTTATTTTTCTAGCGTAATAGTTGATCTTATTGGCTAGTAAATACGAATTGGATCAAAAATGATCTCTCAAGAGTAAATATTGACATTCGGCTTAGCAAAATTTGAATTATTTGGTATAAATATAGGCAATTTTTAAATTTACCCGAATAAAATAATTTCGGAATTTTTAAATTAAAGTATGGTAAAATTTCTTTTATACTAGATTAGAATTTTTCAAGTTTTTTTTAATTCCATGATAAAACAAACCTTCCTTCATTTCATTTAAATTTATTTAATAAATAATTACGGTGTTGCGGTGGCAGTCTCCTCCCAACAATTTGTAAAAAAGCTTCCAGCCGGGCGCCAATAGGTGATTTTAACCTTCACTTTCACTTCAATGGCATTTGCTCCTCCGTCGGTTCCATCGGTAGATGAATTCTTTGCCAAATTGCATTTGAAACAACCATCCAAAAATGCAAATGCTCGCACTGTGAATGAAATGAATTTATTCAAATTTGAAAAGTGATATTGATAAATAAAAATTCATTGATATTTTGGATGGCAAAATATAAAATAATACAACATAATAAAAGATTTATATTTCGATTTTATTAACTCATAAAAGGTCAATATTCGATTTTCAAATTTATAATATCTACTAAAATATTAATTTTCAATATTATAAAAGTCATCATAAATTTTTAATTTTTTTGAACAGATAGAAATTAAGATTATTTTTAAAATGTTCGAAAATTAAATTTTTTTGATTCTATAAAATTTAAAATTTCATTTTTTTTGGAATTCTACAAATTTTAAATATTTTTTTTTTTAAGAAAATTGAGAATATTTTTTGGAAGATGCTATCCCAGATTACCAAAGTGGAATTCAAATTAGCCCAAATCCCAAAATAATATTACTTTGCTCATAGGCATCCCCGGTGGCCAGACTGCTTTCAGCAAATGTTTTCCCCTCATAAACATGTTGTTGGGCACAAGTTTTCATCATTTCATATTTTGGATTGCCACAAGCAGGTTGCTAAATTAATTAAATAAAATAAATTATAATAAAAATTAAATATAGAAAACCATGGCATAGTCCAAAAATTCATCCAAACATTTGAATTCCAAATTGTCCACATCGACATTCTCATATTCACTATTTTTCAGAATCTTACAAAATTTAAAATTATTTAGATAATTTAAATTAATTTAAAGGTTTTCGACAAAATTACTGATAAATTTAACACGACAGGAAAAACCGAAACTAAAATTTTTTCAAAATTGAAACCGAGACTGTCTAAATTTGACTCTGCCTAATATATTTATTATCAATGTATTGATTAGATTAGGATAAAATCAATTACGGTTCCAAAAATTGATGCATTTTAGAACCGAAATTTAAGAATTTTTACTTTTTAGAATCGAAAATAAGAGGAATCGAAAACCGGGTTTTAGAACCAAAGAGTATATAAACCGACTCTCTTTTACTCTAATTTTGAAAAGCAATTGTCAACATTGACCAAATATGGTACAAACTACAAATCCATGGTAAATGTTGGTATTTGGATTTTTACATTTGACGCATAAATTATATAAAATGTAGTCAAATTCGTGCTTAGGAGATTTTATTAAAATATTCCCCTTTCATGCTCACCGCGCAACTGCCATCCTCCCCATTATAAATGATTGGTTTTTGTTTGGCATTTGCTTCCTCCATTTTCTTCCACAACGGCTCATATTCCAACCATTTTTGATCATCCGCATTGTCCTCCACCACTTTTGTCACACTTTCGTCAGTGGATTCGTCCGGCAGAATTTGGGAGACAACAAAATTGTTGAAGATTAGAAGAAGTCCGAAAATAGTAAAAATCGAGAAAATTTTGACAGAATTGGTTGACATTTTCTGTCTAAATAATTTATTTAAAATTCAATTACTATGGATTTATCTTAATAGATATTCGAATAATTTATTTGGAATTTAAAAAAATGGATGGGGATGGGCATTTAATGAAAAATTTAAATCTTTAAGTAAATAGTTTTAAAATTATATAATTTTGAAAGAATGAATTGTTAGATTGATGAAAATAATTAAACTTATGATGGAAAAAAGCCGAAATATGCCAAAATGTAGCGGCTTTCTTTTCTTCCTCTCCTATAATTTTCTGGTCAATTATTTTTTAATTCCTTTTAATAATTTCTCCTTAGGGGGAGCTGATTTCAAAGGTAAGACAACTTTTATTTCTTATTGAAAGATTGGCCAGATATTCGACAGCGCGCTAAATTAAGGCTTCGGAAAATTCGCATAAACAAACTTTTTAATAAAAATAATTTTGTAGTATAATTTCTGTGAAATTCAAAATCGAAAAAGTAAAATTAAATAAAAATGACGTTGCTTTATTATTTTCAAATATTTTTGCCCATAAAAAAATTAATGAATCATTTTTGGACAGAAAAATTATTGGGATCGGGGGAGAAAGGGGGGGGGGGGGGGGAGTGGGCTCATTTTGGATAAAAAAAATTATTTGGGAGAGGAGGGGGATGGAGGCAAAGGGGGGGGGGAGCAAAATCCAATGAAAATGAATGTACAGTATAAAGTGACTCATTCTTCATAATTTCCAGTGCTTAAAATAATAATTTGTTCATTCACTTCTGTCTGGGAAATTTGAAATATGAAATTATTTTCATTTCTATTTTTTGTTCGCGAAAATTCTATAATTTTTCATTCGCTTTTTAATTGGCCCATTTTATTTAAATTATCGTCATCATTACTTGTCGTAAAATAATTTTACTTTACGATTCCATAAAAAAATGAATTTTTATAATAAAATATTCTCACAATTCCAAAATTATTTATTTATTTTCCTTTAAATTGGAGTAAAATTTTCCAACCAATCTCAGTCAGGTATTTCTTCCCGATGTTTAGGTCCCTAAAACCTAACATATAAGCCTCATTTTGGGAGTTAGATTATTCTTTTGAGTTTTTTTCATTTCCTTTTTACTATGTCTATTTTTCATACTTTTTCCTTTGTCATTCTTCAACCTTCGGTACTTATCTAGTTTATAACCCATTTTTGGATATCAGCTGGGAAAAAGTGAAGGGTCCTTCCTTATTAGTGTATCAGGATTAGGGTTATATTAGGGGTAATTCAGGGACAGGGTTAGGATTGCATCTCACAAACTGCTGGATAAATGCTCAATTTTCACTAGCCATACATCCAATTTAATTATTCATTCTCATATTAAAAAAATGATTTTTAAATTAATTCAGGATTTAAATTTAAATTCTCTTCAATTGTCATCTTCTTCAGTCTTCAGTGTAGGGGGAAAATTGAGTCCCGTCGATTGAGTGCGGCATTGTTCTTTTGCCATAGCTCAAACTCAAACCTAGGGTGGGCCATCTTCACTTGAATTGGTCTTGGAGCTAAAAATAGGAAAATTTTCCCATGTGGATTTCATCCTTTTAATTTTAATTGCCCCGAAAATAATGGCCTCCGTCCCCCGAAATGCAGGCTTCCGAAAATATCCCGATTTCCCCTTCCCCGAAGGGCCAACCATAGCTCAAACCAATAAATAATTAGAGATGGATAAGCAGACCCGATCGAGACTCAGCCTAAAGTCTCAATTTCAGTCTCTCGACCGAGATCAGGGAAAATCTCGAGCGAGAATCTCGTTTCGGCAGATTTCAATAAATAATTAATCTAGGAAAGCAATATATTACTGTCAAAAGTTCAGAATGTCCATTTTAATTTGGTAATTTATTTGATTGAATAAACTGGTAATTTTGGGGGATAATTAAACGTTCAAAAATTAAATTAAAATTTTTCGTCAAAAATGTAAAATGCTTAATTTAATAAACATTCTGATCTTTTGAATTGTATATTAATTTCTAGCGATTGATTATTCCCTTCTAGATAGTGTATTATTTTTTAATTCACTCTCCCTCCATTAATTCCACGCACTTGATTTTGTGGACCAATAACTCTTTGTAGGGTGAGTTCTAAAAAATTTTATTGAAATTTCTTAGTTCCTCAAGTTCTGGTAAATCCACTATAATTTGTTAAAAAATGTCCACAAATTATGGAATTTTAGAACTTAAAATTTTCCCAATTTTTGAGTGGTTGAAAAATATAATGGCCCCATTGAGTTTTAAAAGAAGTTTAAGGCACATGAGACAAAGAACAGCGCCGAACTCAATCTACGGTACTCAACATTCCCCTAATTTCCAACGAAAGTTTTTTGCTTTCTCAACCATCTTTGAAGCCATTTGACTACTTCGTTTGATTCTTGCTTGTGGATCATCCGAAATACTGATGGCTGTCAATCCGGTGAATTTTTCTCCTGCCAAGGGCATTTTTGATCATTCAATGGAAAATGGTCAATTTGCTAAAGGCAAAGAGGAAAATGTGCCGATGGGCCAAAAGAATGTAAATTTTATTTACGGAATTTAATTTAATTTCTCCCTTTTCCCTTTTTACTCGGCCAAAAAGTTTGGCATTCTTGCGGCTCAATTTTGGATCAATTTTGTGGGCTTTGTTTCGTTCTTTGCCGACATTGTGTTCATGCGCCTTTTTGTGAAAGGTTTTTTATGGAATAAATGAAAAACAATGTCTTTAAATATTATAGGCGCCGGAAAGAACAAGACTAAATTTGGGGGCCAAAAAATTTGGCCATTAGGCATTTATTTTTGGTCAAAACCCGATTATATAAGCCAAGAAGTCATCCATATTGACGATCTAATTAATCCTGATGCAAATTTGGGAGAAACATGTCCGCGCCTTGATCGAACATTCTACATTGAATTTGACTTGGAAACCATGATGAGCAAAGATGAAATTAATTTTTGCTATTTGAGCCATTTTGATAGGGATTACGATCAAGAAAATGCCATTCAAATCATAAGCCCATTCAAGGTCAAATTTAATTTATTAAAAATTATATTAAATTAAAATATAATTTTGAATTTATTATAGTTCAATAACACTAGAGATTTCAAGTCGAAAGAAATCTTGGATTTCTGCAAATATAATCGGACCAAAGAAGAATATGGCCAAAAGTCTGCTGGAGCTGATAAAAAAGTGAAAGCATTGCGCGGGGTGAAATTTTTGAAAAATTGGAACAAATTGGTTGTCTCCAATTCGTTCAGCAATGCAATGAGTACGTAATCTTATTTAAATGGCAATTAAAATGAGCATTTTTGGGAAAATAAAAATAGTCAAAATTATATCTCAAACCCTATCACTATCATCCCTCCCATCCATTTAATATTTAATTTAAATCTTAGTTAATCAAAAGATGATGGATAATTTATTTTGATAGTGATATTATTTTTTGCTATAATGATTGTTAGCAAATTTTGAAATCGGAAAAAACTCAATTTTATTTTTCGCATTGTCAATAAATATTTAAATTGAGAAAAGACCATCTTATTTCTAATCCAATTATACAATGCACGATAGAGTTTAATCAATCTGACATTCCATTCTGAAAATGAATGATTAAAACAAATTTATTATCAATTAATAAATTAAAAAATCTAAAAAATGATACTATTTTTATAATTTTAAAAATTGTAACAATGAATGAATCTGCCAAATAACAAAATCTACTTTTTATCACTCTATAAAATATAAATAACCAATTTTTATATCTATCTTTATAGGACCTTTACTATTGATTTGAAGGAAGTTTTATCCAAGAAACTTCGCATTAAATTTGGTGATCTATTTTTGGAATTATATGATGGAAACAGTATAAATGGGATCGAAGCAGAAGGAATGAAAGTACCGCCATCCAATGCTCTTTCAAGGTTAATTTAAATTTAGAATATAAATATTGAGAAAGTAAATGAATGATATTTACTGATACTGATGAGGAAAAAGCCTATGAATCTCTAACAATATCTTCATATATATCATATTTTTAAATGAAGGAAATGGCTTCTTTGATAATTGATATTATATCTTGTATGAAAAAGATTACCTATTACCATAAAAATTGGTATATTTTAATATCTCATTTAATAAGCCCACCCCATAATGATATAAAAATTATTAATAATATTAATAAAAATTGCTTAAATGGCTTTTTATGAAATACATATATATTAAAATCAGGGTTCGCAGATGTACTTTTTTAAAAGATTTGTACTTTTTTTTTGACTTTGCTGTACTTTTTGTACTTTTTTTCACAAAATCATGAAAAAATCGTAAAATTTTTCGCTGCGCGGCTATTTTTGGCTTAAATTTTTCGCTGCGCGGCTATTTTTGGCTTAAATTTTTCGCTGCGCGGCTATTTTTGGCTTAAATTTTTCGTTGCGCGGCTATTTTTGGCTTAAATTTTTCGCTGCGCGGCTATTTTTGGCTTAAATTTTTCGCTGCGCGGCTATTTTTGGCTTAAATTTTTCGCCTGCGACACGAAAAATTGTAAAAATTTCTTCTCAAAAAACGTTTAAAAAATTTTAATCAATTTATATTAGCTTAAAATAAAAATTTTTTTTGATACCAAAATCTTTTTTTTCAAGGCTATTGTACTTTTTTCTGAAAAAAAAATCTGCGAACCCTGATTAAAATAAAATTCCCTATAAAATAATTTGGCAGAAATTTTCATAAATTAACGAGAAAAAAGACACATTTGAAAAAGCACATGATGAAAGGATAGATTTTGTTAAAAATTTAATTTTAAAGATTAATAATTTTGATTATTAAATATAATTATACCAATCTTTAAATAAAATTTTAAAAAATGAATCTATTTTTATATCACGAGAAGAATATTATTATAATAATAAAATGAAATATAGCGAAGTTTATTTGTTTTTATTGGGGAAAGAGTTAAGAATTTCCGAATACTCTAGTAGAATTTGTTTTAAATCTTAAAATAGGTACAGATTGAAATATCACTAAATTATTCTTATTATTATCTACCTAATATTTTTATAGTGCCCATAAAATGCAACAAGCTTTTCTTGCCAACCCCGGCATTTGGATGATTCCATTGGATATGGCATTTGTTCCTGATGAAAATGGTAAAAAATCTCGTCGCTTTCATTTGGTCATCAAAAACAAAAATGATCAAAAAGAAGTAAAAATTTTTTGTAAAATTTTTGTAAAAAGAATAAATTACATTTTATTTATTCAGATTACTACAGAAATTGGTTATAAAAATAATGAGAATGAAAAAAGTGATCCAATTCCATGGAAAAAAATTGAAAAAGATATTGGTGTGAATCCTAATGGTACCATCGATCCGGGCACTCCTAAACCGGTATCCATTTATTTGAATAATTTTTCACTCAATTTTTTATAAATTTGAAAATAATTTTTAAAGGATTCAAAGCTCTACTGCAAGACCGACGAAATTTTTGTGAAGCCGGCCATCATTCGGGATCGATTTTTAGAAGTAAAATTTAAAATTATTAAATTAATTTTTCAATTCATTATTAATATTAAAGTTGATGAACACGACAAAATGTTTCAAACAAAACAAAACTGATTGCCCCTTTTCTGAGGAAATTGATTATGCCGTTCGTGTGGGATGTTTGGAGGGTTGTGATCCAAATTGTTCATGGATTAATGAGCTTTTCTTGGTAACATTTATATAAATATTTTCGATTCAATTTATGAAGTTTAAAGATTTGCCCTTATTTAAATTTAGTTAAACATAATCTATAGCGAACAGTTTGGATTATAAAAAATGATAATTTACCATTCAAAAATGTATACTTATATAATGAATCGTCTGATTTTTGATATAATAAAAAAAATTCTAAAATATCAATACTTCTGCTGGGAATTAACAGTTTCATTGCAATTAATTTTTTACAAATTATAATTGCTGAAGAAATTTAATTTATCCTGATTATCTTAGCTTTTAGATGGACATTAAAATGGAATTAAATTATTTCTTATATTAAATTTACAATTATTTTCATTAAATAAATATAAAATTTAACATGATACGGTAAAATGATTTAACATCTACTAATTAATATAGAAATTGGGCTGTCACTGTCATATTCCCAACTGTTTTGTGCCCAATAGTATTACAGCTTCAAATAACGATCAACATATATAAGAAAATAAATAAATAGAAGATTTTTAACCTTAAATGTTGATTCAAGTTCGTATGTTGGACCCAGTCCTGACCATCCCACTTGTTGTCTTAACTGCGCTTCACCACCTATTTGGTTTTGTCTGTAATACTTTTCGCCTTTCGTATCAGTTTCAGATTTTGTTTCTTCGCTGCCCTTCTCTTTTTCAATCGATTCGCTAACACTTAATTCGACTTGGCAATCCAAATCGGAACTATTCAAATATTGTGTTTGACATCCACCAATATATTCTCTGCTTTGTTTGCAAACATTAATATTCTCATCGTCCTGAAATGAAATTAAAAAAATTTTATATTGTCGATTATTTTTATTTTTAACGAAAATTTACTTGAAACTTAAATTTAAATTCTTTCACCATTATCAAGTGGTAAATTTACTGGGAATCTGTCCACGAATTCTAACTCCTTATAAAATAATGTTTGATAAATTTTCTTGCTAATTTCAATTAAAATCATTCAAGTGAGCAGTTAAGTTGCCAATTTTTATTTTAATAAAAAATTGTAGACAGTAAAAAAGTTATCAAACAAATTGCTTAAAATACTGTATATCTAATGGTATTTAAATATATAAAAATAATTTACTTATATTAATAATATGGTTGGTTATTATAATATAAAAAATAAATTTTATTTTTTTCATGAAAATAAAATTTAATTCATACCAATTTATTAATATGAGCTAAATACTTTTTATTAGAATTGTCTTTTGTTTGAAATAAAGAATGAATGTTGATTGTATAATATTTAAAGTTTATTAAAAAAACCTACAAATTCAGCAAACATTTTACAATCTTTATCACCGCCTTTAATAGTAAAAGGTCTCGGCAACAAATTTAGATTAGGTGAATAATAGGGCATGAAATCCAAGTATAGCAACCACAAATTCGTTGTATTTGGATATTCTACAGTAAATAATGAGAGAGGATTTTTCGGTTCAAATTTCTTTGGTGGACTGCCGGCATAAACCAATTTTTTCCCAATTACATCTGTAACAGTTGTGGCAATTGAATCTCTGGAGCCCATTCTAAGTTCGAAACATCGTTTTTCATCATTTGGATTGTTTTGATCAGGTATTTCAAAACGATAACTGTAAAATTTTAAACCTCAAAAAGAAAAAAATAGGAAGTAAACAAATGTTTATCCAGAGAAGATTTGAGCACAAAATATTTTGCCTTGTCATCCACCTGTTCCGTATAAACATGGATTCCAAAATGAGTTGCCATAATAATTACCTCGTTCTAGTCATTTTTGATGGATCGTACTCTTATTTCATATTACGTTATGAGATATGATTACGAATTCCCCCAAGTATAGTTTAAATATTTTAATTTATTTCCTTAAATTAATTTTGTAATCGATTTATCTTACATTCATTCCCAATTGATAGATTAACATGATTCATAAATAGCATTATTTTGCTATAATTTGGTCAAAAGAAATTCAAAATTCAAATATTTCGCATTATTTAATATTTAAATATAATTTTAATAGGGATAAAAATGAACTTTCAATATCCCCATCATCTTGTTTTCCTCATTGGCGTCATTTTTATTCTGACTAATTTTTCTTTCGCTGATACAAATGTTTGCAATACAATTGGTGATCCCCACGATTGGTCACCAAAGGCTGTTTGCAAAATTGGTACAGATGGTTTTGAAACGATGGACACAATTCCCCAAATCTACATTGATATGAATAAAGACAATGAATTTCCCAAAAATATACAAGATGTACAACTTGAAATGTTCAATCAAACTGAAGAAATTCCACAGACAAAATGCGGTTATGAAAAAACCTTTGTAGAGAGAAGTTTGAGTTGAAAATTAAATTTAATTTTTTCATTAAAATTTTTTAGTGTTCAATTCAGCCAAAGAAAAAGTTCGTTCTAGTGAATTTTACGAAGTGGCTGCCGGGGTTGCCGGGGGTGTATCAGTTGTTAAAGGTTAAACGTGTAACATTGACTCATATAATTTTCATAATTTAGAAAATAAGTTTGACAAAGTTTTATCCTTCGATGGTTGCTTTGTTTGTCCACTGAATATATCTTATAAAGTGAAGGATTTGCAACTCTATGGTATTCTCTTAAATTTAATTGATAATATTTAATTAGTCAAAAAATACTAAAAATGGTGAAAATTATAATTGTTCAAAAATTTATTTTAAATCATAAAATCATATAACTAATCGATAGATTTGATTAACATATTAATTGGAAATCTGTGAATTAAAAACAAATTAACAAATTACACAAATGTTTGCCGGACAATTGTGTAACCAGTCTGGGCAAGGACAATTGGGCACCATATAAAAATAATATAAAATAAAAGTTTTATCGAATAAAATTAGAGGAAAAATTCTTTCTTGCCGATTATTTTTAAAAATAATTTATTTATGACCAGAGCTGTGCTTTTCATAAATCTTGACTCCGACTCCGACTCCGGACTCCGACTTTTCAAAAATTTAGCTCCGACTCCGACTCCGGACTCCGGGGTTTCCAATTTTTGACTCCGACTCCGACTCCAACTCCGGAGTCGTTCTAAAACTCGACTCCGACTCCGGAGTTTGACTCCGCAGAAATTTTTTTAAGTAATTTCGATTTGGCTCCTGGGCATTTTTGTGCAAAATTAACATCTATTTCCGAAAATGATATAATTTCGATATGAAAATTTCAATTTTAGACAAAATAAAATCAAAAAAATTTAATTTTAAAAAATTAAAAAAGGGAAATTTTTTAAAAATTAGGTAAAAAATACAATTTTTTAAATAAAAATCCGGAGTCGACCGGAGTCCGGAGTCGCTCAAAATTTTTGACTCCGACTCCGACTCCCAACTCCGACCTTTGAAAATTTTGACTCCAGCTCCGACTCCGGACTCCGACCTTTTCAATTTTCGACTCCGACTCCGACTCCAGCTCCGGAGCGGAGTCGGAGTTGGAGTCGGAGTCGGAGCCGGAGTCGGAGTCGGACCCAGCTCTGTTTATGACAGTTGTTTTTTTGTGCCTTTTCCTGGGATTTGTTTATAAAAGTTACTGCAAAAACGCGGAATGTGCAATTCCATGGAATTGTTCAAAAACATGGAAATAACTAAAAAATAAATAAATAATAAATGATTAATTAATTAATTTGAAATTATAATTAATAAAAAATAATTGAAAAATATAAATATTGATTCAGAAAATTTTTCTCTTTTTATCATATAAAATTCAGAAAATTTGAGGGTAATATATTTTAAAATTATTAAAAAAATCAAAATATGACCTATACGATGCAGAAAAATTTCTTGTTTTAAATGGTTAAAAAATTAATTTATTTCGTTCAAGATTTGAATTAATTAGGGCATTAAAAATGCGGAAAAAGAGTACAAATACCATTTTTTTGGGAAATTATATTTAAAAAAAAACTAATCATTTTTATTAAATTATATCATTCGATAGCTCTAAAATAGATATAATATACCAAAAATTACTTATAAAGATTTTTGCAAAATTAGGGCCATTCTTCTTTTAGATGCTAATTACGCTGTCAAATTGGCCGTGTCTTTTCTTTTCAAAAAACATATTATAAATTAATTAATTAATTTATTATTTATTTATTTTCCTCTTAGTAATTTCCGTGTTTTTGACAAATTTAGAAGTTGGTATATTTTGAAAATATGAACAATTTTGAGTAGATTTTTTTCCCATTATATTCAAAATCTTTTGAATTTTTTTTGATTTTGAATTTTCAGAATTTTACTCATTTCAAAAATATTTTGACAATTTTCTCATTTTTACAATATTTTGAGAATTACATCAAATTTTCAACATATTTTTGCATCTATTTTTTGTGACTCCGGGAAGTACATTGATTTTGATTTTTTCAATTGATTTTCGGTTTTTATAATCTTCAAAATTCGATTTATGTTTTGTTTTATAGTCCAAAAATGGGTCAGCTCTCAGCTCATTTCGATTCGTTAACCGACTATTAAAATTAATTAAAAATTCATCTCTTTCCAACCAGGAATATCAATCCTAGAAAATAAATTTATAAAAAAATAATTGTTATTAAAAATGAAAAATATTTTTAAGGTGATTATCACAGTGATAAAGATGCCAATGGACATTATTATAGTGTAGTCATACCTATTTGTAAGTTTTTTATTATCATTAATTAAAATAACATATACAAATACGAAAATATTAAATATATTTTTATCGATTCCACAAAAGACAAAGGCTAGTATAAATATGGACGATTCCACAATGGTACAAATTAGGGTTCAGCGGTACCGGTACTTTGGACCAAAATCGGTACCGGTACTTGCCGGTACCAGCCTACTCGGTATTCGGTACCGGTACTGGGTTTAGGGTCGGTACCCGGTACCGGTACTTTTCGCTAGTCGGTACCGGTACTAGTCGGTACTGACGGTACTGGAGAAAAAATGGTAAAAAATCATAAAAATTTTTAAAAAATCAATTTTTTTTTCTTTCAAAAATCAAAAATTTTTGATATAGAGAAATAAAAAATAGCTTCATAAAAGATTTAAATTTGACTGAAATTTTCATTTTAAAGAAAAAAATTTAAAAAAAATAAAATTTTGGTCAAAAGTGCCATTTTATGGGGTGCTTGTCAGTACCGACTAGTACCGAGTTGAAAAAACGGTACCGGTAGTACCGATGTCGGTACCGGTACTGGCAAAATCGGTACCGGTACTGACCAAAGGCCGGTACTTCGGTACCAGTACCGACCGGTACTGCGGTACCGCTGAACCCTAGTACAAATATGGGAGAAAGATAATGGATCAAAATATAAATAGATAAGAAAAATTTTTAAAAAATATTTTGAAAAATGGCTCAATTACACATCTCTTTTTTACACAAATTTTATGTCTTTGATTAAAGTAAATAAAAAATAAAAAAATTTTATTGATTTTCATTTCAGATAGCGGAGGAAGTTTAAATAATGAGAATTTTGTTTACTTTTTTGCTTTCAACTGGGAAAACGTAATCCAGAAAAAAGGGCCGATTACGGTAGTGTCCTAAAATCATGCAAATGATAGACCATTCGATACATCTTGACGAGATGATTCCGAATATGCAAAAATTTTCGGTACTTTTCCGTTTTGCTATGCCCCCACCAAAAATGATGAAAATCATTTCACAGTGGTAATTTTGGGTATAGAACACGAATCTGACATCCATTTTGTCATAACTTGTCATCTTGGTAAAATATTGCCGACTTTTACCAAGATAGGCAAAGGAGGGACCAAGTGGATTTTTGGTGGAAATTTTTGCCTAGTCATATTATAGCTCTTTCAACGCAGCTCGTCGAGCTGAATTGAATTGTATCATTTTTATTGAATATTATTGCAATATAGGCAATTTACAGGTCTAAATACCTTATCAAAACAAATATTTCTTTCGGTAATAACTTGGCAATAACTGCATATTACCTTATAAAAATGGTACCATAGATTCTGCTCGTTGAGCTGCATCGAATGAAATGATGATATAAAAAATTTTTTTGAAAATCCGACTCGGTCCCCCCTTTGCCTATTTTGGTAAAAGTCGGAAATACTTTACCAAGATGACAAGTTATTACAAAATGGATGTCAGATTCGTATTCTACGCCCAAAATTATCATTAGGATGTGATTATAATCATTTTTGGCGAGGGTGTAGAAAAACGGAAAAGTACCAAATTTTCTTGCGGCAAGAGCTTTTGAACAAGTTATGGACATTACAATATTCAAATTTTTAACATATTATTTCGCATTTTCTAAAAATTTAAATTAAATTCTAAAAGAATTGGAAAGAGAAGAAGAGAAAGATGGCTGTATGACAATTGGAGATCGGCAATTGGGGACGACATTTAGGAATACGATAATTAGGATTTTTTTGAAAAAAGTAAAGAAAAATTATTGAAATATATAGCATTCAATGCTTCTCCATGAGTTACTTAGCGCAAATTTTTTATCGGTTACATATTAAAACTGAAAAATAAAATTTCCATTTTTATTTTCGTAGATAAGATTAGGTAGCTTTCCAGCCTAGGATTTAGTCTCAAGACTTAAACGGTTCAGATTTGAGTCAGGATAGGAATCTTAAACAAGTAAAACATGTCTTTTCTGTATAATTTCGCCAAAAATTATGATTTTCATCCATAGTAGCACTTTTGTGATTTTTAAATAATCATAAGCTCAGATGCGCACAAAATTTTTAACAATTTCGAGCAAAGCTCATCGAGAAGCATTGAATGCTATATCATTAACTTAATTTCAATAATTTTTCTTTACGTTTTTCAAAAAAATTTTTCCTTATTTGTCTCATCCCCAAATGTCGTCCCTAATTGTCGTCCCCAATTGCTGCTGATCGCTGATCCCCACTTGTTGTAATGTAGAGGATTATTTGTTGAAATAGTAATTAAATTTAAAATGGAATTTGAAAAATGCGAAATAGTGTGATAAAAATTTGAATGTTTGAATGGCCATAACTTGGCCAAAAGCTGTTGCCCCACGCAAATTTTTGCATATTCGAATTCGGACTCACAGCTCGTCCAGAAGTGTCGATCCTTTTGTGTATTGGGAATTTGATTGGCTCAATAATTATTATGATCCTTAAATTTGTGAATTGACTCTAATAAACAAAAGTTAGTAGAATTATAGTTGAAAAAAATTTAATTTCAAATCTCAGTTTAAAAAATTCGATAATGTGGTGAAATCAAAAATATAGCAAATTTCGAACAATGGAAAAGCTATTTAATAGCGCGGACTTGACTGCGTGGAGATAGGGAAACTGTTGAATGGCAATTATAATTTTCTATATATAAATAAATTTTACAGGGCGGAATAATATCAGAAAAAAGAATATTTCAAAAGGGATATTTGATTATTGAGCATACTTGCAGTTTGATTGGTCAAACTATGTATCAAGTAATTTATTTTTTATTTTATTATAAAATTTTTTTTTTGACGCTAGTGATAAGAAACGGCTTTTTGAAATTTTTTTAAATCATGAAATGATACACTAATCGACGCGTCTTGACTAGCATGTTACAAAAATGTTAATGGTTTCGTAAAAAACGCAAAGATAAAAAAAGTTACAGTCGCGCAAAGGAAATACGGATTGGAACTGCTCCGGTGGGCATTTTAGAGTGGTCTCCTCCGTGTGCTCCGCCTCAGTGCGACCAGCAGCAGAAGAGCATACTTGGCTCGCTACGCTCGCCAAGCACTCGTCAAGTTCCCGCGCTTTGGCTACGCACACTCCGGAGTCCATTCTTACATTCCTCCGCAGTTCCAACACATTCCAGCGAGACAGAAAAAATTTTCAAAAAGCCCTTTCTTTTCATTATTGCCAATTTTTTGTATAGAAAAATTAAAAATATTTGCAAATACATGTTGGAATTTATTAGTAAGAAAATTATTAAAAATTCTTATCAGTTTTTTAAAATACTATATAGTCAAATTTTACTTTTTTCAATTTTTAGGAAAAAGTTATGGTTCTAGTGCAGTTTGTGCGTCCAAAGGCCCTTTATGCGTCCAATGGCGCTTTATGCGTCCAATCAAACAATTATGCGTCCAATGAAATGTTTAAGCGTCCAATCACTAATTTTTTAACCTAGTCTAGCTTAAGATAGCCTAAATCAGCCATTAAACCTAGACCAGCTAGGCTTAATTCCTATGTCCGAACCTTGAGAATTAATTTTACAATTTAGTCAAATTTGTTACTTGGTTTTACCTTTTACGTAAGATTTAAGTTAAGACTAGGTTTCAGGGCTAGGAGCATGGCTAATTTTAGGATTTGGTTAATGAGTTTTAGACTAAGCTAGGCTGATTTTAAGGATTTGTCAGGATTTAGGCTTCAAGGATGGATAATTAATATTGGATTAGATGTTCACTATTAGATTTATCGAAATATGATTTTTAAATTTTTATGCTTGGACGCTTAAACATTTCATTGGACGCATAATTGTTTGATTGGACGCATAAAGCGCCATTGGACGCATAAAGGGCCTTTGGACGCACAAACTGCACTAGAACCAAAGTCATATTTTATCGTAATCTTTTTTTCCTATTTGATTTTGATCCAATATTTTGTGGGAAAAAGGATCAAAATTAGATATAAAAATATTCATAATTTTTTTCATTTTTTTTAAAAATTAAAACAAGTTAAGCTATTAGCTATTTAAAAAATATATAGAACTATCGAAAAAATAATCGGGAATTTTGTAAAAAAGGGCGAAGAACTTGATTTTAATTTTAAAAAATTGAAAAATTATATCATTATTTTTTCCATCATAATTTCAGCATATATTTGTGGACGATTGGACATGGGCAAAAAATGGTGAAGTATATAAATATCCTACAATGAAAATCAAACTCTGTACATTTCACCAAGAAGAGATTTGCAATTTTGAGACTATACGAGTTTATGGCAAGAGAATGGGATGGAAAGCTGATCAATACATCGAAAAATATAAAATGAGTATCATTAATTTTTATTCTGATTGGGTTTACTTGTTCCATTGGGGCCACCTTCTGTTTTAATTCATAAAAATGTATGGGTTGTGGCCGATTTAGGGAATTGGTCATTCCTGGGTATAGCAGGCCAATTTGCGGCATTCGCCAACGGGCCGGTCTGGCTGGCCTTTCCCGGGAATGGCCGGCACATATACGGTAAAACAATCATGTCAAGATAAATATAAGGCTATATTCGTATAGAAAAAAAATGTAAAGATTCCGAATAAGATTAAAATGATTTTTTGTATTAAAAATAAAAATTTTACATGTCCTTATATTTTCAAATTTTTGCCCTTTATATCCATATAAAAGCAAAATTATCTCCTTATAAATTGTCTTGACTCAATGTAAACCCTGATTTTATATAATTTGAAAATTATATTATTTCAGAGGAATGAATAATTTGTTATTTGTAATATCCTTTAGAAATGAGTATTTTACGTAGTTGATTTCTGGGTTTAATATTAGAAAACATATGATCGTTATTTTTAAGTTAAGACTTTTTATTAAAATTATTAAAAAATTTATTGGCATAATTCATTAAAAAAATTTGGAAATAACATAGGAAATAAAAGAAAAATTTAAAATGCCTAATTCATTAATATAAATTTTAGATGTTCCCGAATTATCTTGGTGATTTCGAAATTACTGATGAACGATTTCAACTTCCCGAGGAGGATAAACCAAAGAAGAAAGGTGAAACAACGGAAAAGGAAAAGAAGACCTGAAATGATGAAATAAGAAATAGTAAATTTGATGAGAAAAATTCTCTTTTTAAAACAGAAAATGAGTATTTGAGTATAAATAAATAATTTTGAGATTTTTTTAAATTTTCTTTATATTTTTTCATTTTTTTCACAAAAATTGCCTTTTATAAGATAAAAAAAATTTCCGATTGTCCCAATTAAATTTGGGTTTCTTTAGAATTCCTAAGTTACTAAAATATTATTAATTCAGAAATCAGTTTCCTGACAAAGAATTCGGTTCTATCCAATTACTCAACTCACTCAGCTATAATCGCAAAGCACGGGTGGGATTGAAATTTGGATTTCGATCGTCGAAATTTCGATGTTTTAGTTTCGATTCAATTTCGAAATGTGTCTAGTTTCGAAAAAAAAAGTAGAAAAAGCAAAGCGGGGAAACTTCGCTAGTTTTTGCCAAAAAAAAATTTTAGATTTTTTGAAACTAATTCCTTTTTTACTTCTAATTTCCTTCTTTTTCTTTAAGAACAAAATACTAAAACTTACAATTTAAAAATTGAAATATTTAATAAATTTTATTTTTTGAGCTTTCAAATTTTTTTGCAAATTTTGATGGTAAAAAATTTTTAAAAATTTCGATTTTCAATTCGATATTTGAAATTTCAATGTTTTAATTTCGTTTCGATTTTGGTTTCAGCATGGATATGAGTTTTAATTTCAGAGCAAATTTCGATTTTTTTGACTTTCATTTCGACCCCAACCCAGATTGAAAATGAAATTCACTATGAATTCGATAGAATTAAAATATTTCTATATTTAAATAAATATAGTTTTTTTTTGCACTTACAAAATTAAATTATACATAAATATTAAAATATAATCGAAGCCATCTACCATTGATTAATTTTCATTATATAAATTATTTACCAAATTAAGATTCCAAATTTATATTCTATTTTTCCATTATTTGTTTGAATTGCCTCTCAAATTATGTAGAGGGGAGGAAATTTTTGAGTAAATGTTTGTCCAGAGTCCACACACACCCGTTTTGTTCCTACTTGCTATTTTGATCAAAACAACTTTCGCACATTGCTATGCAATGATTTGTTTATTCTTTAAGAAATCTTCTTCACAAAAGAGCAAGGATTGTGATATCCATTTTTAGATTCATGCACAAAGAATTATGCATATTTCTATAATTTGTCTAAAGATTAAAACATCTTCTATTTTTGTTTAAAAGATTTCTTTGTTCAAGCTTTGAATATAAAAGCGATTGAGAAATATAAGAAATTATAAATTTCCGGCTTAATAAAATAATTACAAATTACATATTTTTTATTTCAATAATCATTTAACATAATTATAAATGCTTAACTTTCTGGAAAAAATTAACTAATATGCCTACACACAATGAAATTTTTTGTAAAATATTTAAAAAATATTTTTAATTAGAGAAGAAATTTTTAATTTAATATTAGAAAATCCAAAACAGTGACAAATTTTTATGACCAAAAAATTTATATTTACAACATTATTTCTCCCAATTCTAATTGTGCTCAAAGAAGTCACCGGTCAATGGGATAATGGAATGGGTGGAGGAGGAATGAGCGGCGGTGGCGATGGTAGTGGTGGAATGGGAGGAGGTCAGTCATTTTTTGTTTTGGGATATTTTTTAAAGGTCTGAAAATTTTTCAGAAAAACATGAAATATTTTAATTGAAGTAAATTTTAGACTAAAAAAATATTTAAAAAATATTCGACTCAATTTCTATCAACGTAAAAATAATATTTGGTGTACATTTAATTAAATTTTTGTAATTTGCTTTATTTTCTCATGAGATTTTGTAAATATTGAAGAACATACTCGATGACTCTTTTAAATTCTAATAAATTTAATGGATAACTATAATTTTTTTAATTTCGGTAAAAAATTCGTAAATTTGTTTTAAATTCAAATTGATCATAATTTTAACCAAAAATCCACTAATTTGGGCAAACAAATAAAAATATCTTTTAGCTAATATCGGTGAGATTGAAACTCAACTAAATTAAATATTAGGGATTAAACAATAATCATTATAGGCTACAATATAAGGAATGGTAGCACAAAATTTTTCTTTAAAAAAATGAAACGATTTATGGAACAATTTTGACTTTTTGGAAGCCTATACTCAAAAAAATTGAGGATTTTAAAATAATTTTTTCAAAGGAATGGTTGGCGGCGGAATGGGCATGGGAGGGAGTGGAGGAGGCGATATGGGCGGGGGAGGAGGCGGAATGATGGGCGGAGGAGGCGGTGATATGGGCGGTGGAATGGGAATGGGCGGTGGCATGGGCGGAGGTGGCATGGGAATGGCTGGAGGGATGGGAGGAGGAGGCGGAGATGGAGGAGGAATGGGCGGAGGCGGTGGAATGGGCGGAGGAGGCGATGATATGAACGGAGGCGGTGGCGGTGGAGGATACGGTAAATTAATATTGGCATCTTAAATTCAACTGTTTTCTTTAAATTTTTTCTGGTTAAAAAGTAAAAAATTTTGATTTAATTTGAATGATTTCAATAAAAAAAATTAATTTTTTGTGAACAATTTCGGCAATTGATCTATAAAAAATTAAAAAATAATAAAAATATTAAAAAGAAAATTAATTATTACTTAAATTTATTTAAGGTGGAATGATGAATGGTGGAATGGGTGGAATGGGCGGCGGAATGGGAGGTAAAAAATTTATAAATAATTTTATTATTAAAAATAATAAAATTCTTTCAAAAAATAAAATTAATTATTTTATTAGGAATGGGTGGAAACATGGGAGGAATGGGCGGTGGAGGAGGCGGAATGGCCGGGGTAAGAGGAATGGACAGAGGTGGACCATTCGATGGCGAATATGGAGGCAAGAAAAATAATAAAATTTTTTTAATAATTATTCATTTTTTAGCATACGGCGGTAGCAGAGGTGGCGGTCTTGGTGCTAAAGAGGATGGATTTGGAGGTAATTTTTTGAAATAAATTTTTATAATTTAAATATAAAATTAAATAAATATTAAAAAATAATATTTTTTATTAGGCTACAATGTGAAATGGCATGAAGGGATGGCACCAATTCATATTCCACCATATTCGGCGGAGGAGGAAACTGACAAAAAATATGAGAAAGCTGTCATCAAACCATTGCCTCCAGAGTAAAGAAAATAAATAATTTTGTTGAATAATTTTTCAATAAATGAAAAAAATCATTCTGACCAAAAATTTTAGCAATTAAGACATAAAATTTGAAAATTTCGGGTATATTCAAAAAACCTCAGAATTAAAAAATAAAAAATATAAAAGTTATAAAATTATGAAATTTTTTGTTTATTTTATCATTCTTTTTTATTTTTGATTGTTGACTGACAAAAATTCTTTCGAGCTTGGGTTTTAATTTATTTAAAGATAATATACATATATTCAAAATAATAATAGAAAAATTGAAAATATAATTAAAATTTTAAAAATGAAAAACAATACCATTCCAATGCATCAGAATGAATTTTTAAAATTTATTAAATAGTTATAATAAATTAAATATATAATTGTTCCTTAAAAATATATCCAAAAATGTGCTTATTTGTAACTTTTTGTTGATTTTTTAATAATAAAAATTTTGAATTAATTTATTTCTGTTGTGAATTCAATGTGTAAATATTTTGATACCGGAATGACATGCAATAATTGCCTCTGTGAATCGTTGCTGCTTACATTCTGTAACTTAAGATTACTCGCTAAGCTAGAGGAAAAAAGAATAGCACAGTTATTATAATGAATGTAATCATCCGGTTCTAAACCGCTAAGAATATTTAAAATATTTTGAAGAACATTTAATGGAAGAAGGGTAGAAGAAAATTCATCAATCAAGGGATTCTAAAACATTCGTCAAAATTGACATTTAAAAAAGCAGAAATGGAATAAAATAATGTTGTTTTATGTTTTATGATAGATAAAGCCGATTATTTATAGTAAATGAAAATATTGTCATTTTTTAAAATTAAAAATAATGTTATCGAATGCACAGCTCAGAATTGTAATTATTATCAGAAATTTATCTGTAATTTTAATTTATTTTTTTAATTATTTCATCGAGAAAACTAGTTTTTCGTGGATTTCCGTCCCCTTGGCAATAACCCTAATTTATTTATGAGATAATATTAATTTGGCAAAAAAAAACATTAAATTTGACAAAATTCTTTCGTGTCGAAAAATATTATATATATTAGGCTATAGAACTTGGCCGCAATTAAGCATTAGAGCTCAGGGTTAAGTTCAGGGAAGGATGGGACTAGGGGCTAGTGCTAATAAGGATTAGGGATTCTTAAAGAATTCTGATTTGGCCAAGTTATATAATCTCAAAAAATAATATTTTTCGACAAGTAATAATTTCGTCAAATTCTGTTTTTTTTGCCAAATTAAATGACTTCCATTTATATATGTTCTAGAAGGGCATATTCGGAATGAATCATTTCATCAAATTGCACACATTCAATCAATATTAAATTCATTAACTTGTGAATATATTTAAAAAAAAATAAATTAATTAAAAAAAATAATTGTCAATTTTACTAAAAAAATATGCCTCTAATTTAAATTTCTAAGATTAAATAATTGCTTTTTTATTAATTGATTTTTTATATTTCCTCATCTATATTTTATTTAAATTTAGATATCGTTCATTCAATTCTTTTAATAGTTACAAAATGTGTCATAGAAATAAACGATATTTTGGAATTATTGCCCTTTTTACTGTCATTTTTATTTTTACCATCATTTTTGTTGACGCCGTCGATCCAAGGCTTTTTAATTTTTTAATAAATTTATTACATTTTTCCTTTAGCAATGGTAATTGTGAAAAAGTGGTTTATGATTTGAAAAATTGTGCATGCATAAAACTGCTGAAAGAATGGATCATCAAATGTGATGAAGATCGGTATACGAAAATTTTTAATAACAGAATTTTTGTTGTACTTTTATTCGATTTTATTACTTAAAAAATCCCAGGAATAATATACATACCCATTAGAGGTTAACAGTCGATTTTAAATTGAATTTACGGTTTCAGTTTTGGTCGATTTTATAACGGTTTCGGTCCGATTAACTTACCATGAGCAACCTTAATAACCATGAACACATTCCTCCGAGGATTAAACAGATGCTATTGACCAAAAAATTTTAATTGACCTAAATGCTCTTTTAATTCCCCATGAGGAATTATTTTTCAACCTTCCCAAAGTGAGGGGAATTATTAGAGAGTGGGGAATTAAAAAAGCATTTACGGTAACTTGTTTTCTCAATTATCATTACAATTAAATTAAATGAATTTATGTTAATTTTGTCTATTTTCCTTTCATTTTTATAATTTTGATCATATTAATTCTTGGAGATAGATATTATAAGTAAATAGAAAAATTTCACCAAAAATTTTAGGCATCTCATATAATATTCATAATTTTATTTTGATATATAAATTGAATATTGTATAATCATTAATCAATGATGTTAAAATTCCTTTATTATAATCATATCTAATAAAAATTTGAAAAATACCAAGAAATCCTCAATAATTATTATTAAAATTTTCAGAAAAATGTGTTACGATGTATTTGGTCCGAATCTGAAAGAAAATAACTCCAAAACAACGATACGATTCAAAACTAAGATGGAAAATATTTTAATTGAGCCAAATGGAAGAAATATGAACAATTATTCAATCGGTCTATTCTTAATATCACAGGAAGAGTATTTTAAACAAATTGGAAATGGTTATTTTCTAGAAGATATTTCTTGGAACAATTTATTACAAAATGCATTCAAAAATGTGAGGAGGTTTAATTAAATTTATTTTTAATTAAATTATTTTTACTAAAATTTCCGCATTTTTAAAATTATAGTGTAGGCCTTATAAAATATCCATTGGGGTGTTTTTTCGTGGATATTTTTAATTTAAAAATCAAAATTATTTTTAACTATTTTCCGGAGATTTTCAGAAATTCGGTTCATTCATTTTTACGCAATTTTTATACAATATTTTCTGGCTAAAATAAACCTATTTATTTAAAATATATTTCATTTATTTATGAATGATCCATCGTTTGAAAATTTTAAACTATTTTCTTTTACATCAAGAGTCGATACTCTGTTTTTTTTAATTTGAGGGCAAAATCTTGAAGTTTGGGATACACAATCTTAAAATGATATCAATTAAAAAATTCCCATTTTTGTGATTCGGTAATCATTCTCATGATTCTGTAAAGTAATTGAAATAAAGAGGCCGGCTTAAAATATTATTCATTTTCTGCAAACAGTTATGTAGACAACGGATAAATTAATCATTTTCCAATTTTACCAAAAAAATAATTAAGAGAAATGAGTCGAGTTCTACGACAAGCTGTTATGGCCAAACAACGGTAAACATTTTTAATTTTCTAAAATTATGTATTTAAAATTTATTTTTATTAAAAGAAAAAGAAAATATCCATTTATTAGAGCGGAAATAATTTAATTTTAAATCCAATTTATTTAAATACCAAATTTTTTAGTGTGAAAATTAACTAATAAAAATTCAACTTCTATGATGAGAATTGTTTTATATATTTTTAAATATCGATATTAAAGAAAAGTGAATTATTCTAATCTTTAAAATTTATCAATTTTAAGGAAATTCCATCCTTCAAAAAACAATATCCTGACCTGAATTGTGACAAAATCGTAAATGGTAAATAAATTTTAATAAAAATATTTATTTAAAATGGTTAAATATAAATTTTTTTTATTTAACGTTAAAATTATTTTACAAATTGAATGAATAAAATAAATAAAAAAAAAATGAAAAGAACTCCTTTTGACATCGTAACGATGTATTTATTTATTCATTATTATAAAGGTGATGGAGCATATATTCGTGAAGAATTGGCAAAAAATGAAAGGCGAAGAGAAACTGAACCTAAAATGGAAGCAATGGATTGTCAATCCATTATTGAACGACACAATTTAGATATATTCAATTCATCTGATCAATATTGTGAAGAGGAACGGCAATTCCCGATTGCACTCGTCAGGACTGTGTTCAAGGTTGTTTTGGCCTTGGGTAAAATCTAAAATGTAAATCAAAAGAGAGAGCCTCAATTTGTATAATTTATCGTATAGGTAAATGGGTATTTGTGTAGCTTAAAGCTCTTTTTGATAAGTGAAGAATCCACTCTGTGGATCTTCAGGCTTAGGTTTAGGGTCATTAGGGGATGGGCTACAGATATGACGGGGTAAAAATCATCTCCCACCAAGACTATAATTCTAAAACCTAAAAGTGGGTCTTTCCGATTTTACCCTTTTAATGCAAAGGGGAATTAAACTACACCATTACCGGTAAAAATGTAATCGAAATTAGTAAACTCTACAATTTTTAATCCTTTTTTTCACACTTTTAATAATAATAAGTTTAATTTTGAATTTTATTCACTTTAAACAATTTTCATTCTTTTTTGATTTAAGTCAATTTTGAATTAAATTCACATTTAATTCATATTAAAATAAATTGTATCATAAAATAAAAAGGATTACCAAATGCTGGAAGATGAATTCGCCATCTCCTATGCTCCACAAAATTTCTATTGCTATGCAATCGATGCCAAATCCCCGGATTTATTTCATCGACAAATTAACGAATTGGCTCAATGTTTTCCAAATGTTTTTGTACTCTCTAAGGAGAAGGAACGCAAAATGGATAGTAGTGGATTGAATCAGGTTTGAGAATGAGAAAATAATGTATTAATACAATTTACTGAAGAAATGCTGTATTTTATTTGAAAAATCAGCATTAATCTTAAAAAAAAATTTAAGTGGGTAACTTTTCGTTTCCCACGGTCCAAAAATTTCAAAACCATAGCAATGAATGAGATAAATTGTTAAATTTAAAACAGATAATATTAATTTTCTCATTAATAATATTTTATGAGTTTGAAATATTAATTCTTTAATTTGTTTCATTTTCGCGGAATTTTGATTATATTTATATTCGGATTAATAATATTTTGAATTATTGATTAAATTATTTTTAACAGATTTATTCCGCTGTTGAATGCTTGAAATTGATTTCTCAACCCGAATATGGATGGAAATATGCCATTATTTTGCAGGTATATTTAGATTTAAAAATGAGGAAATTACATAAAAATTTAATATAAAAAGAAACAAAAGAGAAAAAATAAGACATCTAAATCTAAATTATGCTATATATTTTATTCGAAACACAAGTCTATTCTATCTGATGCGCGAATTATTGAAAATTGGGCATTTCCGGAAAATTCCCAATTCTTTTGACTGGGAATTTTGGAAATCTCAGCTTTCAAGCATCTTAAAGGCACGAAAATAGGCTCGATCGAGTCAGCATTGTCGATTTTCTATATAAAAATTCAATTTCAGAAAGGTTTGAGTTTTTACTTTAGATTCCTAGTCCTTATTAGCCAATCCATGAAGCCTCTATATTAACTTAAGCCCTGACCATAAAATTGTCTGAAATTGAAATTTCATATAGTAAATCGATCATACCGAATCGACTGAACTTACTCTCTGGTCTGTACGAAGCCTATAAACTATTTTTACAAAATTACCCACAATAAACCTGGGCAATTCCGGAAATTTCTCCGTTATAAATCCATAAGCTTCTTAGGCTAAATAAAAAGCAACAAATGTTGATAGTTTAATTTGGCAATAAAAATCCATTTAGCTACATTTTCTATCTGATGTACAATTCAACTTATTTTTATTTAATAATACTAAACGATTTACAGAATCACGATGTCCAGCTGAAAACAAACCAAGAATTGGTGCAAATTTTCAAGTGGATGAATGGCACAAACGATATAGAATATACCCCGATTAATGTCAGAAAATCGTTTTATGATGCCGGAGATTGGTCACTGGCCAATTTGCATTTATTTAAAAAAGGTACGAAAGAGCAATTTTTAATTTATATTTTCTGATTCCCTATAGAATACTAAGATATAGATATATGAATTAAATGCCATTTTAGGAAATTTTATGGGCTTAAATTTTATAAAATGCATTATAGAACAAAAAATATTATGAAATTTTTACTGAATTTTTGCGAATACCACTTTTTACCAATTTTCAAAGGAAAAAGACAATAAAAAATGGCAGATTAGAATCAATTTAATATACTTTTTAATTAAAGAAAAATACAAAATTTGAGAAATTTTTTTTAAAAATTGAAGAAAGTTTGAATGCACAACGAGATAATGCCGGCCAATTGCTTTCCTTGCGCTATAGTAAGGGTTATTTTCAAGTCAGTTTAAGTCGGGCATTCGTCAATTGGATGTTGGAAAATTTGAATTTGGGACCAATTCTGGAACAATTGAATACATTTTATGGCAATGATGAACATTTTTGGGGTGTATTATCGGCAAATGATTTCATGGAAGCTCCAGGCGGATTCACCCAAAAATGTTTTGATCAAAAAATTTTGGCACCTAGCTTTACCAGGTGAGAAATTTTCGTAAAAGTCTGTAGTTAAGATGGACATATTCTTTTTAATAAGAATTTCCTGATTTTTATTTACCATAGCTATGAAAAGCAATTAATAAGATAAATATTATAACAAAAAAAGGCAAAAAATGTCGATTTAATTTAAAAATATAATTCTACATTATATTAAACATATAAATTAAATTGAATATTTCATATTTCTCTAATTTTAATAAGATTTTCCATTTGGGAGCCTGATAATAAACTTTGCCAAAGCGGACTATGGCGCAATGGAATTTGTGTATTAGGGCTGGAAGATGTGGCAATGTTACGGAAAACACCATATCTTTTTGCTAATAAAATGATGCCAGAGGTTAAATTTAATTGATGATTGAAAATTTAATTCAATTTTAAATTCAGATGGATGCTGGTGCCATTGAATGCATCCACGAAATGATTTACAATAGAACCCATTTTGAACGAGGTTTCCAAAGATTGTGCCCGATTTATTATGCAGAACTCCCCCAAGTATAAATTAAATATTAACAAAAGAATATGAAAAGAAAGAAAAAAATTTTTCTTTGTTATTTGCATTATATTTTGAATTTTATTTATTATTTAATTCGGCTATAGTGAATTTAATATTGAATTGGTTTGGTAGATAATTTAAAAAATCTGATAGACAAAATAACTATATCCAATAGA
This sequence comes from Pratylenchus scribneri, assembly GCA_030063045.1. Lineage (NCBI taxonomy): Eukaryota > Metazoa > Nematoda > Chromadorea > Rhabditida > Pratylenchidae > Pratylenchus > Pratylenchus scribneri. The sequence goes on from JAQSEB010000216.1 coordinate 111,340, forward strand.
TACTCCCAACTTTTAACGATTAAATTGATTATGATTAGTAACCGTTGGGTGTCGTTCAGGAAGTGAGGATTTAATCAATCAATTATTGTTAAATTTCATAAATAAAATTACATTTCTATTTAACTAAAATATGTCCCTTATTTTCAGGTTCGTTATAATCGGGACAAATTGATGGATTCTAAAAATTTTGATGTGAACAAATTTAATTGTTGCTACAAATTATTGTATTCAATCTGAGATGAATTATAATTTAACATTGGCTAAATAAGAAATTGTAATTAATCAGATAATTGATCGACCATATATAAATATATTCATTCACATTTTTTCTTTATAAAATTTATGAAATTATTACTAATGTTGTGCTTGATTAACCGTAACCAAATTAAAGCTATCAACTTTTTTTGTCAACATTTTAAATGTTAATTTTGTCACAATCCAATCATAAGAAACTCTATAAATAAATCCCTCTGCGTCCTATGTTCCATCTCGTTGATGAGACTTGTCTTTTTTTTAATTTTCATTTTTATATAATTCCCTTATAATGAAATGATGAGATTGAAATGAAGTGAAAAAATTAAAAACAAAATGAATTATACAATAGAATTTCCGGAGAAATTATTTTTTGCCTAGATATTTGGAGCAAATTGGGGACAGGAACAAAGAATAATAATTTATAAATTTTAAAAGAAAAAAGAATGATGAGTTGACTTTACTTTCGGCCAGGAATCATTCGGCTGAATGATAATATTGATATTCTTAGAGAAGCTTTAAATCGCCTAAAAATATTAAAAAGTTTACAACTCATAAATTATTTAATCAGAGATTATAATATATGTATGCCATTTAAAATTAATTTTCAATTAATAAATTCAACACCCGACGTCACAAATTAATTTTAAAAATTAAAAAAATATCATTTATTAAAGAATAAAGAATTTTATTTAAGTACGATCATTTTTTTGCGGTGAAAGGTTTTGAGGTGTGTGGAACCCATTATTCTAATATTTCTATCAAAGATTGGAATATCATTCGTTTCAGCCTCATAGGCTTTAAAAATCTTGATTAAATGATGAATTCATCAGAAAATATAAGCCCAGAATTATCATCTTGGATGATACTTCCATTTGAGATAATTTGCATCCCATACCACAACTTATTAATTGCCTTTGCAATGGATCGATGCATATTTTTAGCATGCCGTGAAAGAAAATGGATTGCGGCTTTTGGATTCAGTAAATTGTTAAGGATAAATAAAATACATTTTTGCCCAATAAAAACCAGCAGAAAGGTAAAACCATTGCTAATGAATGAGGGAAAAAATTATTCAATCAAGACAAAAGTGAAAATGTGCATTTAGACAAAGGTCTAGTATATTGTTTCAACAACGAAAATGGACAAAATATAAATCATTTTCAGAGAAAAATATGTATAAAATTTGGAACACTAAAAATTAATAATTCTGTTGTCAATCATAAGATTTCTTAAATTTTATTGATTTCATGAATCAAATTTATATTTCACATTTAACTCTATATAAAATTTAATATTGTCTATTAATCACTTTATAACCAAAAAAATAATTATTTATTTTTTTTTATCTTAGATACTTAAAAATCAATTTAAAATAAACGTTTTATATAATCAATTTTGATTAAAAAAATATAATAAAAATTTTTAAAAAAGTGGTTTTTGTACCATATAAAATATTTTAAAAATTTTATGGATTAATTAAATTAAAAATATTTTCATTGATACATAAATCGGCCATCCTCAACATAAAAATAAAATTACAAATCATTTTATTACCAAAAAAGAATTTAAATTATTAGAATAAATTTTAATAGGAAATAATAGACAAAGGTGTTAAAAATCATCAGGTTTTAAGTGAATCTGAATTTTTGAACCTTTTCGCTGTGCTCAACGATTTTACCGAATATAAAAATGCCCTGCGGTTGGCTAATGACAGACAATGATTTTTTGTTTGCCGCAGACCTCTAAAATATCGAAGACCAATGGGGAATTTAAAATTTTTTACAGCAATTATTTTTAAAAGCTATTTAAATAATTATTTAATATTTATTTGTGAATTATTTGATGAACTATAAATTAAAATCATTAAGCAAAATTTGGTGTTAAAATTCCCATGAATTTTTATTTTTAAATTTAAGCGGATGCTTTTTATAGCTTCCGCATTTCAAAAATTAGAGAAGTGGAAGAGTAGTCAAAGATAGTTAAAAACTAAAAAAAATCTGCTATATATAGACACCAGCTGCTGCTAATATTTTATGGGTTTGAATTGATATGTCCGAATATTCATTTTGTACATTTTTTCCCTCCTCCTGCATTCACTCTTGTTTGGCGGCCAATACTGCCTGCCAATTATTCCGCCCGAACATTGGACCAATTCTTGTTTACAATTTTAAAAAAGAATTTATTTCAACTTTTTCAGTCAAATAATCACAGAGGTGAATTATAATGTCTATTTAATTTTTTAAGGAATTTTCAAATTCAATTTTGCCTTCCAATTTTGATAGTCCAAACTCCAAATGCTGAATTTACGTTAGAAAATCACAAGCGAATGAAATTTTGACAGTATATCACAAAAAAAGACATTTTTTATTTGACTCGATATCCGAAAGGAGAAGAACATTGGAAGAAAAATGGAAAGAGGAAAATTATCGACGAATTCTAAAACTATTAAGACAAGTGGAAAGGTGGAAAGTATTTTATGTATTATTTTGAGTTACTTGATCATCAATTGGTCTTGATTAAACCATTTTAAAAATTTTTATAATGAAATTTTTGCCTTTAATAAATTAAATAAATTATGAATATTGAAACATTCTATAAATGATTTATTTATTCACGAATTTTTCATCAAATATTTCAGTTTGGTTTTTATTAAACTTTCTTTTCATCATTCTTTGATTTATCCGCCTCGGGGAGTTGAAATCGTTCATCAGTAACTTCGTATGGACCATTTAGATAAGATGGGAATTTCTAAAATTTAAGTATTCTGAACTGTGATATCCCCAATATTTTATGAATTGGTAATTATAAATTTAATTTTTTCCTTAATTTTTATAAAATGCATTTTTTATTTTAAGTGCAATTGTTGAATCTTTATAATATATTTAATTTTTGAAAATTTCAGAAAAATATAAATCTTACTTCATAATATTTCATGAATGTTTCCATATCAATTAGAGAAATCTTAGATAACCATCCTACATCCTTAAAATTGCAATATTCTTCTTGATAGAATGTACAAAGTTTAATTTTGGTTGTTGGATAAATATAAACATCATTTGCATACCACATCCAATCGTCAATTTTTATGTGCTGAAAATGCAAATAATTAAACCAATTTCATTAATTTTTTAATTTAGTCAAATATTCAGAAAAGTCGCTTTTTTGACAAATAAATTTATTATATATATCACGTCCAATTTGGGGAATTGGCCAATTTGGGGAATCTCGGCTTCTAGGCAACGTATAGACTCGAGAGTGGGCTCATTCGACTCGTCATAGTCGAATTAGTCTATGAAATTTCAATTTCAGACTGAATTAGGGGCTAGAGTTAGGGTTAGGGCTATGGTCCAGGGCGGCATGGGTTTTAGGGGTTTGGGGCTAGGGTTAGGGGCTAAGGTTAGTATTATACCGGTCTGAAATTGAAATTTCATTAACTAAATCGACCATGCCGAGTCGAATGAGCCCACTCTCGAGTCTGTAGGATGCCTAGAAGCCGAGATTCCCCAAATTGGTTAACCTGATAAACTGGCCATTCCCGGGAATGGCCAGTTTTTCGCCCGGCCATTCCCAGGAATGGCCAATTTTCCCAAATCGGCTGCAACATATATATTTTTTAAATTTTCTTATGGCAGATTTAATTTTATGATTTCAATTATAAAATTTGATTTCAAATTCGATAAATATATAAATATTACATAAATATATTAAAAAAAAAACTTATAACTTACTTGATACATCTTTTGATGAACCGAACTACAATTATGCACAATTACCAAATATAATTTTACTGCGTGTATCGGAGAAAAATCATTATTCGCAAAAGGAAAATAATTGAAAAAATTTGCATTTTCAATAAATCCTTGTTCTAAAAAAATAAAAAATTAATAAATTTTATGGAAAAGTAAATTTATATTTTATTAATGGAATATTTTTAATTTGTTTATAAAATCAAGAAGTTTGCCATGGGACCATATCTTAAAATCTTTCCGACAGATATTTATAATAAATATCTGCAAAAAATTTTTGCATTATTTTAAATGTTTTTTAATTTTAAAAATTATCTTATTGAAAAGAAAGTATCAAATTTTTTAAAAATTTTTTTTTCCTTAATTTCTATTTTTATCAATATAAATATTCATTTATCCAATTAAAAAAATTAACCTGCTCTTTTAATATATGTCGTAACAATTAATGCACTTGGTAATGTCCCTAAATATAATTACAATATTATTTTTATTTATATTTAAATGAAATCTAAAATTTAAATAATTTTAAAATTTATTCTTAAAAAGATCTTATTTATAAATTGGCTGACAAGCAAATTTAAAAAGAATTACCAATTAAAATAATATTAATTTATTTATTTTCATAATTGTTGTTATTTTATATACATTTATATATATTATATATTTATTTAAATGAAATATAACAAATTGTACCATAATTATTTTAATTTTCTCCTTTTTTAAATAATGAATTATATTCAATTTTGAGATTTAAAATTTCATTTATAAAAAATTAAACAAATCTAATAAAAAAATTACATTAAAACGATAATTTTCATACCATATAGTTCAACTGAAAACACTTCGAAATTTATTTTCAATGGACATACAAAGCAGCCATCAAATAAAAAGGCGTCTTGCTTAAATTAATATTTATTAATATTATTAAATGAATAAGAAAAGGAATAGGACAAAATTTTAAAATTTTAAAAAAGATTATAAAAATTTGCGAAAAAATAATTAGCTATGCTAATATTATAAAAATATTAAGAAAAAGTAGGGGAATTATGAAATTTAAAAACATAATTATAATTTGAAACAAATTAATTTCGCCTCGATGGTATCAAAGTTTCTGAATTATCCCTAATAAGTAAATGGCATTGTTAGTTCGTCTGTAACGCTAAAAATAGGCGTTTAAATTATTATTTTTGCCGTTTTGTATTTTTTATTTTTTTAGATTTTTTATCCAAAAATTAGATGAAGATTGAAGAAATAAAGAAAAATAATTTATAGACAAGAAGTATAAAGAAATAAGGAAATTGAAATATTTTTAAAATAGAAATAAACATTTTGAAAATTATTTTGATAAATTAAAATGAGAAAATTTTTAATTATTAATGGAATAGTAGTTAGAGAAATATTATAAAATGATATGAATTAATGCGAAATGTCGTAAATAATTATAAAATGCTCTGCAATTATGTTATAATTTCTTTAATGGGATGGAAAATACCAAAATGAGTTAAAAATGGTAATTTTTGAACCAATGGGAGCGGCCGGGAGCCGCGCAGCGGCGACTGGGCGCTCCCCTAAACATTTAATATAAAAAAGAAAAACCGGGAATAAATTAGAATTGTTTGGAATGAGAGGTAAAGTCATTAATGAGCTAAATAAGATAATATTGGATGAAAATATTTAGGATTAGCTTAAAAAACCCGATAATTAATAGGTTAGGAAAAGATTTAGAAATATCAGAAATGAGAAGGAAATCCAGAAATTAGAAAGGAAGTATATAGTATTGCCATGATTGATTTCATGAATGAAAAAGAAAATTGGAATTGTGGAGATTAGAGCATAAAATGCCGAGAATGCTGAAATGTATAAAATGCTGAAAATAGTCGAAAATGAAGAATAAAAAGGCGGAAATGGACGCGAATGTTGGGATTGAATGAAAGGCAACTTGAATAATGAATGAATAGAATAAATAATGAATTAGAGACATAGATGGAGGTAATGATCATTAATTAATTAAGCTAATTTTCCAATAATATCTAATAATGTGGGGGAGCGGAAATTGTTTTTTTTTTCCATTTTTTCAATTAAAAAAAACAGAAACTGAGCGTTTAGCTTTCCATCATTTTTATTTTAAAAGTTATGACGAGCGTTGGGATGCCGCGCAGCGGCATCCCAACGCTCGTCTTATATATAATTTTCTGTTGGTTTGTCCCCAAAAAATATTGTTTAAATTATCTTTGGCGTTATGTATTTTTAAAGGCAAATGTAATGAAAAGGGGTCCCAAATAAAAATTGTTTTAATATTCCGGGATGCAACTTTCTAAGAATAATTTGGAGCGCTGATCACGAATCTGACATTAGATTTTTGATTAGACATCATCTAATCTATGATTTTCAAAAATCAATGATTTTTACAAAAAATTTACAATATTAAAATAAGCAAATCGCACTAATATTATTTGTGAATAAAAGTTAAATAAAACATTTTACAAATAAATTAGCATTCAAGCATAGCAATAAAGCATCTAATCAATTAACTTTTCTTAATTTTTTAAAATGATTTATTTATGCAAAAAGAAAGAATATTGATGCATCCTGTTTTTTCGGGGCGGGGAGACAAGACCTATAATATATAATAGGATGATTAGGATGATGATGATGAAGATGATGGAGAAGATGATGAGGATGAGAAGATAGTGAAGATGAGGATAATGATGAAGATTTGAATGATAGGATTAAGATGAGGATTATGATGATTTTGAAGATGATGATGAATGAGGAAGATGATGAGGAGGGTGAAAGGGCTGATGAGAATGAAGATGAAAATGAAGATGAAGAAGATTAGAATGCAGATGAGAATGAGAGGAAAATGAAGATGAGGATGATGATGATGATGAGGATAATGATGATGAAGAAGATGAAGAAAATGATGGAGATGAGGATATTGATGAGATGATGATGATGATGATGAAGAAGAAGATAATTAATATGATGAAGAAGATAAGGATGCGGAAGATGAGGATGAGAGGATGAAGATGAGATGATGATGAGGATGAAGGTGAGATGATGATGAGGGTGAAGATAATGAAGATGATAATAATGATGAAGATGATAAAGAAGATGAAGATGATGATGATAAAGAAGAAGATGAGGATGCTGAAGATCAAGATGAGAGGATGATGATGAAGATGAAGAAGTAAATGATGAGGATTATGATGAAGATGAAGAAGGGGATGATGAAGATGTAGAATGAGGATGATGAAGATGAGATGACGATGATGATTGATGTGGAAGATGATGAGGATGGTGAAGGGGCTGATGATGATGAAGATGAGGATAATGATGAGGGTGAAGATAATGAAGATGATAATAAAATAATGATGAAGATGATGATGAAGATGAACAAGATGATGAAGTTGAGGATAATGATGATATGAAGAAGACCATCATCATCCACTTAATCATCCTATTATATATTATAGGTCTTGCCCTGCTGATAATCCTCTTGCCCCCCCCCCCCAAGAAAAAATCGGAATTAAAAACAGAATTAAAAGTCAGAATAAGAATAAAATCAGAATTAAAATAAAACTTTTTGCATATTTTTTAGCATGATTGTTGTTGAATATTGTGCCTAGCTCAGAGGGCGAACTCCTGAGCTAGTTTTATATAACAGTTTATTGGGAATAATATTAGCTAGAAATTTATATCAAAAATATTTGCAATATTTGATACATTTTATGATTAATTTCATTAAAAATTATAATTTTAATTCGATGACATTAATATCATTCCATACTAAAATTGTATTCCCAATTTTCTTGTAACAACTTTATAATTTAAGAAATATTCAAACAATAAAAATAATTAGAAAATTAATTAGGAATTTATGACTTACGTGAGTACGATCGATGTATTTATTCGCCTTTTTGAGCACTAAAAAATGATTTTATTAAAATATTGAATTCAAATAAACACAAACTTTCTTCTTTATAAGTTCCATTAATTCCACATTTGGGTTTTGTAATATCACTTTGATTGATCAATTTGATTTGAACAACTTTTAACTTTTTAGGAAATTCATTATTCATATTCATATCAATATAGCTCTGCGGAATTGTATCCAAAGTTTCGAAACCATCTTTACCAATTTTGCAAATTGCTTTCGGTGACCAATCGTGGGGATCGCCAAATGCATTGCAACCATTTGTATCGGCCAAGGAAATATTGATCAGAATAAAAATGAAGCAAATTACTAGCAAAACTTGATGCCAATATTTCAATGCCATTTTTATTCTAAAATATTTATTAAGGTTTATTCAATTTAATAATGATTAAAAATATATCAGATTAAAGAGAGTTATTCTTAAGAAATTATTTAAATGAGAAATTAATATAATTAAAATTCAGGAATTATTTCATGATGAGAGTTGGAAAAATTTATTTAAAATTCAGGAAGTATTTTTTATGATGAGAGTCGTGGAAAAATTATATTTATATAATTAATTTCAGGGAGCTATTCAACGTGTCTTTTTTAATAATAAATTGAATGACAGAATTAAATTACAATTAAATATTAGCTTTTCAATTTGTAATATTTATTTAATCCATGGTCAAGTTTAAATTTTTATTTTCCTTCGGCTTTATAATTATTCCTAGAATTCTTTTTGGAGCCGATGATAGCCCTACTAATAAAAATGCTCAACCGGATGCTACTGAGTATTTAACAAATGGAAAATATTACACACCCGAGGGGAAAATGTAAGTAAATTAATTAATAATAAATAATTATTTTATATTATAGCCATTTTGTTGGTTCATTAATTGGCAATGAATTAACCATTTTCTTTAAAACATTAACAACAGACGATAATCTATACTTCAAAATAAGTTATTGTTTGGAAAATTTGGAAGCTACCTGTTCAAATGGGTACTCTTAAAATTGTCTAACCAATTTAATATCATTTTTAAAGCATAACAATTTGTTATGATTCTATGTTGGCCAAATATCCCCAATTTAAGAATGGGAAATTAAAAAAGATGGATGAAATAAAGTGTGACAGGGCAACTGATTTTGGATTCCATGTTTATACGGAACAGGCAGATGGCATGGCAAAATATTTTGTGCTCAAAACTTCGTTGGATAAACACTAGTTTGTTTTTTAAATAAATCCATCTATTATTAAATAGAAATTCCCTCTAATAATTGCTACTTTTTGGAGATTTTCAGCAGGAAATTGATTAAAAAATAAGATAATTTATTTCCAAAAATGAAACATAAATTTCCAGAAAATGAAAAATTAAAAAGTGTTTTCGGTAAAATGAAATACAAAAATATATTTTCGGTAAAATGAAATACAAAAATATATTTTCGGTAAAATGAAATACAAAAATATATTTTCGGTAAAATGAAATACAAAAATATATTTTCGGTAAAATGAAATACAAAAATATATTTTCGGTAAAATGAAATACAAAAATATATATTCGGTAAAATGAAATACAAAAATATATTTTCGGTAAAATGAAATACAAAAATATATATTCGGTAAAATGAAATACAAAAATATATTTTCGGTAAAATGAAATACAAAAATATATTTTCGGTAAAATGAAATACAAAAATATATATTCGGTAAAATGAAATACAAAAATATATTTTCGGTAAAATGAAATACAAAAATATTTTTCGGTAAAATGAAATACAAAAAAATATGCTTTGATAAAATTAAGTGCAAAATAGTGTTTCGCTAAATGAAATATAAAATAATACTATATTAAAAATTGAAAAATAAATTTTAGTATTACCCCTCAACAATAAATAATAGATTTATTTAATTATTTATTAATTTTTATAACTTTTCAGCTATCGTTTTGAAATCCCAGATCCAATCTCGCCAAATGATCCAAAAATATGTTTCGAGCTTAGAATGGGTTCCAAAGACTCAATTGCAACAACCATAACTGATGCTAATGGGAAAAATTTGATCTATACTGGCGGTCCACCAAAGAAATTTGAACCGGACAATCCGATGACATTATTTAATGTGGAAAATCCAAATTTTATGAATTTGTGGTTGTTATTCTTGGATTTCATGCCATATTATCCACCTCAACTCTCCTTCTTGCCTCGACCTTTTGTAATCAAAGGTGGCAATAAAAATTGTAAAATGACTGCTGAATTTGTAAGTATTTTTTTGATGAATTAAATTAAAAAATTTAAAGAATAAAATTACATATTTGTCAAATTATACCAGCGCAGTATAATTTAAATATTATTTATTCATAATAATACATATTTAATAAGTAATTATAAGTAAAATTTATTTTCATTATACTTTTTCAAGACCTATTATCATTTTTGGATATACAATTTACAATTTTTAGACTCTAATTTTTACCATTAACTCGAAATACAGTCAGTCTATATTATGCTTTTGATTTTTTGGAGAGTTACTTTCAACCAGATTTCATTTTCAAAAAATCATACAATTTTAAAACGAAATAAGGAATTTTTACTCTAAATAATAGAAAATAACTCGGAAATCCAATTACTGAGAAACTATAAAAATTGATTTTATGATTGACAAAAATCAAACCAAAATTTATTATCTTAAAATTTCACAGAATGATGAGAATATCAATGTTTGCAAGCAGGATCGTGAATATATTGGTGGATGTGAAACAAAATTTCTGAATAGTTCCGATTTAGAATGTCAAGCTGAATTGAGAGTTAGCGAATCCGTTGAAAAAGAGCGGGGAAGCCAAGAAACAAATACAGATACAGACGGTAGAAAGAAGCATAGTCAACACCAATTTGAAGTTGGAGGGGAAATTGGAGCCGAAGGAGGATGGAATTTGTTTGCTACAGCCAAAATTGAAACCAAAATAAAGGTTATAAAAAATATTTTGAGAAACATAATAATAAAAATATTTAAGTAAATTTTGAGCAATCATTTCTATTGGGCCCGAACCGTGAAAATTTACTATTTTATTTACAAAATAATTTTTCTCGTTTTTCGAGTTCAAATATCATTATTTTGCCATTATATTTTTCAGACCATATCGATTTTTATTTTTCTAATTCAATTTTAAAATAATTATGGACAATAGAAATTTAAGGTTAATTTATTTAATATTTATAAAATAGAATCAAATCCGGATAAAAAAATTAACATTTTCATGATTAAAATTTATCGTTCCAAATTGGAATCGAAGGAGAGACGATTAGGCTGCCTGGTGGGTAGTAAATGAACTCTGGTCGCTGGTAATTACTAGCGTATCATTGGTCAATTAACCAGAGCTTATAGTAAATGAACTTATCACAGCTTTTACCAGCATATCACTGGTTAGGTTACCAGCGAATGCTGGTAAAGGAAACTAGGCTTAGTAAATGAAACTCACCAATGATCATCCTACCAGCGTTTTCCTTATTAGTTGCAGAAAAACCCTGGTAGCTAGGCTACCAGAGCTTAGAAAAAAATTCATAAAAAATTCAGAAAAATTTCTAAAAATATGAACTAAAAAGTATATCGTAGAAGAGACTCTCCTCTATCGAATGATATAAAATTTAAATTAAAAAGTCATCGTCTTCTATTTGTAAAATAATTTTAAACACAAATTTCCATTTTTTGTACGTAAAATAATTTTAATTTGCTTGTAAATGAATTTTAAAACTATTTTTAGCTTTCTTTAAAATTTTTAAAATATTTTCCTAAGAGAAAAACGAGTAAAAGCTAAATAATTTATATTTGATTTTTATGAAATGAATTTTAGGTCATTCGATAGAGAAAAATTTACTGAATAATATATCTGAAAATCAAATTAAAGAAAAAATTACTTAATAAGTTTTGAATTTTCAAAAATTAATTAAAAAACCCTGGTAAGAAGCCTGGTAGGAATATCAAAGGAAGCTCTGGTAAGAAGCGCTGGTAAAGCTACTTTTCTCATTTACTAAACTTACCAGAGATCATTGGTAGGACTACCACTGGTCATCCAACCATTGGTAGAAAGCTCTAGTTAAATTACCAAAGTTCATTTACCTATGAATTGAGAAATGGCTATTAATTATAAACTAAATTTTATGATTTTCTTTATCAAACATCAGTAGTATCAGCTGGAAAAGAATATAGTTTGCCATTAATTATAAGCTACAATTTTTGATTTCTGTTATCGTTATCCAAAATTGGTAGTATCAGTAGGTAAAGCACATAGTTTTTTATAAAAAATTTTTATTTAAAATTTATTTCTTTTTATAAGCTTAACCATATATAATTAAAGTCAAATTACGCCTATACATGGGGTGGTGAAAATTATTGGGAAAAATCCAGTGCCATGACCAAAATTAGTGCATTGCGTGAAGTGGAGGAATCGGGCAAGACAATCAACATGAACGTTCATCGCACTGATGGTGGACCAGTCAACTTCTATCAATCTGTGTTAAAATGTGGTGGCATAACATTCCGATACCATAAAATTTATGCCGAAGGGGACAAGGAACATGAGAGTGGTCCACAATCAACAGTGGCTTACCAAGTGCTTGATGGCCAAGCTCTGCCTCTCAATAATCAACCTGTTGATGTCTACTTCAACTATAACATAAATCCAAAGAGTCCTAAGAATAAGAATGGAAAAGGCAAACGTCTACCTGGAGATAAAGTTTATGTGTAATTCATTGAAGGAGAATTTTTGATTATTTTTATTAGAATACAAACAAATGATTGATAAATTTGTAAAATTTTATGGTATGGAATAAAGCTGAATTTTATTAATGTTCAATAAATGTTAATAAATGAATCATTCATTTGTATTGTTTTCATCTTTCTTGTCTTCAACTTGATCACACCTTCGTTTTACAAACATAATTGTAAAGGAATGGATTGTAAACAAAGTCCTCTGAATTTGTAACACACCCTTCCAGGCAGGGCTGGGGTCGAAACTCAAAAAAATCGAAATCGAAATTTGCTTCGAAATCGAAACTCACTTCCAAATCGAAATCGAAATCGAAACGAAACTAAAACATCGAAATTTCGACAATCGAAATCGAAAATCGAAATTTTTCAAAAAAATTTTCAAATCCTTTAAAAATTGAAAAAAAATTCTAAAAATACAAAAAAGTGAAATTTTTTATCCAAAAAATAATAATCAATGATATTTAAAAAATAAAATTATAGACTTTAGCATTTTGATGAAATAAAAGAAGCTTTTTCAAATTTTCTTGTTTTTGTTATTGGCAAAATAGTTGACAATGAAACCAATACCCAAAACCCAACCGAATTTAGCTTTTATTTTAGGAAATTTTTGGTTTTTTTTTCATAAGGTTTTATTTGATATTTTTTAAATGACAAATTAATTGTTAGATTCTTTTCAATGATTATTTTAGGTGCGGTTCTTTACATGTTACATTATTGTTTGGTCATTTCCATCAAAATAATATTATTAAAGTCTTGAACTTTTCATTTTTTATTCCTAAAACAATTATAAAACATATTTTGATGATTTAATAATTGAAAAATAAATTAAAAAACTAAATATTTTGAGCAAAAATAAGGAAATTTTAAGTAAAAAAGGAATTCGTTTCAAAAAATATACCAAATTTTTGATTGAAACTAGCAAAGGGTCCCCCCTTTGCCTTTTTCGAAATTTTTTCGAAACTCGACACTTTTCGAAATCGAAATCGAATCGAAACTAAAACATCGAAATTTCGACGATCGAAATCGAAAATCGAAATTTCGACCCCACCCCTGCTTCCAGGCCTGAGGGCTGATAGATTATTCCATTATTATATTGGTAAATGCGAGTTTGAAGAATATCATTTGTCGATGTTTCCTTCTCCAATTGACCCGGCACACGATAAGTCACTCCTTGGGTAGACCACATCCGAGTAGTGTAAATTTTTAATTCACTAAAATTATATATCAAAAATTGAAAGGCTCATAAATGCTGAAATTTTTTATTGCAAATTTCAAATTAAATTCTGCAATGATTGGAAGGATCCAATTCAGAATGTCTCTAGTGTAATTGGTGTTTGAAATCAAAAGTTTAAAAATTTTTGTCCATTTTTAATTATAATTAAACGAAAATTGCAAAAATTTTTACTCAAATTCAAATCATAAATTATAATTGCTTATTTATATATTATTATTCAATTACATGGTTAATATTTTTCTTAAATTTTGGTTGAGTATCTTTTTCATGAATTAAAAATTTGATCATAGTTTCTTTTCTATACATTTGCCATATATAATATAGAATATTATTCCAAAAGGCAAATATTTTCAAAATTTTACTCGCATTCCAAAACCAATCGATAAATTGTTGATTTAACTTCGGCATCATTAAAATAATTTTCATTAATCACAATGCCATCATATTGCATTTTCCGAGTGATTTCATTGAAACCAAATACGTCAAATGCACTTTTGTTGAATTCATCGAACATCACATCAAATGGAAGGAAATAATGTCCCAAATTTTCAATCTGCATTGATTTTTATAATGCATATATTTATTTTATTAAAAATATATTTTTAAATATATGTCAGTCAGAAAATTTTTTTTTGTTTATTTGTTTTTTGGATATATAAAAAGTAGTAAAAAATATCTTTTACTTTTTTATATAAACATAATCTTAGGATTACTTTTTTTATACAAAAATATCAAAAATTCTTAATTTTTTAAATAAATTTATGATATGAAAACATAATAGAAAATATAAAATTCAAAAAAATATTTATAAAAAAAATTCGCTAAAAATTACCCGTTCTTTCATGTATTCTTTTTCTGTAACATATTTGTTGTCACGACGCATAAATTTATCCAAATTATCATTCATATCATATTTGAACTAAGTAAAATTTAAAAAATTTAATAACTTTTTCTTCTATAAAATTTACCATAATTCGCAAAATTACTTCATCATCAAGCTTAGCAGGAATTTGCTTTTTCTTGCTATTAATTTCCACAATTTTGTGTGTACCAAATCCAATTGGTACATTATGAAGAGTTAAGCGATGTTTTTCTTTAATTTTAAAACTTTCATTTTTGATTGTGTCCAAATTGTATGTGCAATTCTCCAAAAATTCAAAATCCTTAAATAAATTTAAATGGGGTTTTGAAAATTTATTGCAAAATACTTTCTCCCAATCATATATTGGATAAATTTTATTATGCTCGTCATTCTTCACTGTCTCATTTTTAAATGCGCTCAAAAAGGTGCCATAATCCCCGCAATCATGTGCCAACATTTTAACACCTTCAATTTATAAATATTTTAATAAATAAATTATAAAAATTCGTGTAATATTTTTTTTAGAAAAATTCATTTTTTTTAAATTAAAAAAAATAAAAAATGATGTTGAAAAAAATAACCAATTTGAATCCATTCTTTGGGCACTGGAAAATAAATATATTTTCCGTTTTCAATCAAATCAATTGGTTGCTTTTCCTTTCGAAATGCGGTCAAATCCATTTTATTGGTGCTCCATTTTTCCAATGTTTTTCGATCCTTCGTTGCAATCCAATCAGAAAGTGCTTCCTTTGGATAGATTTATAAATTAATTAATTTATTTAAAAAACATCATTTATTATTGTCTTTTTTTTAATATTGAATGGAAGAAAATTAAAATATTTTCTAAAAATTTTTGAATGGGATTGGGATTTTGATTGAAATTTAATAAAATTAAACGATCTGGGAAATATAATGAGAAAATAACGAATTTCGGACTTAGCCAAAATTATTGTGTTTGTTCGACAATTGTTAAATACTAATTGAATTTTAAAATAAATTTTATATTTTAACTTAAATAAATCAACTTACCAAGAAAAGTTCATTGATGAATGAAAAATTTCGATCACATCCATCCAAACATCCCACGCGAATGGCAAAATCAATTTCCTCAGAAAAGGGGCATTTTGTTTGATCTTCTTCATTGCAATTAATGGTATTCAACAACTTTTATTAAAAATTTAATTAAATAATTTATAATATTTAAATTATTTAAATTTTACATCCAAAAATCGATCCCGAATGATTGCCGGCTTCACAAAAATTTCTTTAGTCTTGCAAAATTGTTTTGCCCTCTAAAATTAACTTTTTTTTATATTTCAAGATATTAATAAAAATTTTTACAGGTTTTATGACATTCGGAAGCATACCAATGATTTTATTCCAAGAAATTGTATTTTCTTCTTTTTTATTATCTTTCGTATATCCAATTATTGTTGTAATCTAAATTCAATAAAATTTAATTACTAAAATAATAAATTCATTATTATTTCCTCTTGATTATTTTTGATGGCTAAATGAAAGCGTCGAGATTTTTTGCCATTTTCTCCACGAACAAAGGCCATATCAAATGGAATCATCCAAATGCCAGGATTTACAAGAAAAGCTTGATGCATTTTATGAATACTATAAAATTATTTATTAAGAATGAATAATAAATATAAAAATTTACAACTTTATTTTTTTATATATTTAAAAATTAACCTTGAAATGGCATTGGGCGGTGGTACTTTCATTTCCTCTGCTTTGATCTGTTTTCCACTGTCTCCATCAATTAATTCAGAAAATAAGGAATTTTTGCCAAAATCACCAAATTTGATGCGAAGTTTCTTGGATGGCATCTCTTTCAAATCGAATGAAAAGCTCCTATAATAATGTAAAAATTATTTAATTTTAATGAATACGAAAATAGTGGAATGGGTTTTTACTTTTTTAATT
The DNA here is from genome assembly GCA_030063045.1 of Pratylenchus scribneri. Classification (NCBI taxonomy): domain Eukaryota; kingdom Metazoa; phylum Nematoda; class Chromadorea; order Rhabditida; family Pratylenchidae; genus Pratylenchus; species Pratylenchus scribneri. The sequence goes on from JAQSEB010000216.1 coordinate 128,056, forward strand.
CACAAATTTGTTTTAAAAAAATTTTATTTTAGAAAAATTTTCTATATTTAATTAATGCCATTTAAAAATAAAAATGAAAATTTATTAAAAATTTCCAACAAAATATGAATTTCATCAAACAAAAATATTTCTTACTCATTGCTGAAAGAATTGGTAATGTCCAAATTAGTTCCATTTTTCTTAAATTTTACTCCATGCAATGCCTTCAATTCTTCAGCAGCAGAATTTTGACCATATTCTTTTTTGTTCCGTTTATATTGGCAGTAGCCCAAGATGCTGTCTTCGGAATCGTAACGAGTGTTATTGAGCTAAGATAAAATAAAATATTTTAATTGTTTCAAAATTGTGGCAAAATATATTTTTAATAAATACTAATTTCAATTTATTTACCTCAAAAGGGTGCATAATTTGGATGCCATTTTCCTGAACATATTTCCCGTCAAAATGACTCAAATAACAAAAATATATTTCCGAGTTTTCGTCCATGTCAGTCACATCAAATTCAATGTAGAATGTTCGATCGCGGCTTAAACAAGTTTCTCTCAAATTTGCATCAATTCGATCATCAATATTGATGACTTCTTCACTGACATAATCGGGTCTAGATGAAAAATATTAATTCGTTGGGAAAATCGAAATTAAATTTTTTATACTAATTAACCTATTGAAGGCAGAAATGAATTGCATTTGATTGAGCACAATCCAAATGGCAAATATGAGTGCATTTTCAAAAAAAATACCCAATCCAGAAATGCCCAAGGCCATTATTAAATCTAATTAAAATAATAAAAATGATGTTTTTTTTTAAATTAAATAAAATGATGAATGAATCAACGAATGATAAATTATGAAAATGTAAAATTGAAAATGATTCACACTTTTCACGAATCCATTTACTAAATTTTTCAGTTATTTTTAAAATTAATATACAATATATATTACTGGAAATGTTACATTATAATAGAAAAAAATTTACATTAAGTGCTTATAATTTTAGTGCTTAATTTTAATTAATAATTAATGGATCGGAGCTTTATAAATAGATAATATAGTATGTCGAACCAAATATAATATCATATAAATTTTTCTTAATTTGGAAATAAATATTAAATTAATTTATATTCAATAATTTCCGGCACTTCGGTTGTAAATTTTTTACAGTAATTTTATTTTTAAAAGCTGTTTAGTTTTAATATTTATTTGTAAATTATTTAATGAACTCATTATTAAAATCAGAACTACTTAAATAAAATTTGGTGTTAGTATTTCCATGATTTTTTTTATTTTAAAATTTAAGCGGATGCTTTTTTAGCTTCCGCAATACAAAAATTAACGAAGGCTATGCATTATCAAAAACGGTTAAAAAAAACTAAAATTAGCCATAAATATAGCCAATGGCAGCTGATAATATTTTATGGGTTTGCATTTAAATGTCCATTTACCCGGAGTCACAATTTTTGGACCGAATTTTGAAAATCTTCTGAAAATTCACCAAATTTTCTAAAACAAAACCACTTTAGAAATGCACAATATGGGAATTTTTTTTAAATGGCTTAAATTTTGTAAAGATATTTAAAATTCTTTTCATTTTCATTTTAAAAATCTAGTCAAAATCTATTGAATTTAAACATTTGTTTGAATTTTGAAAATAATTTAAGAATTTTTAGCATTTTCAATATCTTTTAGGACCATATTTTCAATATCTATTCAAAATAGCGTGGAAAAATATTTTCAAAATTACAATCATTTTCAGAATATTTCGATACATTATTTTCAACATCTAGTCAAAATAATATGCAAAAATATTTTCAAAACACCAATCATTTTCAGAATATTTCGAGAAATAATTTTCATAATATTGCCAGGATGAATCAAAATTCTCGCGCACAAGGGATCTCAAGAATCCCGGGATCCCGCGCACTCGGGAGTCCCAGGATCTCGCGCATCCGGGTCTCGAGAATCCCGTGATCCCGCGCACTCGGGAGTCTTAGGACCTCGCGCCAGTCCAATCCCAAAAGGCTAATACGCCGGAAGCATGCCCCAAAGGGGGCAGAAGCCATGTCTTCCCCTTATAAATCTGGATGCTATATGGGCTAAAGGGTAAAAAAATTTTATGAGAAGCATACAATAGGAGGAAATAGACAGAGCCATCTCTGATCGTCTAGCATTAAAAAGTACACTATCTTCCATTTTCTAAATACAATTCTTATTCTGAAATTTGGCATATAATTCTGAAAATATACTAAAAAATTTACGATATTCTCAGAATATTTTAATCAAATTCTCAAAAGATCTTGTGAAAATAAGATTTAAAAAAATTTTCAAAATAATTCTGAAAATAATCTGAAAATGTTTAGCATTTTAGGAAGCATATTTGGTCAAATTTTCAAAAGATTCCGAAAAGGTATATGAAAATAGATTTAAAAAATTTTTGAATTCTCAAAATGTTCCCAGAATTTTATCTATTTCCAGAATATTTTAGAAGTTGGTATATTTTGAAAATATGAACAATTTTGAGTAGATTTTTTTCCTATTATATTCAAAATCTTTTGAATTTTTTTTTGACTTTGAATTTTCAGAATTTTACTCATTTCAAAAATATATTGACAATTTATATCTTTTCAAAATATTTGACAATTTTTCCATTTTTACAATATTTTGAGAATTACATCAAATTTTAAAAATATTTTTGCATCTATTTTTTTGTGACTCCGGGTATTCATTTTAGGCCGTCTTTTCCCTCCTCCATTCCTTGTTTGGCGGCCAATGCTACCAATCTATTCTGCCGGAACATTGGACCAATTCTTATTGTTATTATTTTTAATTAATTTTTATCCTATACAAAATAACCAATTTTTTATAGGCGGCTGCAATTTTTCATGCATCCATCATTGTTGGCACAACTGTAATGCCCCAAATTTTTGAATGTCCATGTCCATGTCCATACGGGCAGCAAAATTCTGTCGATTCAATTATCACTATTCCGACAATGAAATCGGATGAAAAAAGTTGCAGCGATTTTACAATGGTAAAAAACCTAAACATTTATTTATTTAATTGTAAATTATTTAATGAATTCTTAATTAAAATCAGAATTATTTAAAACAAATTTTTGTGTTAATATTGCCATGAATTTTTTTTCAAATTTAAGCGGATGCTTTTTAAAGCTTCCGCATTCCAAAAATTAAGGAAGGCTCGGCGGTATCAAAAACGGTTAAAAAAAACTAAAATTAGCAATATATATAACCACCGACAGTTGATAATATTTTATGGGTTTGCATTTAAATGTCCAATTATTCATTTTCGTCCATTTTTCCCTCCTCTTCCCTGTTTGGCGACCAATGCTGCCTACCAATATTTCGCCCGAACATTGGACCAATTCTTGTTATTAATTTTATTTTATTTTTATCATATTCAAAATAGCCAACTTTGTATAGTCGGCTGCTATTTTTCATGCATCCATCATGGCACAACTATAATGCCACCAATTTTTGAATGTCCATAGGACAGCCAAAATTCGGTCGATTCAATTATTACCATTCCGATTCCGGCAATGGAATCGGATGAAAAAAGTTCCAGAGATTTTGTAATGGAAGAAAAAGCCATTTTACAATGGAAGAAAAAATAAACAATTATTTATTTAATATTTATTTTTAAATTATTTAATGAACTCTTAATTAAAATCAGAATCAGATCTTTGATTAGGTGGAATGGCAGTGCCTAGGATGAAGCTAATTTTTGAGGTAATTAATTGTTCTTTATATTGATTCATGTAATTTTTAGTCTATTTTTAGACCAATGACAGTGTTAAAATCCACAAATTTCTTGGTTCTTTAAAAAAAATTCACATCTTCGAGAGTGAGTAAAAATTTGCAGCCAATTGGCGAAAATTTCAATAAGCTTTTTTGCCTCTGCATCCAAGAATTGGTGCAAATTTTCATATGGATGAATGACACAAACGATATACAATATACACCGATTAATGTTAGAAAATCGTTCTATGATGCTGTAGATTGGACACTTGCCAATTTGTATTTATTTTAAAAAGGTATAAAAGTGCATTTTTTAAATTTATATCTCCCATCTCTATATGGAATTCTGATAATACATTTCATTTTTAGAAAATTTTCTGGGCTTAATTTAACTAAATGCATTACAATACAAAAATTATTTTGAAATTTTTATCGAATTTTTCGAAACTACCATTTTTTCCCAATATTCAAATGGAAAGAAATTATAAGTAACCAAATAATTCAATCATATATATATTTACACTTTCATTATTTGAAAAAAATTTAATTGGAAAAATTAATCTGTCCATAAAATTAATTGTTAACTTATATAGATTAGAAAATAGAAATTATCAATAATTTTCATTTTTGCATTATCTTAAAAAGATGAAATAACATCAAATATTTGCCCAAGGCAATTTTACATTCATCTTCTCAATTCTTCTCATTAGTATCAACAAAATTCCATTTTATAATCTTCCATAATATAATTCCATTTTCCATCTTCAAATACATATACATAATCCCAATCCCAACCAACCACAGCAAAATTGCGACAAACAATGTTGACCCCGTATAAAGTACGCACTTATAAAAAAGAACGAATTTCATCACTCATTCTATTTCATTCATTTTACTGCAAAACATTTGACAATCCCAATATTTTCCATTCATTTTCAGCAGAAGCAAACTAAAAATATGACATTTCTTTAAATTTTTTTTAAAGAAAGGAGAAAATGATTTTGTAATATTCAAATTTAATTTTCAAATTTAGAACAAAAAATAAAACAATTATATCAAACAGAGCAAAATAATTACCAGAATAAAATGATCAAAATTTTAGAAGAGAAAAAGAAATTAGACGAAAATAATCAGCAAATGGATGAACTGAATGAACAAAATGAAAAATTGCAAGAAGGGAATTGCGGATTGGAGGAACAAATGGCAAAAATGGTCAAAGCTAAACAAAATGAAAAACTGGGACAAAAAAAGGAAATTGATTGCCACAGAAGGTGGACCAAATTTTGGAAAAAAGGTAGAGAAATGGTTTCAGTAAATATTAAAATTAAAAAATCATTTTTAGCTGCCAAAAGGTTTTATTTATCGTAGACCAATGCCGGTTGAATTGACTAATGAATTGTTCGGTGCATTGCCATTTGAAAATGCTTTTGGCCTTCTCACCAAAATGCCAAATGGTCTTTTGGCAAGAAATGTTCAAAAAATGGTCAATGGCATTAAAATGGTAAAAAAAATTTTTAATAAAATTAATAATAAATATTTCAGGCAATGAAGAATAACAAATGGAATGTGGCTGATTGTGGATCATTGATGACAATTTCCGGCGATGAGCTCATTGTGACCTATGCTGGCCCAAATGGTATAAATTAAAATTGTAAAAATTAAAAAAATTTTCTTATTAGGATGCAATTCCGTCCGCGCCATTATGCCGATACCTGCACTCAATTTGATCCGCAAAAAGCCATCAATTGCCTTCTATTTTGAAATGAATATTCTCAACACGATTAGGTATTTTTATTTAAATTTTTTTTTATAAATTAAAAATAATTATATCAATACCAAAAACAAACATTATAATATTGATTTTGTGTAAAATAATTTATAAAATTAAATTTTCTTTAATTTTTGATTCAAATCGACAGGAGGCCATTTCTCGGTAGACGATATCGGTTAGGCCAGCCCATATACCATGATCATAATTCCTCCTATGCAATTGGATTTTGCTGCGAGGATTTTCCTTTGAAAAATAAGCGGCCAGGAAATGTGAACTCAATTGGATTTGGATTTGGACACAGAGGAAAAGGAGGATTTTGGATTGATGGAATTCGGACAATAAATGATATCGCTACAATTTTCCGAGAAGGCATTTCGGTTGGAATTGGCATACTACATTCCCAGACAAATTCATTGAAATGCTTTGTCACTTGCAATGACAAATTGTTGGGTAATTATTATATTTTTCAGAAAAAAAACGATAATATACAAAATTCAGGGGTATCAAATTTGCCACCAAAATTTGCAACTCTCAAACTTTTTCCAACAATTTGTTTGGGTACAGCTGACCAATCAATCCGTGTCAATTTTGGAAAAGAAGAATGGCGTTTCAAGGACTTCAAACAAGCTTTCGAATATACAACACGAAAAAGCAGCCGATTAAATTAAACAATTCGAAATTGAGACAATGAATGACGTGGATATATTACAGAGAAATAACCACATCTAAAATGGAACTGAATCAAATATTTTCATTTCATTTTTTATTTTTACTTATTTGAATGAATTGAAATAATTTTGAATTTTATTTTTTTTCTCTGTTGAATTTACTACGATGATTAATGATTATTGATTATCGTATTCGCACAATCTTTGCTTGCAAATCATTTATTTCGTCATACGCGGGCCTGGTCTAATTTTTTGATAATTTTATCAGTTTTTTCTTCTTAAGAAGGTTTTTTAAATGCCGGAAAATTTACTTTGAAAAATGATCGAACCAAAGAAATGTTAGCATTTTTAGACTCGATATCCGAAAGAAGAAGAAAATTGGAAGGAAAATGGGGGGAAGAAAATTCATCAAAACGGGATTCTACAATCAAAATAAACCTATAATAAATTATAATTTGCTTTTGCTATTGAATTTTGTCAATAATCCAAAATTATTTCAATAAGAATTTATTATTTATTTTTTGCTTGTTTAATAAATGAATTGAAATTATTTGGAATTTTATTCTTTCTCCTAACATTAAATACTTTTTTCCCAAATGCCAAGTCAGTCCGAATTTGAATTCAAATTCGGATTTCGACTTAATTTTCCCTCATCAAAATAAAAAAAAAATTAAAAACTATTATGACCAATAGAAATTTCTCAGCCAATCATATTTTTGTTTATTGTTGCATGGATTCAAAAATTAATCCAAATGGGTATAGAGGAAAGAAGATATGGGAAAAAAGCAAAATTATTTGAATGAGTAGAAATGTAAAATTGTTCGGCATTTGCATTGAATGGGAGATCAAAAAACAAAGAATATTTATCATCCATCAAAAATTCTTATCTTATTAATTTACTTTGATAAAAATGCCCGAAGCTATTTTAGATAAAAATTTTAATCCACTATTGCTATTTTTTCCATGAAACATTGTTTTCATGATTTATGACCAATTATCATTCCTTCGAATATTTTCATTCAAATCCAAAATTCAGTACAAATTTTGTCTCATTGAAAAGGGGACACCCACATATAAAAAGGAATTCTTTTAATAGATTCTCATTTTTTAATGCAAATAAAAATATGTTAGTAGGCACTTCCATTTCAATTTAACTTAATAATTTATCTAATTTCATTTTTTGATTTAATTTAAATAATTTCACACCCTCCTATTTCGATTTTCCTAAATTAAAATCAACTAGAATTTGACAACAAAAATGTCTGATGAAATTCGGGAATTGCGCAATGAAATCATTGCATTGAAGGAAATTAATGGCAAATTGGAAAGAAATAATGCGGAATTAATAGTGAAAATTGACAAATTGATGGAAGAAAATCAAACGTTGAAGGCGGAAAAATCACAGGTTTTCCCTTACTATTTGTAAATTTAATTGAAAATATTTTCAGCAAAATTTGGTCGATTCAATTATTGCCATTCCAACATTGCACTCTGACGAAAAAATGTCCAACGAATTTTCCGTGGAAGTAAAATCTAAACATTTAACAAAACGGTAAAGATTTAAATATTATCAATGATATTCTTCTATTTTCTAGTTTCATTCCAAATTGGTTGGTCGAGGTTTTGGCATGGATTAATCGAATTGAAATGGCCAATTCCTCATTGAGCATTTCAAGCGAAACATTCCGACAACTTTGTTGGCCAAAACTTCATCTGAATGTGAAGCCGCACAAAATTATGCGCCTGGAATTTTCCCCAGCCCGTTATGAGTTTGACAATTTTCGTGCTTTGCTCAAACGCGGATGGAATAATAATGTTGCTATTGCAATTCCAATTGCCTCAATCCCACCACCGGAATATATTGTCGGCATAAGGAAAATTGATATAAAGTTGGATAAATGCTCTATTTTTAATAAATTATTTTGCATTTAGGTTTTTGGATGACCAAGTTGTGAATTTCGTCAAAAACATTGCTCATTTTCTTCACAATTGCCATATTCGATTACGCTGTGAAATTCCTCTGAATTCTTGGAAAACTGACAAAAAAATGATCGTTAAATTGCAATCATTAATGAAGTGTTTAGGCAAAAAAATATCCAAATTAGAATTGTCTCATGAAGTGAAATTGATTAATGGATATGAATGGAAACTTAATGATTTCAATCAATTCTTTCCTGGAATTCTTGACCATGTCGAATTTCTTAGCTTTCAGCCAAGATCCACTCTAGAACATAGTGAAAACGTTGCTATCATTCTGAATTGGCTGACAAAGCAATCAAAAAAAGGAATACAAAAGATGATGAATTTTAATTCCCCAAAACATATACTTTTCTTTATTAATGCCATCAAAACGGTATAATGAAATATTTATTTTTTTTTAATTATTATTATTTTAGGAATTTTGCAATTCAAATTCGCCCTCCAACTTTTTTATTTGTTTCAATTTCAAATATGTATTCGTCCAGGAATTTACGTTGGAAAATGCGCAAACAAACGAAATTTTAGCATTATATCACCAAGGATTTCTCTATTTGTCTCGATACCCGAAAGGAGAAGAATATTGGAAGAAAGATGGGTATAAGAAAATGAAAATATATCGGGAACATGAAACATATATCAACATAGAAGTTTGAAAACATTTCTATTATTGATGCTTAATTTCTTTGATAATATTTTAATAATCCTATTCAGAATTTTCGTACCAGCTGTTTCTTTAATTTTTCATTTATTATTGTGCCCCAAATCAGGACCAAGGTGGTCTATCTAATGCGATGTTGATATCAAGATTTAAAATTAATCTATACCAAAATCATTAAAAAAAATATTCAAGATTTTCCAATATTTTTTGTTATAATTCATTAATTTTCAATCTATAATTTTGCAACTAATTTTATGTTAAATAAAATTTAAAATAATTTATCAGCATTTTATTACCATTCTCCAGACAATTTTATCCCCAGAAGAAAAATGTTCTCAATTGTATAAATAACAAAAATGGTCATTTCGATTCGATGGTGGGGAAAACGGAGAAGGAACAAGGAAGGAAATGTTTTGAATAAACTGCACGACGATTGACCTTTGTTTTTGTGCGCTAATCCCCCCAATACTACTCACTCCATAAATTGATGAAGGAGAGGACAAACCATTGCGCGAGGCAGCCGATTGCGCCACTGCTGGTGGATGGTTTTGTGAAAATGACCCAATTTTTGTTGGGGGCGAAGACGCGCCGCCCTCCACGCCACAAGCATCCAAAACCCAAAATTTACAACAGGAATCAGAGCAGCCATTTTTAATTGTGCAACGGGTAAAACCAATTCAATTTTGGAAGCGTTGATGTGTGCCATTCCAATTCACACCTTTTTTACAATTGCTTTTTGGCTTTTTGTAACATTCCTTCAAATTCAATTATGCAATGCTGCTGAAAAAGGTTACATATTTAAAAGCTTAATTTATTTTTAATTTTTCATCAGATTCAATTTTCTGGCTCTTATCGAATGAAGGATTATTGAGAAGGAATGCGCCCTCTGGAACCGTTGTTCAATTTGATGGGCCAATGAGGATTAATCCAGCATTGTCCGAGGTCAATTTGGGATTTAATAGTTACTCGAATTTCATACATAAATTCTATACATTTACAAATTTCTAGCAATCAAAAATTTATAAATCATTTAAAAACATTTAGCTTAAGCTCTTACATTATGAGCATTTTGATATCAGAATAATCGATTAAGCATTTTATTTTACTAAAAAATAATAGCCAAAAGAGAAAATAATTGCTCACTTTGGTTTATTTTTTCTCTTTTTGGAAATAACTTTACAAAAACCATTTCTTTCTCAATTACACCATCGAAATTTTGGCTTTCAAAAATACTAATTTTAAAGTTAGCTTTCAAAAATTGATTTTGTGTTCAAAATTAGGGTGAATAAAATTTCATTCTAACAATTTATCGATCAATGTTAATAATTACATTCTTCCAAAATTCAAACTTTTTAAATTTTCCCAAAACAAAAACGAAATTCGTGTAATTTTTTCAGACAAATTTGGTCAATCTTCACGTATCCGAACCGTTCCTTCTGCATCAACATTTCAACATAACACCATCATCATCAATTTCAGCTGGTCAATCTTTCAAATTGGTTTTGACTCGTCCACTTCTTCCACAATATTCCATGCTTGACTTCATCAAATTAACAATTCAAGCACAAATTATGCCACATTCCATCAAAAATGTTGCAAACGAAAAGCAACAAATTGTGATGAAAATCGAAGAGAAGGAAATAAAGATTAATTTATTTGGTGATGCGGATGGTCAAAATGGAGCAGCAGAAAAATTGGCAAATGGAATGCTTCATAAGCGAATTCACATGAAAAGAGATGAGAAAAATTGCACAATTTATAAGGTAAATTTGGGCAATTTTCACGAAAATTCGGAAATTCCATGAGTTTTCGGCCATTCTCATTTCTATATTAAAAAATTTTTAATTTTTTATTTAAATTTTTAATTCAATTTCTAATTTTTATTTTATTTTTTAAATTATGAGTTCTTTGTAGCTCATTAGAGAGTTGAAATTTTCTTTAAATAAAATTTTGAATTTTTTAACAATTTGAGGCAATAATAATTTTATGAGATACAAAATAAAGTAATAGTTTCCAAAAAAATAATTAAAAGTGATTATTTTAAAAATATTGCTATTAGAAATAATTACAACATTAAACACGAATATTGGTTTAGTTAATAATCAACATTTTTTACTAAATTACAAAAAAATTATTTTTTATTCAAATAATTTTTAAAATTTATTTTATAATCTTGATTTTTATAATTATATGTTTGTTGATCACTTCAAATTTTTCTCCAAAAATAAATTATATTTATGAATTTCTAACAACAACAATTTTATGAGTTCCAAAAATAATATCATTCGGAAAAAAATTTGATCAATTTTAGAAATATTGCTATTGTATTGAAATGTTAAAATGTTAAGTATGGATTATTGGCCTAATTTTGGCCAATTTATTAGCCGATCTTGATATGCAAATACCAACATTGGCTAAATATGACCCTGATTTATGGAAAATATTAACATTTGATTTATTAAATATACGCATAAATTGGACAAAATTAAAGACAAAAATGCATCCTTCAATATTTTTTAAAAATTAATCCATTTTAATTTTTTTATGAAATATTTTTTTATAACACATAAAATTATTGTTGTTACAATTTCTAATTAACTTGAATTTTTTTTAAATAAATTTCACCAGAATGCACAATCAATAATTATAAAATAAATTAAAATTAAATGTTAAAAAAAATAAAATAATTTTAGCATGGATAATATTGGGGCAAAATTTGTGTCTTATTAGAAGCATTCCTATTATCATTACTACTAGAAAAATGCTATTTAAAAATTATTACATTTTTATTTATTGGTGAAATTAATTACTGCAATTTACATGAAATAAATTTTTCCAAAAAAATTTTAATTAATTATAGATTGAACAAATTGCCACAAGAAATCAACATTTTGCGTCTCCATCATACAGGCTAATTGGCCCCCATAGCAAATTGTAAGCGATAATTGGCTTGGGTGAAACGAAATTTGTGTACACGAATTTTGCACACTAAAATTCAATTTTGAAATGGTTAATTGTATTTATATTTAGCAATTTGCTACCATTATTACTCAATTTATTGGATGCATTTTGACTTTTGAGTAAGAAATAATTGATTTAATAAAAATTAGCAAAACTAAAAAACAACCAAAATAGACCAAAATCGGACAACTTTCTTCGTTTTTGGCAATAAGTTTCTGGTCAATGATATTCCGATTTAGCATTTTTATATCAAAAAAGCTCTATGAAAGAGCTTAATTTAGTTGTATAAATTTTTTTTATTAATTTCTAAAAAATCCAAAGTTTTTGATAGGTGAAAGTGCAAAATTCTGGTACCTAAATTTCTGGCTGGTAGCCACTCTAATTATATAATTAACTCACCAATAAATTTATAATAATTTCAGTTTTCAAATTCTCAACGAAGAAAAAACATCTTCTTCAATTAATGTTCATGTCATAAAAATTCACTATAATGGCTCTGCAAAATGTGCACCACCAATTGTTGCAAATGATGGCAAATTGCAAATATTGGCATCATTTTTAAATTCATTTGGCTCACCCCAATTTGAAATATGGTCTTTAGAAACTGAAGAAACGGAAGAAATATTTCCATTGGACAAAGCAATTCATTTTACTCGGAAAGAATTCAACATTGAATTCCAACATTCTTTACATTCGTTGACACCACAATTAATATTATTGAGCGAATTGGAATTTCGGGAACATATTTTGGCAGCAAATAATAATTCGATTGAATTCAAATTGGAAATGAATGAAACCATCGACGGCATTTTGAATATTCATCCACAAACTGGAGCACTTTCCATCAATGTATGTAATGGGGTGATGAAATTGTTTAATCTAAATCATTCTTTTTTTACTCTATCTTGCAAAGAAAGTGTCAATCTGGGTGAAATACGATTCAATTAGCCTAAAATATACTCTAAAATAGAGTTTTCTAAAATTTTATGAGCTAAAGAAGAAGTTATATTTAATGAACTCTGTCAATCCCACTTTTTAAGTAAATGACATTTTTTCAGAAAAAATTTTAAAAATGTAAAACCATAGAAAAATTTTAGTTTTCTCAAATTTTTTTGCTTTCCAAAATTGATTGTGGTCAATTTTGCAATTTTATGTCTCTATGCCTAAATTATTTACACTAAATAATTATTAATCATTAGCATAAATATTTAATGATTTCAGGATTCCGAACGATTGCTCACATTGTTCCAATCTAATGAGAAAACAATTCAAATTTTTGCATTATTGCTTTTGAATGGAAACATTATGGATCGGGCAAAAATTAATGTTCGAATTGATGAACAAAATTGGAAAAGGCCACAAAAAGCTTCACATGAAGTGATTAAATTTGAAAGAGTAAGAGGAAATTTAATTTCAAAATTATAATTTCATTTTCAGTCAATTTATGCATTTGCCATTGATCCGTACAATTTAAACAAATTTGGCGATGGAAATGAAGAACAAATTTTAATCGAAAAATTGGAAACAAAACCAAAATTGAATGAAGAAAATGAAAATTCTGTGGAATTTATTATATCGGAAGGAGGCGGTGGACTTTTTAAATTTGATTCTGCCAATAGCAATGGATCGTCTAAGAATTCATTGATTTATAGTGGACCAATGAGTCAATTTCCAAGGAATTACACATTTAAAGTCGGTCAAAATTTATTTTTTAATGAAAATAATTTTTTGGGATAAAATTTTTCAATAATTAGAACTTCCAAATTTTCAGGTTCTATTAATTTCCAATGATGAATTTATTGATACAGCCATTGTGCATATCTTAATTGCTGGAATTGGCTCTTCGCCACCTACTTTTCAAAGACCTTTTCAACGAATTATTATTTCAAAATGTAAGAGAATATGGAATCTTTTAAAATTTTAAAATTAAATCAATCAACATTACATTACAAAAATCTTTTTAATTAGTAATTTTGAATTTAAAATATGAATTCTACTTTATTTCATTCATATTTATTATTCTGGGTAATCAAATACCAAAATCACCAAAATGTGATTCCTGTTAAATTTTCGCATTTATTTAAACAGGTTTGATGTAAATTGGACAAGATTGATGCCAAAATTTTATTTTATGACATTTCTATAAGAAAAACAATTTAAAAATTATCTCATTTTAATAATTTTATTGTAAAATATTATTTTATTTTTTGCAATCTATACAAATATTGTTGTCATAAAAACCTAAATGATTAAAATTTTTTAATGAAATAAAATTTGACAAAAAACACAGCAACATAAATATAAAAAAAAACAAAATTAAATATAAAATAAAATATTTCCAAATATGTTTAAAATAGCTGCTAAAAATTCTTTTTTTTTCCTCAAGATAACAATGACTTTTTTGCGGAATCTCCACAACAAAATGATTCCAAGGAATTGTTTACACTTTCCGCCGATGACACTGATCCGGATGCTCATTTGGCATATTCATTGGAAGGAGTAAAATGTCGAAATTATGAGGGCAAAATTTTGCCTGAATTCGAATGCACAAATGCATTTTTGCTTTCACCAAATGGAACCACAGGCCAATGGGTCCTCTCGTTAATGGAAAATGGAAGCGAACAGCAGCAACAAATTGCTGAAGCATTAATGAACATTTCCGTTCGAGATGAGGCACATCCATTGGAGAGGCAGGCAAATAGTAAGAATTTTACTTTAAAAATTAAATTTTATTTATTATTATGTCATCAAAATTTTTTTTAATTAAAATATTTAATGTATAGTCAAATTCTTTAATTTTATATTTTCTATCCTTTATAATATTATTGTTTTAAGAACAATATTTCCCCAATTTTCAATAATTTCTGCATCTCATCAATTTTATTTATTAATTGACTATAATTGTCGCTTAAAATCATAATGAATTAAAATCTTATTTTTGTATAAAGCAAAATTAATAAAAAATAATTTAATTAAAAAATAGAATTTAAAGTTTTAAATATGATGTGTTGTCTAATAATTGGCATTTTTTGATGTCATAGGCTTGATTATATTCCTTTTCTTTCTTTAATAAATATTATAATTATTTAAAGCATTATTTCAATCTAAAAGCCGAAATATTACCAAAATATTTGGCCACTAAAACAAAAAATTTTAGGTTAATTCAACACATTTTTTCTATCTAAAAAATATATATTTTTGGCAATTGATCCAAATATTATCCATGACAAAAAAATATGATTTATGATTTCTTACATTTTGTCTTATAATTTTAAGGTTAGAATGTGGTTAGAATCATGGGTTCATAGATTTTATAGGGCACCTATTGTCATGCTATATGATCAAAAAATTCGATTTTTCTATAAAAAATAAATCTACCTTTTCATTTTTTTTAATTTTCAGCTCTGGTACTTCTGAAATTTACCCAAAAATTGAATGCAACCAATGAAAATGAAACAAACAACAACAATGGCATTATCGATGAAAACAACAATTTGGATTTAATTGATCAAAATTTAACATTGCATCTCCTCGATTCCATGCCAGTCAATTCTGTCATTTATTCATTTGGTGGATTGCCACCAAAAATGGGAAAATTCCCAACTACTTCGCGATATTTGCTTTCAGGACAATTCAGCAAATATTTCAGCATTGGAAAAGAATCAGGTGGGCATGATGATTGGATAAATTTAAGAACATTTTTAGTAAAAATAATAAAAAAAATAATTTTCAAAAATCATTCTTTGATCAAATATCTTAGCTATTGCAAAATATAGGAATTTAATTAATATTGGGGTTAAAATAGGAACAATTTGTGATTATGACCTCAAAAAATTCCGCTATTGTGACAAAAAAAACTATTTTTAATTATTGAAATTTGAAACACATAAAATTTTTTCTTTTATCTTTTTATAAAATAAGCAAAAATTGTGAATTTTAAATGTAATTCCGAGTGCAAAAAACGTTCAATAAATATTTTAAAAAAACAACTTTTTTATGTAATATGAGACAAAATTTTTCGAAATCGATTAAGTAGATCCTCGAATTATAATTCGTCAAATTACATTAATAATTATTCCTCTTATTTTTTAAAGGAATTTTGTCAATTGCTCTTCCACTTCGAAACATTATTGGCCGGCATCAATTAACAATAAATGTTCTAAACAATAACAATGGCAAGCAAATTGTGCATCAATTTAAAACAATTTTGGAAATTACTTCCTCAAATCCAAAATGGCATAAAATGCAAAATTATTATGAATTGGAGGATGGCAAATTTCTTAATTTGGGACAAGAATTTACAAACACATTGAATGATATAGAATTGTTAATGCCTTCCATAAGTGGAACTAATGTGAATGGACAAATTATGGCAGATGAAAATGTAAAATTTGTGATAAAATATAGAATGAACCGAAAATTTAAGCACAAGAATTTTTCGCATTCGATTCAATTTTTTATGTTAAATTTGAAAAATGTATTATTGTAAAACTTTGATATAGATTGATTAGGGAAAAAATTGGTTAATTGATTAACAAGAAAAAGTCAAAATAATGTAAACGAAAATCGATCAATTTTCTTCATTTGTTGGCATAATATTTTTCGCCCAATTATGCTTATATTAGAATATTGATTTTAATGTCAGAATGTTCTATAGAAAAGAGAGTATGAAAATTGGAAATTATTAAATAATATATTTTCAAAATAATTTATTTCATTATATTCAGGGAACATTGAATTTCGCTCCAATTTTTGATGCTCAATTTGCTGAGGACAGATCATCGAATTTTTTTGCTGTTTTCAATAAATCAAACATTGATATGTCCTCCATTATTTCGGTAAAATAAATAAAATTTTTTGAATATTATGTAAATTATGATGGAAAAGTTATTAAATTTTTTAAGAATATTATCTCAGGGCAATTTTCGATTCTATTTAACATATTTGACCATTTTGTTAAGAAAATTCTAACATTGACTTAAGTTTATAACCTATCAGTGATAAACGTTGTTATTTAGTTTACTAATTTGGTCTTTAAATTAGATGAAATTTAGAAAAAATCCATATTCAATATTGACAATTCTAAAAGACAATATTTTTAAATAATCATTTTTAAATTTATCAGAAAATATTAGTTAATTTTTATAACTCATAAAATTATTGTTGTCACTAAATGTTATTTTCTTTTTTTTCCCAATGAAATTTCATATTGTATCCATCATGGGGTGTGCATAATTTAAAAAATTGAATAAAATTAAAATGAATTAAATGTTAACTATAAAGAAAATTTAAAATTATTTTAATTGAATAATGACTTAAAAATTAAATCAATATTCTTATTTATTATTAACATAATTTCTAAAAATAATATTTTTAAAAATTATATTTAATTATTTTTAAAAAATTATCACATTATTTTTATAACTCATAAAATTGTTTGTCTAAAATTCCTAAATTTAAAATTTTTTTGTTGAAAAATTAATTTCTTGCCTGATCAAGAAAATCATAAGAAAAAAAAATCAAGATTAAAAGTGAAATAAAAATTAAAATAAATTTTAAATAATTAAAATAATATTTTCATAGTCCATTTAAAAGCTAGAAATAGCTAGAAATTTAAAAGTTGCATATTTTTTAAATTTTTATTTTGTTTATACAAAGAGAATTACGAAAATTATTTTTCTAAAAAAAAATTTAAAAATTCACAAATTTACAACAATGAAAGGGATTCTAACATTTACAAATTTTTATAGATTCATCGTGAAATACCATCACCATCAACAAATTCTTTATCATTTTCGAATATGCCAATTTCCTCTTTCCCATCATCGTCTATTCGTTTGCCGGAAAATTCTCCCATTGGCACTTATGTTCTTTCGTTGGATTTCAACACACCGCCTCAATCTTCGGAATTCACAATTCGTCCAACACTTCCTTTACAAATAAATTCAACTGCATTTATCAACATTGAAAAAAGGGCTAATTCGATTTTATTGCGCACAAATCAAACATTAAAAGGAATAATTATGGAACAAAATCCAATGGAATTCATTTTACAACGAAATGGCCAAAAAATTGGTCAATTTTCTCTGGAAATTTTGCCAATCACAAATTGTCAACCGCGCTTTAAAGCCGGTCAAAAATTGGTTTTGTCCATTCCCGAGGTAATTTCTTAACAATTGTTCTAAAATTGTTTTTTTTTTTTAAAAATTTTATTTTCGGGCATTTTGAAGTCTGAAAGAAGTGAAATTTATTCTTCCTTAATTAGTTCATAATCATAAATAGCCTAATATCTTATTTATGAAAATAAGAAATATTATTTTAAATAAATTTTATAGGAACGAATTTCCAATAATCAACAATCGGCCGATGTCTCAACACAATGGTTTCCTTTTGGAACAATTTCAGCTGAATTGCCAAAAACAAATGCAGTCAAAGAATGCAATTCAATTAAATATTCAATCGAACGGATTGGGAGGAATGAGGAGGATAATCTTAAATTGGAATCAGCCATTCAAATTGACCCTCATACGGGAATGATATCAGCAAATCCATTGATTCTAAGCGTTGAAGATATTTTTGAGGGAATCCCGGTTAATTTTAAAATGAATTCCTATTAAAATACACATTTTCAGTTGACCATCCTGGCTCAAAGTGGTCCAAAATATTTCGATCGCCTTCGAATTCAACTCAAAATTATTCGGAAAATTTCGCTTAATAAAAATTTGTCAATGCCAAAATTCATTGGAAAATCGCCAATTTTGCTGGAAATTGAGGAGGGCATTCCGGTGGGCACATTGTTGACCACATTAAAGGCATATTCTGCCAATGGGACGAAAGAAGTGCAAAAATACCGATTGGAAGGGCCGGACATGGATTTGCTCGAAATTGACCCAACAAATGGAGAGGTAAATCAGAAACAATTTTATACCAAAAATTTTGACATCATCCAAAATAATTTATGAGCAAAATTTTTTTAAATAATTTCTTCTACCTCTTGAAAAATAATTATTTTTCAAAAATGAATAAAATATTATTAATATCTAAAGACTAATCAATCCATAATGTCCCATTTTTTAATTAATGGAGAAGAGAATTTTTCCAATCACAAATTTAAAATAATTAAAAATTGATTAAATTTTAAAACTCATAAAATTTTTTCTTATTTCTAATTCCTAATGATAAAAATTTTCAATTTTTAATGAATATTTCAAAGTCTAACACCATCCATTTTATGTAAAAATTTTCAATAAAAAACAATCATTCAAAAATATGTATATTTAATTATTTCTTTATTTCCAAATTCATTTATAGTTGAAAACAAAACATGAATTGGATTATGAAACATTGGTGAATGATCGCCAATTGCCCCTACAAATGTTGGCAATTGCAGAGGGAGAGGAAGGAGGCGAGAATGCTGCGGAAATGGAAATTCGACTGAACATAATTGACATGTTTGTAAATTTTAAATATGAATTGGAATTTTTCACATAATGAGCCCATTAGGATAAACTTTTTAATAGAACATTCTTATATTTAAAATGATTGATAAATACATAATTCATAATTGCCCAAAAATTTATGGACAAAAATGACAAAATTTGCTTAGTTTTGAATATAATTTATTTTTTTTTATTAAAATCACTAAATCTTTCTTTTTTATTCTTTTCATGCATAGCTCTGTAATATAAATAAATTAATTGGCTTAATTTTGAGTTATTTGAAGCCTAAAATTGGGCAAGATTTCATTCCTCCCACCTAAGAAATTAATTCCCAAATTTAATACAAAATTTCAGTAATGACAATTTTCCGGAATTCACAAATAAAATTTACGATTTTGTGGTGGAAAAGGATGCTCCAATTGGTTGGCAATTGGGAAAAGTTGAAGCGGAGGATGCGGATCCAAGTACAAGTAGTAAAAAAATATTCTAATTTTTTCGAATAAATTCAATTTTTTCAGAGAATGTGACTCTTCGCATTTTGACTTGCGATTTCCATTTTGGCCGATTTTCTCGTCAAATTTTTCCTAATAATCGAATATTCAAACTTGAACCTTCGAATGGGGCAATTTCCCTAGTCGCCTCAGTGGATGATTCGACCGGCGGACATTTCACTCTGCAATTGGAGGCAGAAGATGATGGCGGTCGACTCTCCAAACAAAATGGCACTGTGAATGTAAGCATATAAAATATCAGTATTTTTTTCCAATTAAAAACTGATTCTACTATTTTGTCTGATTCCAACAATACAACAGAAATGACCGATTTGAAAATTTAAGTTAAAATAGAGAAAATAAGGAATATATAATCAATGAATGGGGACAATTTTCGGAACATAAATCAATCTGTTCTATTTCCAATTACATTCAGAATTACAGAACAGTTTATGTTTTAGCTTCTGATGAAAGCACAGAAAAAATTTTAACCGGAAACATCTGAAATTAAAAAGGATAGTTAATTACACATTGAATATTTTTATGGCTATTATTTTAGTATAGCATATAGCGAAACAATGAAGCAACTATTCGAAAAATTTGATAAATCATTTAAAGAAAGCTATATAATTCATTAAAAATAGTTTATAATTCTTAGACATAAAATTATTTGTATAATAATAACTGCCTTATCCATAAAAATTTAGGTTTATTACATTGAAAGATCTTTAAAATTGAATTTCTTAAATAAAAAATTGAAATATTTTGGATTTTCCAATTTTATAACGCTTTTTCTGAATGGCTATTTCCTTGTGGAGTTATGGACAAAAGAATATAGCTCAGGCCCAGTAATAACAACTCTAAATTATTCTATTTGACATTTTATGTTCGAAATAATTTTTAATATATTTTAACAGATTTGGGTTGTCCATAATGCGGACATTGTCTCAATGGTGATCCGCAAAAGTGCTATACAGCTGGATGCAAAAGAATTGAATGAATATTTAGAGTAAATAATTTTAAAAAGAAAATAAAATTATTTTTGGCCATTTAACTTTTAGCCATTAGAGATAGTTTAAGGTTAAATTATAGCTATAACTGAGGTCAGGATATTGTCTAAAATGAAACTAAAATTAGACAAAATTTATTGCATGAATAAATTGCATTTTTTTTTGCAATTTAGTTTAAAATATATTAATTTTAAAATTTTTTGTTCGCTGATTTGTTATGAATTTTTAATATTGAAAAAAAAACCAAAAATTATATTGAGAAATTAAACAAAAAAATTTATGAGATCAAAAAAAATATTCATAATTAAGAAAATAATTTTCATTTCCAATTAATACAGAGAAAAAAGAAAAATAAAAAAAATGATTTTCCATCTTTTAGTAAAAGAAATTAATAATTAAAAAATCAATTCAATTTTTTTTCACTCAGATCACTTTCATCAAAAACCAATCTCAAACCAATCTTGTATGAAGTACGGTATCATTTGGATGCGGATGGCCAACCAATTCGACAATCTTCCGTCCTTCAATTGGTTTTTCTAAATCAAACACACATTTTAAACTATGATGAGGCGGAATTGGCTTTGAGGGATGTGAATATCGATGGAATGGACGGATTTGAACAAGTAATTTTGTCCTTTTAAATTTAATATTTATAATTTAGGTGCCGAAAAATTTAATGTCATCAAAAATTTTTCTAATCTTTATAATTTCTTAAAAATATTTGTTTTTGTAGCTCATAAAATTGTCGATGTCATAAATTCATAAATTATTTAAATTTTTTATTTATGTACATAAAATTTCAACAGAAGGAGGCAGATCATAATTATAAAAAAATAAAATCAATATTAAATAAAATATAATAAATGATAATTTCTAGAATTTATTTCAATCTGCCTCATCTTCACAAATGTCAAAGCCACATTCTTCATCCAAAAATGCAACCAACAATGCCAATTCTCATCTTCTTTCACTTTCTTTGCTTTTCCTCTTCCTTTTGGCCACAATTCTTTCCGTTCTCGGTGTCCTCATTTGCCAGCATCGTCGCCGGCACATTGCCGAACGACATTTGGCCGATGCATTAAAAGCAATTAGGCAATCGAGCATTTCCAAATCAGACACATTGGACAAATCGACAACAATACACAGTCCATATTATTTTTTGCCACCAAACCAAATTGGCGATATTTGGTAAGAAAATAAATTTTATTTTTGTAAATTATTCAATAATTTTTTTTATTTTTTTTTTTTATTTAATTATAAATTATTGAGTCGGGCTGGTCTTTGATTTTTTTATTTCTAATAAAAATTCAAATATTTCTATATGAAAGTAATTTTAAATTAATTTTATGGGTTGCATTGTTCTATAGAAAATATGGAGATTTCATAAGATGATGCTTAATGAAGAAATAAAATAAAATTTTCGGATTATGCCCACCAAAATGTTTATCAAAAAAAATAAAATAAAAATTTAGAACATAAATTTAACTAAATGGTTTAGGAGACGTCCTCTTCCGCCACCGCCAATTCTTCCATCGCTACTCCCTCCTCCACCTCCATCCATGCTTCATCATCATTCCACCCCAATTCCCATCATCCAACAACCAACCGGAACTGATGGCGGCGGCAGTTTCTACACCCAACATTCACACCAGAATTCCGACTATTATACAGTGCAGGAGATGAAAATTGCACTATAAATTTTGGCCCGATAATAATGAAAAAATATGCAGAAAATGACCAAAATTTCCTTCCTAAACCCATTCATTTAGTCATTTTTATCTTTTCATTTTTATACTGATATTGTGATTTGGGTTCGATTTTCACATCATTGGTCAAATTTTATTGTTTGATCATAAAATTCATTTACGCAATTTTTCCCCATTAATTTATGTTTTCTCTTTTTGCTCAAAAAAACTCACAAATTGTTGATAAAAATTTAATTTTATTTATTTTTGTATAATTAATTTTTTTATGTGTTCAAAACTCTAAATATTCAATCATTTTCTGAAAATTTTCTATCTTCATTTTCAATGAATAAGTTAAATGTTATTTTTAATTCGAAAATCTTTTTACTCGAACGCAAAAATATGGCAAATTTATTTGGCTCATCTGAAGTTGAAATATGGTTTTTAGAAAGTGAAGATACCGAAGAAAAGTTTCCATTGGATATAAAAATTCATTTTACATAAAGGAATTGAATATGAAATTCTAATCTAAATTGAATGCGGTTACCGGTGTCACTTCAATTAGTATTGTTTGAAGAATTGGAAGATCGGGATCAAATTTTGGCAGTAAATAAAAAATCGATTGAATTCAAATTGGAAGGGAATTAAAAAACCGACAGCATTTTGAATATCCTCCTACGTCAACCAACATAGACTTCATTAAATTGACAATTCAAGCACAAATTATGCCAAATTCAATCAAAAATGATGATGAATAAAAAAACAACAAATTTTTATGGAAATTAAGAGAAGGAAATAAAGATTAATTTATTTGGTGATGCTGATGGTCAAAATGAAGTAGCAAAAAAATTAGCAAATGAAATATTCCATAAGCGAATTCACTTGAAAAAGGATGAAAAGAATTGCACAATTTTTAATAAATTTTTAAATTTTTTTATAATTTAAATTTAATTTTTTTTATATGTATTTTTGTTGGATGGTCGGCTGGTATTGAAAATTTTCTTTCATTAAAATTTCAAAATTTTTTAAATCTCATTTATTTATCTTTTCTAATAATATTAATTATTTTTTGTAAGTCATAAAATTATTATTAACAAAATTCATTAAATAAATTGAATTTTTTATTGCAAGAAGATTTAAGTAAGGAGGATAAGGAGCCTGATTATTATAAAAAATTAAATTAAATTAAAAAAATTCGAATCAAGATCCAAAACATTAAAAAAATATAAAAGCAAAATTCTTTTTTTTTCCTCAAGATAAAATCGACTTTTTGCGAAATTTCTATAACAGAATAATTCCAATGAATTATTTACACTTTCTGCTATTTTTTCTTTATGTGATCAAAATTCTATATATTCATTCACTTTCTGCTAATTTTCTATTTTCAATTTCAGTGAATAAACTAAATTTTAATTTGAATTCGAAAATTTTTTTACTCGAACGCAAAAATATGGCAAACTTATTTGGCTCACATACATAGAAATTCATTTTATACAAAAATAATTCCATATGGAATTCTAATCTAAATTGAATGCGGTGAACGGTGTCACCTCAATGAATATTGTTTGACGAATTGGTACCTCGGGAACAAATTTTGGCAAAAATATTAAATCTTAATTCATTTTGGAGGGGAATTAAAAACCGACGCTATTTTTGAATATCCTAGAAGCATACAAATTTTGCAACAATTTAATTTAAATATTAGCATATTCTAATAGCAATATTTTTTAAACTTGTCTTTAAATATTTTCCGAAAATTAATAATTTATTTATAACTCATAAAATTGTTGTTGCCGCAAATTCCTAAATAATTCATATTTTTATTGAAAAGAAATTTCATATCAACAGAAGGTGCGATCACAATTATAAAAAATAAAAATCAAATTAAATTTCTATATAATTTTTTTTGTAATTTAATTTATATTTTAATTTTAAATTTGTCGTGCGACGTGCGTCTTTCTCGTGTATTTTTAAAATTTAATATTAAATAGTCAATTATATTAAAAGATCAAATAAAAAATTTATGAGATCAAGAAAATTAATAAAAAATATTTTAAATTTAATTTTCTGTTCAAATTAAAACAGAAATTTCATCAACAACGATGATGAACAAAAGCAACAAATTGTGATAAAATTGAAGAAAAGGAAATAAAGATTAATTTAATTGGTTATTCGTAGGGTCAAATTGGAGCAGAAGAAAATTTGGCAAATGGAATGCTAATGGTGCATGTTTACATTTTGCTAACCAAGATTGGCAGAAATTGGAGAAAATTCAAATTAAAATTTGTATTTATGACATTTCTAAGAACAAATAAAAATATAATCTGATTTTAATAATTTTTTCATTAATATTATTTTATTTTCTGTAACTTATAAAGTTATTATTATAACAAATTCATAAATGATTAAAATTTTTAATGAAAGAAAATTTGCAGCAGCGGTGGCAGCCATAAATATAAGAGAAAATTTAAATTAAATAAAAAATAAAATAAATTTTATAAATTTCCCTATATCCATAAATATCTTCTAAAAATTTGATTGTTTTCAACGAATTTTTTGCGGAATCTCCACAACAGAATGATTCCAAAGAATTGTTTACACTTTCCGCCAAAGACACTGATCCGGATGCGCGTTTGGCCATATACAACAAGGGAAGGAGGAATTTTGAAGGCAAAATGCCTGAATTCGAATGCACAAATGCAGGTACTTTTCCGTTTTGTGACACCCCCATAAAAACGTATGAAAATCATATCCTAGAAGTAATTTTGGGTGTTGATAACGAATCTGAGCTTATGTTTTGCATATCTCGTCAATGCCGTGAGTTATGTGAAATTTAAAATTGAAAAAGTAAAGGGCCCCCCTTTACTTCGAAAATTCGAAAAAAGGTCAAAAAAATTTTCCGCCAAATTATGGCTCAATCGACGTGTCTTGATGAACTGATCATTAATCTACCATTGGTTTGGCATAAAACACACAAATAAAAAAGTTATGACCATTTTTATTTTCATATTTAAGATTAGGATTTCGGCTTAGGATTAAGGTTAGGCTAGAATTAGAGCTTAAGTTTCAGAGCAGGGGAAGCTTAAAAGAAGTCCAATGTATTGTTTGAGCTTAATTTCAAGCACAGATTCCTAATCAGCATTCAAAATTACCTCTAGGATGCGATTTTCATACATTTTTGTGGGGGTCCAAAATATGTCGAACGCATTCGAATACAGCTCAAAATTATTCGGCAAATTCTATTTAATAAAAATTCATTATCGCCAAAATTCATTAGCAAATCGCCATTTTTCTGGAAATTGAGGAGGGCATTCCGGTGGGCACATTGTTGACCACATTAAAGGCATATTCCGCCAATGGGACGAAGGAAGTGCTAAAATACAGATTGGAAGATTCGGATATGGATTTGCTCGAAAATTTTGATTATATTTTTTAAATAATTGTGATGTCGTTGAAAAGATGAAATTTCCTTTAAATAAAAAATGTAAATTATTTAAGAAATTGAATTGACAATAATTTTATAAGATACAAAATAAAATAATATTTTCCATAGAAAGACCTACTGTAACATTTTTAAATTGTATTAAAAATTAAGAAAATTAAAATATTTTAATCGCAATTTTGGTTCAATTGAGAAAAATTGAGGGTCCCCCATCTTCGGTCATTAAGATTAGGTTAGGGTCATTAGGGGTTATTCAGGGAGAGGATATCATCTATGTTACCCCTAATGACCCTAACCCTTATCCTGATGACCCAAAAGAGGGGACCTTTAACTTTTTTCCGTCTTAATAAAAAAATGGGATATAAACAGCACAAGTAACAAAATATATTTTATTATAATAATTATTTATATTTTATATTTAATTTAATTTTGATTTTTTTATAATTTTATGATCCGTGCACAGCTTTTCATCAAATTTCCATTCAATAAAAATTTAAATTATTTAAGAATTAGAGTAAACAACAATTTTATGAGTTATAAAAAATAAATAATTATATTTTTAAGAAAAGTAATTAAAATTTGATTACTTGAAAAATATTGCAATTGTATTGAAATATTAATAATAAGCATGAATTAATGACTTCAATTTTGGCCAATTTATAGGCCAATCTTGGTAAACAAATGCCAAAACTGACCAAATGTGACCTCAATCTATAGTAAATATTAGCATTTGGCTTATCAAATAAGCGCATAGATTGGATAAAATTTTGGGCAAAATACATGCTTAATTTTATATTAAAAAATTAAACCATTTTTATTTTTATGAAATATTTTTATTTTCCAAACACATAAAATTATTGCTGTCGCAAATTCCTAAATAACTTAAATTTTTTGTTTGAAGCAATTTCCGAATTAATGCCCAGCTACAAAATTATAAAAAAAATAAATAAAATCAAAATTAAATTTTAAAAAATAAAATAAATTTCAAAAATTTATTGAAGCAAAATTCGTGTCAAAAGGCATTCTATTAAAAATATACATAGAAAAATAATTTATTTAAATTAAAATTAAGTTACTGAATTTAATTCCTTATTTTCTTTTAATTTAACGTTTGATTCTTTTTGTATAATTTATTTTTTATGTGATCAAAATTTATATATTCAATCATTTTCTGATAATTTTTAACCTTAATTTCAGTGAATAAATAAAATGTTATTTTGATATAAAAATTTTAGAAAAATTAATTATTTAATTCAATTTTTAATTTTTTTTATTTAATTTTTTAATAATTATGTAGTCGTTGGTGACGAAGGAATTTTCGTTTAATAAAAAATGTAAATTATTAGAAATTGAGTTGAAAATAATTTTATAAGATACAAAAATAAAATAATATTTTCTGAAAAAAATAATTAAAAAGTGATTATTTTAAAAATATTGCTGCTATAATTAATGTCAATATTAAAACGAATATTTGTCAAATTAACCGGTAACTTCATTTTTAATGAATTAAAAAAGAATATATGGAACTTGTACTGTTTGTATCCCATTTTTGGTTCAACTTTTAGGAAAAGTGAAAGGTCCCACTTTTGGTCATCAAGATTAGAGTTAGGGTCATTAAAGATCATTCAGGGAAAGAATATCATCTACGGTAACCCCTAACCTAATGACTCTACCTAACCATGATGACCCAAAAGGGGGACTTTTCACCTTTTCCTTTCTCAACAAAGAATTGGATACAAACGGCAAAAATATCAAATATATTTTATTTTAATAATTTTTAATTTAGTTTTATATATAAAATTTATAAATCCCCTCTTAATCTCGTTAGGAAATTTAGTGCGGAATGCGGAGTACCTGATAAATGACTCAACTAATTTATAGCTAATTATCCCAAGCTTCTTATTGATTTAATTTTTTTCCTAGAATGTCAAAAATTTGTGAAAAAAATTTTCCAACTTATAAAAATCATTCATATTTTTATATCAAAATCCATCACATACTAATTCAGCTACCGATAAATTATGCCTAGAACAATGGAAAAAGTATGTATTTTTGGATAAAAATTCTTAAGAGACCAACTCGAAATAAATCTGCACTTTGTTAATCGAATTTGTTTTATTAATTTGGCATAAATACTACAAATTGAAGTAAATATTTTACTTAATATAATATTTCTCATATCAATATTTTAAAATTAGTCATCTTTAATTATTTTGTTCCGAAAAATTTACTTAAATTTTTTTACTTATAAAATTATTATTATATTGTTGTAACATTTAAATAAATATATATAAAAGGGAAGTAAAAATGATCATAAATTAAAAAATTCAAAATTAAATATTTAAATAATTTTTATAATTATATAAATCGAATAATATTATTTTTAATTCAGATAAAAATTAAAAGTGCCAAAAATTTAATCAAAATTTATACTTAATTTTAAATTTTAAAAAAAGCAAATATTTTAAATGTCATTTATTTATCTTTCCTAATAATATTAATTATTTTTTCTAACTCATAAAATTATACTTTACACAAATTATTAGATAAATTGAATTTTTTATTGCAAGAAGATTTAAGTGGGGGAATTTGAGGAACGTGATTATTACAAAAAATTTAAAATTAAATAAAAAAAATTGAATTAAGATCCAAAATATTATAAAATATAAAAGCAAAATTCTTTTTTTTTGCACAAGATAAAAAAGACTTTTTGCGAAATTTCTATAACAGAATAATTCCAATGAAATATTTACACTTTCCGCTGATATTCAATTTTTTTCCTTTTTCGTATAAATTTCTTTATGTGATCAAAATTCTATATTATTCAATCATTTTCTGGTAATTTTCGGTTTCAATGAATAAATTAAATTTTAATTTGAATACGAAAATCATTTTACTCGAACGCAAAAATATGAAACTTATTTGGCTAACCTTAAAATTAAAGAAAATTTTTTATTGAACATCGAAATTCATTTTACATAAAAGGATTTGAATTCAATAAAGAATTCTAATCTAAATTGAATGCGGTGACGGATGTCACCTCAATTAATATATTGTTTGACGAATTTAAACCTCGGGAATAAAATTTTGGCAACAAATAATAAATCAATTGAATTCAAATTTGTGGTGAATTAAAAAAACTGATGGCATTTTGAATATCCTACTACGTCAACCAACATAGACTTCATAAAATTGACAATTCAAGCACAAATTATGCTAAATTCCATCAACAATGATGATGAACAAAAAATAACAAATTGTGATGAAAATTGAAGATAAAGAAATAAAGATTAAATTATTTAATTATGCTGATGGTATGATTACATAAGCGAATTCACTTAAAAAGGGATGAAAAGAATTGCACAATTTTTAAGGCAAATTCGGGCAAGAAAACTTTAATTCTTAAACATTTTTGTTAAGATTTCTAAATACCATAATATCTTTTTCGGCAATTACTAGCTCTATATCAAATACAAAAAAAAAATTAACATTTTATCTTAAAAAAATTTAATAAAAATTGATTTTTAGTTTTTTTTTTGATTTATTTTTTTATAATTATGGCTTTGATCTGTGGAAATAAATTTACTTTCAATAAAAAATTTGAATTATTTATTAATTCGAGGCAACAAGAATTTTATAAGTTGCAAAAAATAATATTATATTTTTCGGAAAAATAATTATAATGTGCCTATTTTAAAAATATTGCTATTAGATAATGTCAATGTTAAACATGAATACTGTTAAATAAATTGGTAACGTATTTTTTAAATGAATTACAAAAAAATTATGATACTTGATACTTGTGCCATTTATATCCCATTTTTGGTTCAACTAGGAAAAAAGTGAAGGATCTCCCACTTTTGCTTTTTAAGATTAGACTAGGGTCATTTGGGCTCATTCAGGGATAGGATATTTATCATCTACGGTAACACCTAAGTAATGACCCTTGGGTTTGCATTGTAGAAAATTGGGAAATTTCATAAAAATGGGAATTGCATAGTGAAGAAATAAAATATAATTTCCGGATTGCTCCCAATCCGTATTTCTTTTGCGCAACGGTAAATTTATTTTTGATTTTTATGCGAAACCGATTACAGATTCGTGTTCTGCTGATCGAAACGCGTCGATTGAAGTATAATATGACCTAAAATTCTTTTGCCAATTTTCGACCCAAAGGAGGGAGGACTCCACTTTTACGATTTTCATATGGCCATAACCTGGCCAAAAATCGTTGTCGCACAAAAATTTTTTCATATTCCTACTCAGTATGACGAGCTCTTTCGAATGAGGTATAGCTCGACTGAATCCGGGATGTTACCGTAAACTGCAATTTTTCCGAATTAATCACATTGATTGTTTCATTGGTAAATTGAACAAGATGACAATTATTAGATCTTCTTAAACTTACTAAATTGAAGCATATTATTTTCCCCTTCTTCCCATCCTTTAGGAGACGTCCTCTTCCGCCACCGCCAATTCTTCCATCGCTACTCCCTCCTCCACCTCCATCCATGCTTCATCATCATTCCACCCCAATTCCCATCATCCAACAACCAACCGGAACTGATGGCGGCGGCAGTTTCTACACCCAACATTCACACCAGAATTCCGACTATTATACAGTGCAGGAAATGAAAATTGCACTATAAATAAAGTGAGAAGATGACCAAAATTTCCTTCCTAAACCTATTTTCACCCTTTTTCCTTTGTTCTTTTTTTTCTAATAACATTGACGTGATTTGGGTTCGATTTTCGTATCATTTATCAAATTTTATTGTTTGTTCATAAAATTCATATTATACTCAATTTTTCTGCCAATCTTTTATGTTCCTTTTTTTGCTCAAAACCGCCCCCAAATTGTTGATAAAATTTGCTTTTAATTTGCTGTTTATTTCTTTTTCGTATAATATATTTTTTATGAGATCAAAATTTTATATATATAATTTTCTGATAATTTTCTATCTTTATTTTCAGCCAATAAATTAAATGTAATTCTTAAATAATACTTTCAGCAGCTAGAAAGCAAATATCTTTTCCTGAATAAAAAAATAAAACTTATAAATACCCTTTTATTAGGCTTACTGAACATTACCAAATTGATGAGTGCGGATTGAATTATGTGAGAAATGGCAACCAAATTTACAGCCAATTATCTTAAGCTTCTGTTTGCATTTAAGTTTTTTCTTGCAAAAGGTCAAAAATTTCGAAAAAATTTGATAAGCTAAATGGAAAATACTCATATTATATCAATCCACTGCGAAATAATGCAACTTGTGATTAATAATATGTCCTTTTTTCCAGTAAATGAATGGAAAAAATTGTGCGCTTTTTAGTTAAGAATAGCTCAGAATAAACTCGCTTGCACTTTGTGTTCACCCCTTGAAAAGCGTTTAAGCAATGCTATCTCCTCTACTGCTTCTCTTTTATCCCCGATTAATTCACCCTCGCCTCGATCCAACGATATTCGTCATTCGTCGGCTTGTTTATTCCCAATAGAGGATGAGCCCTCCAGCAGTGCACCATCCACTTTTCTGCCCAATTGCTTCATTGCCCCCAAAGCCAACATCACATTTTTTATCCTTTCCCTTTTTCACTTGCTTTTATGTTGCTTTCTCTTCCATTATTTTTATCGACCCAGCAGCAAAAATGGCGAATGGGCACCGCAGAGAAAATGGACGCCATCGCCCCTTGCTCTCATTTAACCCCTAGCTTTTGGCCACCTCAACCACAAAGTGTTCTTTTTATTTATTTTGCGTTTCTTTTTTTTTGTTTAATTAAAACCCATAAAAACCATCTTATTTCGAATCATTTTTAATTAAATTATCCAAAATTTATTTACGATATTTCCAACATAAAAATTACAATAAGTAAATGCTAAATAAATAATAAAATAACCAAAAAATTTGCCAATTATTATGCGTCATTCCCTTCCTTTTCTTTTCGATAAAAATGCTATCACATCAGTATTCCCTTTCCGTATTTGGACACGTCATCATTATTTTTGAATGAATGAATGAATTCACATCACTCTGCCCACCTCAATGCTACAATTTCTTCATTCCCACATTTCTCTTATTTCATTGCTCTGCTTTTTGCCTAATAAAGATTGTAAAAATTTTGGCTTTTGGCCGGTCATTAATATTAGCGTCATTTTTATGTACGCATGAACCAAATAAAAAATAAAACAACAGCCGCACTAACGCAAGTACATAATGGCAAAAAGAACAAGCTGAAAATGACTAAAAATTCGATGAATGCCTTTTTGGGCAATTCGCCGAATATCTCGCGCGCGCCTCCCTCTTCCATGAAGTTCTCATTTACCCTTTATTTCCATAGTAACCAAAATTTTCAACCAATTTAGAATTATTTTTCTTAATTCTAATCCAATTTATTTATATTCTTTCTTTTTCTCAAAGAGAAAATTGGCAATTATTTGATAAAATCTCCTTTGACAAAATAAATAATTTATTGATTTCAAAAATATGGAATCTACTGAACATCAACAGCAACAAATCACCGCAATTACAGTGGAACCGGGAGCGGAAATGAATTCTGGTGGTGCTGGGAGAAGAATGGCCGGAACAAGCAATGGCACTTCGGTTGATGACCGTCGCCCAAAAAAGGATTCACAATATGCGATGGGCGCCAGTGACGATGCGGAACCTTATGGGTGAGTGTTGTACTGTAGCATAATTTTTATTATCATTATTGGCAGATTTATGATAAGCGTCAACAAAGATTCTTATACAAAAAAAAAAAACAAAATATCTATAAAGTTTTAAATAGGACTTATTAGGTCCGGGCTTAGATTTTCGGGGAATGGAAAAAGTGGGGAATTCATTTTACCAAGTTGATCAATCAAAATATTATTTTATCTCTATATTTTAGTATGGTTTGAAAATTTTTGTGAGCTTTTTAGTATCGATTTTTATTTGATATTATGTTTGACTAAAATTTATGAAAATAGTAACAAAATAAGTTTATGAGTTTTAAATTTTTTAAAACTTGGCAGATTTTTCTTTTTTAATTTTTTTGGTTTTAAAATTTTTCGTTCTGCTTGGTGGGTCAATTTTTATTTGATGATATTAAATTTGATTAAAATTTATAAAAATAATTAAAAATAAATTTATGGGGTTTAAAAATTTTTTAAAATATGGCTTACATTTCCTTTTTATTCTAATTTTTTTATTTTTATATTTTTATTGGAATATTTTTGTTTTTGAATTTTTTTTGATATAAATTTGATAAAAATTTATGAAAATAATTTAAAAATAAATTTATGGGCTTTAAAATTTGTTAATACTTTGCAGATTTTTTCTTTTTTATTTTATTTTTTTTTGGTTTAAAATTTTTCGTTCTCCACTTTTTCTACCTATTTTTATTTAATGTTAAATTTGATAAAAGTTTATGAAAATAATTTCAAAATAATTTTATGGGTTTTAAGATTTTTAAAATGTTAATAATCCTTCGATTCCTTTTTTCCAAAATAATTTAAAATTGTTAACAACACAATGTAAAAAATGATGTACAAAAAACTACAAAATTATTCCAAGCCCGCATTCGGCTAATCAAAAAATTTATTCTAATTTTAAAGAATTTGTGCCAAAATTCTGATTGTGCTCTCCTACATTTTGACCATCATCACTTTCCCAATTTCGGTGTTTATGTGCATCAAAATTGTACAACAATATGAACGTGCGGTCATTTTTCGTCTTGGACAACTGAAGAAGGGAGGCGCCAAAGGACCGGGTAGATAAGAAATTAATTTTTTAAATTATTGTTTACCGACAGATTTAATTTTTTTTTCGAAAAAAATCGTTTTTTTGTTGGCCAAAAAATTAAAACTTTAAGAAAAAGTGCTTAATTCGATAAAAAAAGATACCATAAATTAAAATAATATATATATTCCAGGTCTTTTCTTCATCATTCCATGCATCGATGAATATCGAAAGGTGGATTTGCGTGTTGTCTCATTCCAAGTGCCACCGCAAGAAATTCTTTCCAAGGATTCGGTTACCGTTGAAGTTGATGCGGTAAGTCTTTTTTTTTCTTTTGGTACTTATCGGTTATCCGGATTCAAATTCGAATTTTTATTTTGTAATTTTGATTTTTCCATATTATATGTATTTGTAAAATAATAGAATATATTAATTTAGGATTTAGAAATTTATTACCAATTTAGGCAAAACATAGATTAATATTGGGATCATAAAAACTTGACCCAGCAAATAACCTATTAAGTCTGCGCTGGGTTTAAAATTTTTTCATTTCAGGTGATCTATTTCCGTGTGAAAAATGCAACCATAAGGTATATAGTAGAATTATTTATATTAGTCCCTATCCATAAAATAATTTTCAGCATTGTGAATGTGGAGAATGCAACTGGCTCCACCAAATTGTTGGCCCAAACCACTCTTCGAAATGTGCTTGGCATCAAAACACTGAGTGAAATGCTCTCCGATCGTGAACATATTTCGGCACATATGCAGGTGGGATTAGTAGAATATTTGAATTTATGTATTTTTATGAATATATTTTAGGAAGTTTTGGATGAAGCCACCGAGAATTGGGGCGTCAAAGTTGAACGCGTGGAGGTGAAAGATATTCGATGTGAGTTTTACAATGAATATGGGAATATTATTGAAAATCTGACCAATTCATTAGTATAGGACAAAGTCAGTTTTAGCTGTGGTTTAAAATCTGATTTTCTTTTTTTTTATTTCGGTTATCAATTTAAAAAAAATTTCGGTTTTTAAAAATTTTGGTTTTAGGTTTAAATTTCGGTTTTTATAAAATGTCGGTTTTCGATTTCTCCTATTTTCGACTTTGAAGAACAAAATTCCCAATTTCCGTTTTAATTTGTATCGATTTTCTGAAACCGAGACTGACATGGTCCTACTATAAAATCCATATTGTTTTTATAAAAAAATAATTCAAATTTTCAATTAAAGTCGATGAATTTGGAAATTTTAGAAGATGGGCTGGACATGTAAATTTTACTGTCCAATTTGTTTAAAACAATTTATTATTATAGTGATAGGGCTTTGACAAAAATAATTAGAAAATGGATTCATAACTTATTGAATTTTTCTCAAAAAAACGCATTGTGTTTACAATTGAAATCGTTCTTATTAGTCGACAATTTATGGCCTCAAAAAATCTTTGAAATGATTTTATAAACAAATAATTATCGCCCTTTTATAGTGCCAAGGGAAATGCAACGTGCTATGGCCGCTGAGGCAGAGGCATCACGCGAGGCTAAGGCGAAGGTAATTGAATGTTAGAGAATTTTTCTAAAGTCATCAAATTTTGAAATTTTCGCATAAAATTTATGCTTGTTTTTTAATATTAATACAAAACAATAATTATGTTCCATAAAAATAATTTAAATTTACTTAATATCTAATTTTTAACTAATTAATTTTCATTTTTTATTTATAATCATAGTCAATTTGTATATGAAATTTCTTTTAAAAAAATTTAAATTATTTAAGAATTTGTAGCCAAAACAAAATTTATGAGTTGCAAAATTACTATATTTTAAGAAAAATAATTAAAATTATTAATTAATTTATCCTATTTATTAGTAACGATGTCAAAATTATGTATTAAAATTGGTAGAATTTGTCGGCCATTTTATTTTTAGATGAAAAATAAAAATTTTTATAACATTTAATTATTTTTTAAATTGATTATTTGATCAATATTTATTTTTTGCGTTTTTATTTAAAAAAATTTTTAATAATTTAGGAATTTTTGATCATAACAATTTTATGAGTTGCAAATTTTTAAATTTTTGGTGCTATATTTTATTTATTAAATAGGTTATCGCAGCCGAAGGAGAGCAGAAGGCATCGCGTGCATTGCGTGAGGCTGCAATGATCATCTCGGAAGCACCTAGTGCACTTCAACTGCGCTATTTGCAAACATTGGGCACAATTGCTGCTGAACACAATTCAACCATTGTTTTTCCGGTTCCCGTCGACATGATGGCAAGCTTCATGCAATCCTCTGCTGGATATGGTGGACATGGACGTCCGCATGGATATGCACCACAGACACCGCAACAGGTAATAATAATGGACGGAAAATATATAAATGAGAAAGTTTGGAATTAATAATATGACCATTAGGGGTAATAAGGTTTTTATAGATCATGGTTGACAGATTTTTCAAAATAAGCCATGAATGTAGGAGTCAAAATGAAAATTTTAGGCGATTAATGGGCAAGGAGATCCACAGGGCTTGCTAGCATTATAATTATTAGGTTGAGAATTTCCACTTTCAATTTTAGTGCTGCGGGCAAAATTTAACCAAAAATTATCCCATAGAGAATATTTAAACAAAAATGTTACTGATGAGATAGAGAAAAAAAATATATAAAATACGCAATTGTCGAAAAACAATTTCTGTGAAAAAGTACATCTCTAAATTAAACTAGGCGGTTAGGACAGAATCGAATTTTAACAAAAATCAATTTTTTGACATGAAAAATGTTCGTATATTTTTGTATTTTTACACCAAATAAAAAGTCATAGATTAGAAACCGAAAGGGTGGATTAATATTCTGGGAACCCCTAAAGGTGAATAATTACATTCCGCCAAATGATGATGGACCCCAAATGATGGACGGTGCTCTACCGGCATTCGTTCCCTGAGGAGGTGATTAACTTTGAGTGGTGGAATGTGAATTGAATGTGTTGTTATTTTTGTGTTTATTTTTAGTTTAATTGTGCTTTATCTTGTCTCTTACTTTAATTTATATTATTATTATTAATATTTTTTTATTATTTCAGATGCCAGTTTTGACCACCGCCGATGGACAACCACAGCCACCTGTTTCACAATCCCACTATTTCTAATTTTTTTTTGCTCACCAAAATGAAATGAAGATATCCAATTCAATTTTAATATTTTTATATATAATTTCAACTCTTCCTTGTCCATTCCATTTGATGGACTTCTTTACATATTCAATTGGACAATCTTTTACAAATATCCATCAATGATTTTATCAAAATACAATTATCAAAGTTACTCTACTTTTTTACATTATTCTGAATTTTTATCTCAATTTTAAAATCACATATAAATTCCATTATTGGAAAATATTTCTTTTACTTGATTAAAATAAATTTGACCAAATTATTTATCACCTCAATGAAGAATTTAAATTTTTTTTCATAAAATTTTTTTCGTTCCTTTCAGTCGATAATTTTTATTTGATGCGGAATTTGATAAAAATTTATGAAAATTATTTAAAAATAATTATATGGGTTTTAAAAATTTTTTAAAATATGACTTACATTTCCTGTCGATTCTAATTTTTTTACTTTTAAAATTTAAGTTTGGGTAATTTTACTATTGATTTATATTTAATGTGAAATTTGTTAAAAATTTATGAAAATAATTTAAAAATAAATTTATGGTGTTTAAAATAATTTTAAAATAATAAATTTTCAATTTGCTAATCTTCAAAAATAATTTAAAAAAATACTTCCCGATCTTTACTATTCCAAGGAAAAATAAACAAATTATTCCATTTTTCGATCCCGAAATTTTTTACCAAGGATTGAAGAAAAAGGATTAACTACTAAAGAATCAATTAAGTAATGCATTTACAATTTTTTTATATCAAAAAAACTTAAATGCTCAATTTTCTCCAACCCATAAATAATTGTTAATTGATTAGGAAAAAATTCAAAAATAAATTAAATTGCAGATATAAAGCTCCTTCGTAGCCAGAATCAGTGTCCTTTATTGATTTGAAAATCAAAATATAATATTATAAAATTCATTACATAGATTATCTTAAGGTTCATTATTAAAGGTAATAAAGTTTATGGAAAATAGTATCACATCCTCATTTCCAACATTCATCCCATTTATTTAATACTCTCCAAAAAAATTTTTTGGTATTGTTAATGCGGAATATGCGACTGGCTTCACCAAATTTTTGGCCCAAACCACCCTTCGAAATGTGCTTGGCATCAAAACGCTGAGTGAAATGCTCTCAGACCGTGAACATATTTCGGCTCATATGCAGGTGAGATTAGTAGAATATTTGAATTTGCTTATTTAACACATTTTTATAGGAAGTGTTAGATGAAGCTACGGAGAATTGGGGTGTCAAAGTTGAATGCTAGTAAGCGAATATTGATTAATTAACTAATAAAATTATTGAATTTACATAGCATTTTAATGTAGAAAAATATGCAATTTCAAGAAGACCATATAATTTGTGATGTGGTAATAAATTTTCGTCAAACTTTTTAGAATCTAATTGGATATGGTTTTAAAATTTTTTTGGCCGCAATTTATTTCCTTAAAAAATTGTCTGATATTTTCCATTAGATACGTAAATTCAATGAATTTTCGGTCAAATTAAAATATCATTTTTTATAGTACCAAGGGAAATGCAACGTGCAATGGCCGCTGGGCAGAAGCTGCTCGCGAGGCTAAAGCAAAGGTAAAGAAGAATAATAAAGAAATTTATTAAATTAATTCATCTAAATTCGAAATTTTTCCAAAAAAAATTAAAATTCGTGCTTATTTTTGGGACTTTTTCTCCGGAACATATACCACTTCCCATAATCGGGCATTCAAATTCTTTAATAATATTGGACGCAGATTGAGTATTATGCCAAATTCAGCAGATTTTAATAATTTTTATCAATTCACAATCAAACTAAATTAAAATGTCTTTTTTGGCCAATCAGACATTTTACTTGAACAGCAATCGCAAAATTTGCAGATATTTTTTAAAGCAGGAAAATGGCAATTTAAAGGAAGAAATAAATCAGTGGAGGCAAAAATAACTCAGGTTTTTCGATAATTTTATTTTTGAAATTTTTTGAAATTAATAAAAATTTTATTCAATTAACTGTCATTCAAAATATGTTGGAGAATATTTTTTAATAAAATGATTTGTCGATTTCCTAGAAAATTACATTTTTTATGTAAACTCATCAAATATTTTCCCTGAGTCAGTGAATAAAATTAACTCATCAATTCATTATAATTAATGGATTCCTCATCATTGCTTATAATTTTTGTAATGTGGAAGCCTTTTAAAGGGCTTCCACCAAAATATATGACCTATTTAGTATGCTATTTTTCGAAAAATTAATTATATTATAATTTCATCGAAATTTTTGTCATTTTAAATCGCATAATTGTTCTATTTTTATTTATCTTGTGATGAAGATTGTGGAATTTAGTCATCATACAGAATTTATGGCTACTTTAATTAATAGCATCAAAGAAGTGAATTTTATAAATTAATTTAAAATATTATTTAATTATTTTAGGAATTTCACAATTCAAATTCGGCATCCATTTATTTTTTTGGTTTTTATTTTTCCACCAATGAATTTGATAATGATGTATTCCAAATTGAAGAATACGAATTTATACTGGAGAATGCGCGAACCAATGAAATATTAACATTTACAGCAAAATTAAGGGATTTTATTTGGCTCAATATCCGAAAGGAGAAGACTATTGGAAGGAAAATGGAGAGAAGAAAATTCAAGAAGATCTAATGAATCAAAGAATTATTATTTCTATGTAAAAGCAAAAATAGATTTGGACAATAATTTTTAAAAATTTTTAAATATTTTTGAATTTCATATTTTCCATTCTTTTTTTAAAAATGATTTGGGTTTTTGCTCTTAAATGTTTTTTATATTCGATTAATTTTAAGTAAAAATAAGATAAGACTCTCAAAAATGATAGTTTAAATTCGGTTTAATCCTCCTCTCTCATATTATCCATCGATCAAAAATTGCTCAAAATCATTTATTTGTAATTTGCATTCACTTTGAAAGGGAAAAAATAATTCAAAAATTTGCCTGAGGCAAATTCCCATAAATTCAAATCCGCTCAATCCTCATCCGCTGAATTTATGCTTCTTTATTCTTATTCTTATCTTTTATCTACGTAAAAACTAAAAAGCCTGCTGATTGATGAATATTTATTGCCGCATTCAAAATACTCGAAGAAAGAAAATTTGCATAAATGATGCCGGATTGGAAGAATAAAATATTTTCTATGACGATTCCCCTCAATAAGCAATGTGATTGATGGTTTGGAATTTTGATAAATGAGAATTTATAATTAAAGAAAAAAAGAAAAATTACTGACAAAAAGGACGACTCTTCTCTCATTTTTCTAAAATAAAACAATTATTCATTGAAAGGTGGAAATGATGCGCAAAGAATTATAAATTCTGATTTTTAATTAATTATTTAGTTATTCATATTTATGTATTTTGATTCTTAATTAGATCAAAATCAATTATCGAAATATCAGTGTCTTACCTTATTTATCTACATTAAATTAAACTGCAATTTGACAACAAAAATGTCTGATGAAATTCGGGAACTGCGCAACGAAATCATGGCATTGAAGGAAATTAATGACAAATTGGAAGGAAAAAATTCGGAATTGAAGGAGAAAAATTATAAATTGGAAGAAGAAATAAAGGAGTTGAAGGCAGAAAAATCTCAGGTTTCAGACATTTCTATTTTACTTAAATATTTAAAGTTCATAAAAAAAAATTTTCGGTACTTGTCGGTTTTCTATGAGCAATTTTTTTTAAAGGATCCTTTCTTCAATATGAGTGATTAGAATTCGGGATACGGTTACTTGAGATGATAGCATATCTCCTAAAATCATATCACTATATCGGATCAACAATACAGGTTACTGTTACCTTTCTTATTAGTTACCCAAAAAATCTGCTCACAGATAACCGACAAGTACCAAATTAACTAGCATTCAAAAATTGATAATCCTTTTAAATTAATTAAATAAGAATGGAAATTACAAATTACTGATTAGTTTTTTTTCGCCATTTTTAAGTCAAATTTTTTGTCTATTTTTAATCAAATTAACTCATTTTAATTTAGAATCTTAATTAATTAGTTTAATGGTTAATTTCACAAAAATTTATTTTAATCGTTATTAATCACTCTATATCTTGTTTTTATTCAGCAAAACTC
The DNA here is from genome assembly GCA_030063045.1 of Pratylenchus scribneri. Classification (NCBI taxonomy): domain Eukaryota; kingdom Metazoa; phylum Nematoda; class Chromadorea; order Rhabditida; family Pratylenchidae; genus Pratylenchus; species Pratylenchus scribneri. The sequence goes on from JAQSEB010000216.1 coordinate 168,918, forward strand.
TACAGGAACTAGCAGTGCATTGCAGCCAATTGAAATATCTGACAAGAGTGCTCCATTGAACAATGAGAGACCAAAACGTCCACGGTTAAAAAGCTTAAATTCTTTGCTTCTTTTTTCTCGAATTAAATTAAATAATTCCAGATTTATCCAAAACTGGTTAATTGATTCTTTGTCTTGGATTGGCCGAAAAGAATTGGCCAATTCTTCGCTGAGCACTTCATGCGAAACTTTCAGACAACTTTGTTGGCCTAAACTTCATCAAAATGAGAAGCCGCGCAAAATTCAATATTTGGAAATTTTCCCAGCCCAATGTGAATTAGGAAATATGCGAGCTCTTGTTCGACGACTCGATAAAAAAATTATCCCAATTGCTTCAATTCCTCCATTGAATTATATTGCTGGAATCTGGCGGATTGATTTAAAGTTGGTTTGATGTTCAAAATTAATTTAATTAATAAAAATTTTATTTTACAATATCAGGTTTGTGGATGATCAAGTTGTGAATTTTATCAAAAGCATTGACAATCTACTTCAATATGGCAATTTGGAATTAAACCCATTTAATCAAAATAAAATGGATAAAAAACTGATATCATCATTGCGCATTTTGTTGGAATTTTTGGCAAAAAAATTATCATTCAATTTTGAACTGAACTTTCGATGGCAAAGCGTGAATGATTTCAATCGAGTTTTTCCTGGACTACTTGATCATGTTCAATTTCTTCGATTATGGGAATTTATTCTGGACAGTGAAAACATTGATATTCTTCTGAATTGGGTGGCAAGGCGATCAATCAATGGAAACCAAACATTTATTCTATTAATTCATCCTGGTCTTGAACCTGTCGAAATCTTAAACAACCGCATTAAAGGGGTTAATTTAAGTTGCAAAAAATTTTTTTTAATGTTTTTAGGAATTTTCCAAATCAAATTCGCCCATCATCTTTTTTATTTATTTTCACACGGCTAAAAGTTTCAAAAATGTTGAAGAATTTACACTGGAGAATACATCAACCAATGAAATTTTGACGTTTTATCGCAAAATAATACACGAAACTGGAGAGAGTTATCATTGTATTGCTCGATACCCGAAAGAAGAAGAAAATTGGAAGAAAGATGGGGAAATTAAAATTGAAAATGAATTATGGAAACGGGATTCTACATTCATTTATATAGATATATAAATGCATTTCCTATTTAGGTTAGGTTAATATTTAAAATAAAAACACACTGCATCTATAAATAATATTTGATGATAATTTTAATAAATATTTTTTTTCAATTATAAATCTAAATGTTTTCAATATTTTTCGTTTATTTCATTTCTTGTTCTAAATTTTAATTCCCCAATTTTTTTTTTAAAATAATTAATTCCAAATGGATTTGCTTGAAATGTCCATTGAAATTCATGAATTGCGCAGCGAAAATATCGCATTGAAAAGAATGAATGACAAATTTGTCGGGAAAAATGCAAAATTGATTGATAAAATTGATAAATTGGAAAAAGAGATTGAAAAATTGAATGCAGAAAAATTATCTCAGGTTTATTTATATATGTTGCGGCCAATACTGATTACCGGCCAAAACTGATTTTGGCCGATTTTCGGCCAAAACTGATTATGGCTAGCCAAAACTGATTTTGGCTAGCCAAAAGTGATTGTGGCTAGCCAAAACTGATTGAAGATGGAAATAGAGGGATTAAGCTGGATATGGGGGGATTAAACCGGATTAAGCCCCGAAATGGAATGGAAATAGTCAGGAAGGCCACAGGAAGGTCGGAGAAAGGTGTCGAAGGCCTTAATAGTGCACGGGATTAAGCCGGATATAGAGGGATTAAGGTGGATATAAGGGGATTAAGCTGGATCAAGCCCTGAAATCTATGGGAAATGGCCCAGAAGGAAGGCCACTGGAACGTCGGGGAAGTGTAACAGAGGCCTGTAGACGGCGCGGGATTAAGCCCCGGATATATGAGGATATACGTGGATTAAGGGGGATTAAGCCGGATTAAGCTTAGCTAGGGGCTAGGGATTAAGGTTATGGTTAGGGGCGGCATGGGTTCTATGGGTTTAGGAGTTCTAAGCACGCGGGATATAGCAGGATATAGGGGGATTAACGTGGATAATGGGGATTAAGCCGGATTAAACCTATTTAGGGGATAGGGTTAGGGCCAGGATGACCAATCAAGAGCCGTCAGCGGCTCGGTATAGGAATTTGAGCCTAATACTACATCTATTCCGGGGCTTAATCCGACTTATCCCCCCATATCCACCTTAATCCTCCTATATCCAGCTATATCCCGCGCACTATCAGACACTTCCCCTACATCCCACTGGCCCTGCGGGCCATTTCCCTTGAATTTCTGGGCTTAATCCGGCTTATCCCCCCATATCCACCTTAATCCTCCTATATCCAGCTATATCCCGCGCACTATCAGACACTTCCCCTACATCCCACTGGCCCTGCGGGCCATTTCCCTTCAATTTCTGGGCTTAATCCGGCTTATCCCCCCATATCCACCTTAATCCCTCTATTTCCATCTTCAATCAGTTTTGGCCGGCCATAATCAGTTTTGGCCGGCCATAATCAGTTTTGGCCGGCCATAATCAGTTTTGGCTAGCCACAATCACTTTTGGCTAGCCATAATCAGTTTTGGCCGAAAATCGGCCAAAATCAGTTTTGGCCGGTAATATCAGTATTGGCCGCAACATATATACTAATATTCTTAGAGTAATATTTAAATAATTTTTCTTTTAATCACCGAAAACCATCTAATTTAGAACTGAATTTTCCTTGTTGAATTGGCTATCTCAGCTTTGGTTATGAAAGTTAATAAAGCTTTATGTTAAAGATATGACCAAAAAGCAAACATGTACTTTATCTTAAAGATTTCGAAAATTTACATCAACAAACAATTCCTTCTTTAATTAATTCAATTTAATTAGAGTCAAAATTAGTTGCCATATCTATGCATATTTAGTTTACAGTCAATAATATTCATTTGAAATATTTTAATTCATAAAACTTTTAAGTCTATGAAACAAAGCACGAGCAGATCAAATAATGCAATTCCAACTTTGCAATCAATGAAAAGGAAACAACAAGAAGAAGGCACATCCAGCGATATTGTTCCAAACATTAAAAAACCAAAACTCAGAGAAGCGTAAATTAAAAATATATTTAATATCTTCAGAATATTTTAGTTTTGTCCAAAATTGGCTGATTGATTCTTTGCCATGGATTGGTCGAAAAGAATTGGCCAAATCTTCGCTGAGCACTTCATGCGAAACCTTCAGACAACTTTGTTGGCCAAAACTTCATCAAAATGTGAAACTGCGTAAAATTCAATGTCTGAAAATTTCACCAGTCCACGATGAATATAATAATTTTCGCGCGCAAATCCGAAATTCGGATGGCGAGATTATCCCAATTGCTTCCATTCTCGCGCCCAATTATTTCACTGGCTTCGAACGGATTGAAATAAGGTTTGAGACCCGGCGAGAGACATTTCCGCCTTGACATTTTGTTTCAGCAATTTTGACGAGCAGTAGCTAGTCGCCCAATTAATCATTTTTTTTAAATGATCTAAAGTACATTAATAGCCATAGCCCTAATTGGCTCTATAATGATATATTGATCATCCAAAAATGTAAAGTTTTGGTCAAGTTGTGGCCAAAAACTTGAAAAATTCGCCATTATTTTTGTATTTATGGCAAATCTTAGGCAAAATATTACAGTTTTGGATGATCAAAAAATTATTAAATATCCAATAATTAAGGATATCTAATGTACTTCAAAACTTTAGATCATTTAAAATGTTTAAATGGGTGACGAGCTGCTACTCTTCAAAATGGCTGAGATAAAATATCAAGGCGGAAATAACCCCAACCGCTTTATAATAAATTCAATACTAAAATTTGTTTATTATTTTACAATAGATTTTTGAATGACCAAGTTGTGAATTTCATCAAAAATCTTGATCATTTACTCCAAAAATGCAAATTAGACTTCGCCCCCGAAATGCCAATGTTATCTTATTGGAAAATGGACAAAAAATTAATCGCTTCTATCCGTGCTTTGCTGGAATTTTTGGCAGATAAAGTTATGAAATTGAACTTGTTTAATCAATGGCCTGATGGATGGGATTTTGACGATTTTAATGGACTCTTTCCTGGCATTCTCGACCGTTTTCAATCAATAGGATATCATCCAAGCATTTTCGATATTGATATTATTATGAATTGGCTGGCAAAGCAAACAAAGGATGGAAAACAGAAGATTTTAACATTTGGTCCAAATCAAGAATTTAGGGCTGCTTTAATCCGTCGAATCAAAGAAGTTAATTTGCAAATTATTATTTAAATATAATTTAATTATTTTAGAAATTTACCATTTCAAATTCTCCATCGAACTTTTTTATCGTTTTTCATTTTACCTCCGAAGATTATGATGATGAATTCCAAAATGTTGAAGAAGAATCTTCACTGGAAAATGCGCAAACCGATGAAATTTTGACATTATATCGCAAAAATTGGTCATTTTATTTGGCTCGTTATCCGAAAGGCAAAGAACATTTGAAGGATGATGGCGAGGAGAAAATTAAAGAGGATCAATTCCAATGGCGAAATACTAGAATCGTACTAGAAATCTGAGAATTTATTTTTCTTTTGATTTAATTTTCCAATATTTAAAAATTGTAGTAATATTTTTCCTTGTCAATCATTTTTTAAATCAAATTCCATAAAATATTTTTTTCCGAAATCAAAAAGTTTTATACGTTGCAATTTTCCCATCCATTAAATATTTTAATTTTAAATTTTACATTAGCCATAAGACATTCTAAAATGATGATTTCTTTTCAGCTTAACAATCCTCTCTTCTCTCTAATATTTTCCTATCTATCGCATTCAAAATTACTTAAAAATTATTTCAATCCCTTAGATTGAGAGGGAAAAAATATAATTCATAATTTGCCTCTGAAGGCAATTTTCCCAAAATTCTAATTATCCAATCCCCATCCATCAAGTCTATCACTTCGTAATGCAAATGTATTTTTATTAAATTGAATAAGTACGATTGATCTTTGATCATTGATGAAAATATTGCAAAACTCATATTCAAAAATATGGGTCTTTGTCTCCATTCTAATTTATTCATCAAATAAAAATAAAAGTTCCTCATTCAAAATTAATCTTGGCATTGATATAATGGTACTGATATATCATTTAAATTATTTGGAAATTTTTTTTGGAAAAATGAAAATTCACATTACCCAAATTTACCATATACCTAATATGATCATTAAATTCATTTAAATAATGAATTAATCCATTTTAATATAACTTTTCGCAATAATGTCCTAATCCGCAGTGCCCAAGTTCGCGATACGTTTTTATGAAAGAAAAAAAAGTTATATAAATTATTAAAATTTTTATATTATTTAATTTGATCAGTAAATTAAAATCTTAATCAAAAATAAAAATAAAAAAGCACAAAAATGGAACAAATTAAAGCATTAATATTTAAAACTCATCGAATATTATCCAATAGCAGTAATTATAATCTCTAACAATTTAGCTGTCTTGCGGTTTTCTTACTGTTCTCTAATTTTTGTAATGTGGGAAACGAAATGTTACCCACTTAAAATTTATTTTTGCAAAATAATGCTGATTTTTCAAATAAAATACAGCATTTTTTCAGGAGAATTTTAAATCTATTTCTTATTAGATTTTCACGATTTTAGCTCCCCGGCACGAGGATGTGTATGAGGAGAAATTATCTGTTTTACAAATTATTGGTACAAAATTTCATCAATAATATATTATTTATAATAGAAATTCAGTCAAAAATAGAAAATTTCAAAATAATTCTTTAAGGAAAAAAAAACAGATTTTATTATGTAAATTCTTCTTTAAAAATAAAAAAAATGTATATAATTGTTTAAAGTTGCATAGTATTCGAAAGCATTTTTTTCACATTTAAGTTTTTATATTTTCAAACTCATCAAATATTTTCCTTGAGCCAGTGAATATAATCAGTCCTTAATTCATAAAAATAACTTGAGCAAGATTCTGTTGTTTGCAATTTTTGAAATGTGGAAGCCTTTTAAAGGGCATCCATTAAATTATATGGCCTCATTTTAGGTAATCTAATTTATTTTTCAATAATATTATGCATATTAAAAATATTAAAAATATTTTAGGAAAATTTTAAGCATCATCCATCAATGATAATGCAATTCCAAAATTTATTTATTAAATCGGCTATCGCATAATTTATACAAATATTAAACAACTTGACTCATGTGGATATATACTTTTTACAATTGGACCGAGCGATTTAATACAAAATTTAAATCCCTCCAAAAAAAGAAATATAGGAAAATGAATAAATCAGACATTCAAATTATTAAGAAACTTTTTCTTATCTGTTTCACTTTTTGATTTAATTTTAGTTTTATTTTTTTTTTCTTGAATTTTTGGGCCATGGCTTCTGCTTCAAATGTTTCATTAATAAATATTTTCAACTTATTTAGAAAATTCTAAAGAATAATTTTTTATGGTTTCTAAAATTACCGATGCTATCTTCAGATTTGCAATTTGGTTGCTGAAAACATCCAATCCGAGCATTTCGCTGAAACATCGTTAATACAAATGACACTTGTGAATGACACTTTTAATAAAATGAATAAATAATTTAATTAATTTATAAATTTGCATTTTTCTTTGTATTGATTACATAATTCGAATTTGAAAAATGCATATTTATGATCTTTTTAAAAATTTTATAACCAATAAATATAATTTATGAGATGTAAAAAGTTCACTAAATAATTATTAGTCAAAAAATAAATAAAAGAATATTTTATAATAATATTCCGAAAATGATTATTTAAATTTTTTATAAAAATGAAATTTTTCATCCCTTTTAAAAATTAAATAAAATAATATAGAATGAATTTTCGGTAAATAACGCAATATCTAACATGACGCAACTTTTGTGCACTCAATTATAATCCGTAATGATCCATGGCAGCTTGTTTTTCATTTAAAATTGACATATTTTTTAGATAATTATTATACATTTATTTATAAAATTATTTATGAGAAATAAATAATATTAATTTGCAGAAAATAACAATTTTGCTGAAAAGTAAATAAATTACTACAATTATGAAAAATTTAGTTTTCTATCAATACAAATCCAAATAATTTATTTAAGCAAATTCGATAAAAATCGTTATTTAAGCAGAACAGTAGGATGAACGAGCTTATGCTTTGGGAAAGAATTACTTAATGGTATGACTGATAAAGTGGCAAAAATTAGTCAAAAAGTGTCAAAAATACGCCAAAAAATATGACTTTTTTAAAAATACTTAAAATTAGTTAAAAATAAAAACATTTTTGGAACATTTTATCCATTGTTTTTTGAGCATTAGTGAATGCCAAAATGTCTGCTCGACGAAATATTTTCGTAAAAAATACTTCATAAGGTAATATTTTCTCATTTTTTTTGCAAAAATGACGAAATTTCAAAAATGTAGCAAAATATGGCAAGCATAAAAATGCGGAAAAAAATGCGACCTAATTAAGCCACCCTGCTATGGGGGCCGGGCTCCTTTCTTTGAATGGAAAAAGAAAGGGAATTTTTAATTTATGATCAAATTGTCGGGAAAATAGTGCGAGCAATTATACTAACTCAATTGAACAAATTAGGCGGAGAATCATTGCCCCTTTTTCGATTTATCAGCTTTTTTAAATAATTTTTTTGTTATTTAATGATTCGAAGAGTTAAATAAAAATTGATGTAATGGGTGAAAGAATTCAGCATTGAGAATTAGCCTGAATGACCCATCCATTATAACTAAATTCTCAACATATCTCTTAGGAAATAAATTTACAATTGTCCAGAAAAAATTCTGTATTTTTGTTTGAAAAATTAAAATTATTTTTTTAAAAGTAAATTTAAGTGGGTAACATTTCGTTTCCCACACTCCAAAAATTGCATTTCAATTCGACAAACGACTAAATTCTTAACAATTTAAAACAAATTAATAATTACTTTCTCATGGATAATATTCGACGAGTTTTAAATATTAATGCTTTAATTTTATTCCATTTTTGGGAATTTTGATTATATTTTATATTTTTATTAATAATATTTTGATTTATTGTTCAAATTAAATAATAAAAATTTTAATAATTTATATTACTTTTTTTCATAAAATCGTGTCACAACTCGCAAACTTTGGGCACGAGAATTATAGGCATCAAATTGTAAAAAAGACCAAAATTATATTAAAAAGATTTATTCATTATTTTAAATATATTTACTTATCATAATATATGGTAAATTTGGGGTTTTATTATTTATAGGTTAAATTTTCAAAAATTTCTCAAAATTATGCAAACGATAAATAATATATCAACAGTTCACGCGCATCGATTTACCACATAAAAATCATTTATTTTGCCACAAATTTAAAATTTCAAAAATATAATTACTTAAATTATAAACTATATGATGCTAAAATAGATATAATTATTAATATTTGAATTTTATTAGAAACAAATGACAGAACGAATCAAGTGGATTGATATATATCATTTGCCTGATTTTGAATTTTTTTTTAAAAATATGAATTTCACATAACTTGAATTTACCATATTATAGTAATTAAAATCATATAAAATAATGAATGGTCATTTTTCTTATTGGAGTATACATAATTCCTGGTCTCAAAATTTTGCCAGTGTCCATAGTTCACGATATGGTTTTATGAAAAAAAATAAAATTATTAAAATTTTTATAATTTTTAATTTAACCAATAAATCTAAATATATTTTTTTCAAAAATAATAAAATACAAACAAAATTCACCAAAAATGGAAGAACTTAAAGCATTAATATTTATAACTCATCGATTATTATCCATGGACAGTATTTATAATTTGCTTTAAATTTTAATAATCTAGCCGTTTGCGGGGTTTTCTAAGTGATCTCTAATTTTTGGAATGTGGGAACCGAAATGTTACCCACTTAAAATTTATTTTCTTAAAATAATGCTGATTTTTCAAATAAAAATACAGCATTTTTTAGAAAAATTTTAAATTTATTTTCTATTAGATTTTCAAGATTTTAGCTATAATGGATAGGTCTTCCAGGATAATTCTCAATGTGAATCCTTTCCATATTTCATTAATTTTTTTAATGAATTCATTGAATCATTAAATAACAAAAAAAATAAAGAAAAAATTTCGGCATCGCAAATGTTGGCTTATCTTATGAGTTTTTTTTTTGTTTCCTTAATAATAAAATTCTAATTTTGATGAATTTAATTTAAGATCCATAAAAGTTTAAGAGAATGTTCATGCTACTCATGAAAATGTTTTTAATTTTAAGCTATCAAGTAATATGGAAATGAAAAATAACCAAAAAATATGTGGAATTTAGTCAAATGAGAAATTTTGTCAGTGGTGGGGAAAAGGGCCTACGATTATGAGTTCAAAAAGATAATAAAGTTGTTTTTTATCACACATTATATTTATTGATATTTTTATTTTTTGAAATTTTTTCGTGGGTCCTGTGAGAGTGCAAAATTTGTAATTAATTCCATAATGTGTCTTAATATAAAAATAGGAATATTTAATTTATTTATGAGTTTTAAATTTCTTGCTGATTTTTAATTTATTTGCCATAAAAATATAAAATCTTTAAAATAAATTTTCTAGAGTAAAAAATATGATGCTGAATTTATTATAATTTTAATGAGGATCAAATTTTAATCAAAAATTTTAATTTATAAAAAATAAAATCAGTAATCAAAAACAAAAAGCTAAAAAATACAAATAAATCATAAAAAATAAGGAAAAGATAGGAATTAACATTGGAACAAAAATAGGAAATTTAATAAATATAATGAGATCAAATCACAATTCTCTACAAATGTTGAAATATTTTATAAAATGAATGAATTTTCTTCGTGTCTCATCAATTCATAATATAACCAAAATTATTAATTCAAATCACGCATTGAATTTTACGAATTAATTGCCCTGAATGCCTTCTCCTCCTCCTCATCGCAACCTATTAAAATTAAGAAATAAATAAATTTTATATAACATAATTTTTCATTTAATTGTCTATTAGGCTAAATATATAGGAGTGATTAATTTTTTATTATATAATATATATTGATCGGTAATTTATATAAATAATTATATCTTTGTTTTAAAATTTTAGTTTTTTATATGACTTATTTATTATAAATTGTTTATGAGATATAAAAAAACTATAATTAAATTCAAAAAATATTTGATTATGTATTGTAATTTAATTTCATTATTAAATAAATTAATTTTATGGATAAAATATTTTAAAAAATTATGATACGTACAAAATGAGTCCAAAAATGCATCATCGCATCCATTGCCAGTGCAACAATGGTGCGCAATTCCACCGCCATCTCTTTTTGGTCGATGATGTACTGCTGGCTCAACAAATGTGGAGGAGTATTCTGGAGAATTGATTGGCTTTCTTAACATCAAATGCAAAATTGGATGTTGAAGGTTGCGATTATTTGATGTTGTTTTCAATGATGAATGGAAATTCTGTCCGAAATGTACCACATCTGTAAAATTAAAAATATATTTATTTAGAAAAATGAACAAAGATATCAAATTTTTATTTTAATTTTTTCGAGATTTTTTTTTGTCTAAATTCCTTCTCTCTAAATTTTGTTTCCAGCACATTTGTGCAGATATGTTTAATTCGCTGAGCATTTTGCGAATTCTGCACATTTGGTATAATATAAATATTATTCACATTGTTAAATTAATAATATCTGTGAATAGTTAAAAAAAGCATGTGTTTCATTTTAGCGATTTTTTAAGAATTGATAAATGAAATTTTTTGTTTATTTTTAAATAAATTAAAACCTAATCAAAAATAATTATTAAATAATAATCTATATAAAATTAGATTTTTATAATTTGTATTAATTTCTACCATTCTCCTCTGCAACCATCCTTTTGTTGGTCCTTTTGTAAAATTCTCTTGGTTGCAAAAATCGCAACATTTGATGGGCAAATTTTGGAGCCAATTGTTGGCTTTCACCGATGAAGCCTCCACGTTTTGTCGGCGTTTGAATGTGTCCATGCAAACATGGCCCGCGGGTTCCTTTGGCAAATTTTAATATATTTATTATGAATTAAAATAGTTAATAAAATTTTGAATACTTTAATTTAAATTATTTTTTTATTTGATAAAATTTATAAAAGCTATAATTTATCACATGAATGAAGATTTTAAAAATAATTTTTTTAAATATTTGAGATTTTTTTATTCATCGATTCGTTCCCTCATGTTTAAATTAAATAATCGAAGATAAAAATAACTTTATTTAAAAGCATCGTTTACTAATTTAATTTTATGAGATGCAAAATTAAAAATTCAATACAAATAATCTATAGCAAAAAATTTTCTAAAAATATATTTTTAGTAATTTATAGAAAAATGCTTATATCGAAATTAAATACCAGGTTTTGTGCAAATTCTAGCCAATTCCTGAGTCAAAACCTGGCCACACATTCGTCGCCTCCAAAGCGCATTGGCCATTGGCAAATTGGAGGGAATAATAAGGAAAATGGCCACAGTGAGAATGAAAAAGAAAGGAAAATTTGGTACAGATATTATTGTTGTTTTGGATGGGCATTTGGGTTTCCTGTTGCAGATAATTTGATGGTTTTTGAGGGGTGGCCGAATTGATTGTGAATCATTTTGGCAATTTGATGTCGATGAAAAGGAATGAAGGAACAATTTAAACATTTTAAATTTTTTTGAGAATTTGCTGAAAATTATAATTTATTTTTTAATCGATTTAAAATTTTTCGCGGGTATTGTTGGTCAAGAATTTAAAATTCATTTTAAATTTTTTTTATTTATCATTTTCCGTCATAAAAAATTTTATGTGTTTCAATTTATTTTAATTTCTGCTTATCGAAATTTATGATATTATTCAGGTGATTAAAATTTTTTAAATTTAATTAAAAATATGAAGATATTGAATTAAATTACCGATTTCTAAATAAAATTGCATAAATTATTTTAAAAATTCTCTATTATTAGCATAAAATTTATGCATTTCTTTTTTCATAAATGTTATTTGTTCATCAATTTTAAAATAAATTCTAATTATATATAAATAAATCTATAATAATTAAAATAGCAATTTATTTTTTGTTTATTTTAAAAAAATTTTTTGTCCACTTCTCGGCAATTTGAATTTAATATTTTGAAAAAAAATTCTAAATAAATTATTACTTTCTAAAAATAATTTTATGAGTTTCAAATTTAATATATAATAAATATATTTATTTTTTTTAATTTTGTCTTTTCTGATGACAATATAAATTAATCATCAAAAAGAAATTTTAGGATTGTGCGTCATTAAGCAAATTATTCCTAATATAACAACACCCTAAAACAAAACATCTAATTACAAAAAGAGAAGCATTCGAAAATAAATGAATGGATAAAATTTTATAATATTTTCGATTTGGAAGAGAAATATTGCATACAAAATGTCAATGAATGACAATGAGCTAAACGCGGCTCGAAAATATTTTGTTGGGTTGGGGGCAGGCTACAAAACATTGAGCATAATTTTATATAGCCTCCAAGTCTAATATTTTCCTCGCGTCGAGTAATTTGTGGTGTTGGCATTTTCAAAAGTTTTGGTTCTGATAAATAAATGGTTATTTTTAATATTGGGTCCCAGAGGAATTAGGAAGGAAAATTAATGAATGGCGTGCCATGCCACACGCCTTAAAAATGACTATTATTTTTTGACGACATCGATGACTAAAAATTTTTATTGTATTGAAATTCTAAAAATTAAAATACTATTTTTATGCACTATGCTTTTTGAATATTTTTTGGAAAAATAATTAACGAGGATAGAAAAATTATGGGTTATTTTCAAAAATAGTATTAAAAATTTATAATTTTTTCTTTGGATTTTAAAAACTTCAAAAAATTCAATTTTATTTATTTAATTTTTTTTCGTCTTCTCAGTTGGTTGATTTTTTTTGTACCTTTTTGCATTTTTATTATTATTAAATAAAAGATTATAAAAATAATTTATGAGTTCTAATTTTATTAAATGAAAAAATTTATTTTATGGCACCTGGAAATTTTGTTTGTTTCTTTATATTTAATTTTATTCGTTGCAAAAATTGTGTTCGAAAAGTAAATGTGGGAGAAAATTAGATTTTGTTTATGCGAGCGACCAAAAGTTGCTAATTTCCGTTTTTCCTCCTCCCATTTCAAAAGAATAATAATAATCGCCTTTACTAACAGCAAAAAAATATTAAACCAAAGAATTCAGCCGAATGTTTGTTTTGGTAGGCAGGCACAAATTAGTACAAAAAAGCATTTCATTTTCTTCTCACATTTTATTCGCCCACATAAATGTTAGACATATTTTTTTGTTGTTATTCACTAACAGAAAATGTTGTAGTGGAATTTGGGACATTTTTAATGGCGGATGATATTATAAATTAATTTACAATACTATTTGAAAGGAATTGATAAGTTAAAAGGAATTATTAAAAATGAAAATATTATATAAAATGAAACAATTTAAAAAAGTTAATAAGAATTATTTTTAAAAAAATTTTAAACCCATAAAAAATTTAGTTGATTCGCTAAATAATAAAATAATAAACGAATTCTAATAAAATATCATTCATCAGAAATATTCAATTTTTTGAAAAAAATTATTAGATAATTTTAAAATAATAATTAATTTACTCACAAATCCATAGATTTTATTAAAATATTTTATATAAAAAAGAGCATAAATTATCTATGTACTGTACATACAATTTAGTTTTATTCAATATCATGTCTATGCTCTAATCCTAGACAACATAACACAAAAATCCACGGATAAAATATTATGACTCAAATAATAATTTTATGTAATTAAATTATTTTTTTAATCAATATAAAAATTCCAACAATAAATTGTCCTTTACTAATTAGACCCTTATCCAAAATTCTAATTAAATTCTATGCAGTTTTTGCTCTATTTTGTTGAAAGGTTATGAAAAATTTAATTTAGAATAATAATCGTCACTTTTGACAGCGACATTTATTTCTTTTCCACCTTTGCTCCCTTACATTATGCGCCATTTGAATGGATTAATTTGTATTTATAATTGGCACTAAAAACATATTTTGTGTGTTTATGCAAAATGCGCACAGTTGGCATTTACATATGCGAATTTATTTACATTATTTGGTCTTTTGGAGTATCGGCCACTTTCGGTCGTGGCCTTTTTGTGGCAAAGTGAAGGGACAATTTTTTCATGTCTCAACCCATAAATTTACAAATATAGGGGCAAATGCCATTTTGTATTTTTGGATATGGTAATAATTGTATGGAGTTTCGACATTTTGTAAAGTTTATATATGTAAATAGAATTTAGATTATTATTTTTTGAATTATATGCCATTTGGTTAGAGTTGAGAAATAAGTCTTAAAAATTATAGAACATTAAATTTAAAATGATAAATTGTTGATATTTATAATTAAATTTTAAATAAAATATTGATTCTTATTTATTAATGTAGAGAAATAACACAAATGTTTTAACTTAACTTAATGAAAGCGATTTTTGAACTGAAGAATTTTAATAAATTTTATGAGATGAAAAAATTTATTTTAGTTAAGATTTTTGTTTTTATAATTTCCAAAAAGTACGAGATTTCAATTAATTTAAGCTTATCGCATTTTGTATACTAAAATTTTCCTTTAGATGCTTTTTGATAACCTGGATTTCGGACAGCCTATTGAATCCGATTTTGAAAATTTATAAAACCCATAAAATTTTTCCATTTTCATACTTATTTAAAAAAGAGGTAAATATCATCTACAATTCAAAATGGCAGCTAATACATCAATTAAAAATTATAAAATAAAATTCAAATAATTTAATTCAAAAAAGGATGGTATTCAATTTTGCGAAAAAAAAATTGAAAATTGCGAAAAGAGTATTGAAAATTGCGAAAAGTTTATAACGGTTTAACGGTTTGTCCTAGACCCCCAATCCTTATACCCAATCGATAGATCTCGTCAAAACTCGTCGATTGGTATATATTTTGTCGTGGTTTGATCAAAAATTAAGGGTTTTAAACCACTTAAACCATCTATGGGGGTTTGGTTCAAAACCAATTAAACCATGACAAATTATATACCATTCGACGTGCCTTGACGAGCTCTATCCAATGGTATATGGTTTGTGAATTTCGGGCAAACCGTTAAACCTGTATAAACTTTTCGCAATTTTCAATACTCTTTTCGCAATTTTCAATATTTTTTTTCGCAATTTTAAATATTTCCCATTCAAAAAATGGTATATAATAATCACAATTCACAAATTCCCGAATTTAATTTTTGGATCTTTTTTGATTAACACTTTTCTAATTTTTACTTAAAATTTAACAATGCCTACAAGAAAATGTTGTTATTTGAATGGAAATTAAAAAAAACAAAAATTATTCATTAATTACTATTTTGCTCTTTGGACCAGCATTTTTGTTTCCATTTTTGCAATTACGAAGCGGATCTAATCTATCGCGCACGGCTAATCCCCATAATTTAAAAAAATTTTCTTTCATTTATTATTTTGCTAAAAAAATAATTGCCCAGCCATTTACAAAAAAAGCAGATAAATAAGCCAAAATAAGGGAAGAAGGAGGAAATTAATGAATGCCGTATTTGCGCCAAATTGGGAAAAAATTCACACAATTTTCTTTCGGACCCTAATTATTAAATTGGAAAAGCAAAGCCCAGCACCCAACAGATATTTTTTGTAGACCATAAAAATGTGGTGAAAGATTGGCAAAAGATAATAATTAATAAGTCGGTGGAGTGGGTGGATGGTTGGCGGGCTGCGACTTCTTTCATTTTACCATTAATATGATAAAAGAATAAATGGAGGAATTTGTATGTGGAGGGAATTATGAAGGAAATTTGTATATTTATTTGTCGCCTTCGAATGGGAGAAATAATTATTTAAAAAATATATTTGGAAGGAACTGATTTTTTAATAGATTAATAATTATCCCGAAATGTCATGAATCTAAGTGATATTGAATAAATTTAAAAGAATAATTTCATTTATCTAGAGTAAAAACCCACTAATTTTTTTGGGGGTTAGTTTAATATTTTTGAGAATTTATTTAGCAGGTTGTAAAAATGAATAAGAATCCTTATATGTTTATTTGTATATTTCCACTGAATTGAATAATAAAAAGCAATTTTTAAAAATTTATTTTACAATTATAAAGTTGCTTTAAAAAATTTAGAAATTTTATATGCATTTTATTTTGAAATTTTATTTTATTTTTTTAAATTTATTTTATTGTCATAGTCTGAGTCTGACCGATCAATTATTTATTGTGTTAATTTCATTAATTTATTTATTGAAATTGACAAAACAAAATTTTATGGGTTACAAAAAATTAATAATTTTGGTATAAAAATATATAAAAAGAAATTTTTAAAACAATTAATATTAATTTTAGAGAATTCTAGACTTCTTACTTTTTTAAATATGCTTGAACATTTTTAAAAATCATTTTTTTATCTATGTTATTTTAAAAATTTCACTCTCAGATTCACTACAAAATTAGTGAACTTAGTCGCAAATATTTTTCGTAACGAAAATAATGTAAAACTAAAAATAGAATTAAGGAAAAACGATGATATATAAGAGAGGAAATGTTACCCAAAAAATCAGCTCCCTAATTATAAGCAGTGGCACCATTTTTGATACAAATATTTTGCTATTTTTTGTATCTATTTATAATTTTTAGCAAAAATGGTAGAGAGATGTTTTTTATTGTGTTTTGAATCAGAGTTTTTGGCCTAAATATAACCACTTTTATAGAAAATTGCATGATGATAATTATACATAGGCTCAAAAAATGAATGTAAAAAATACTTAGAAAAAATCCTTTCTAAATATAAGAAATGAAAATAACCCATAAAATATTCAGCTGTAAAAAATTAATTAATATTAGAGGATTTTTTTAAATCATTAATTCTGGATAAAAGGTTTCACATTAAAATTTTTACAAAAAAATAATAAATAAATATTGAGAAAAAATAATGGCTATTAAAAAGACAAAAAATTCATTTTTAAACCAATAAAATATTTATAATGGGAAAGGATTTAATTAACATGAAATTCAATGCAATAAAAAATTTTTCCCCTATTTTTTCCAAATATTTTTTAAAAATTCAAATTATTTATACCCACAAAATATTTACAAAGAAAGAAATTTTAAATAATGATAAAAAAATGTTGGCTAAAATTCTATGATTTTATTACTTAACATAAAAAAATTTGAAAAAATATTAAATTTACTGCAAATGAGACAGCCTTATTTATATTGGGGGAATCATTCCATTAATAAAATGAATGAATGGCTAGTCAAACAAATAGGACTTCCTTCTTATTTAGGAAGCGGCATCGGCGCCGCCATAATTTTTAGTCTTTTTTGCGCGCCGCCCAAATCATCACATTTTATTTTGCTGAGCCACGCCTTTCTAATTCTGACTTTGTGCTGGGCATATGGTTGGTTGAATGGATGGATTACACATCTGTGGCCGGCTTTTGGCCATTATGAAAAAGGAAAGAAAAGTGAAAATAACAAACGACGAGCTCATCCCTTCTAAATCCCGGCCTCCATTTTGGCCGTTTGGCTGCAATTTTGTAAAAAATAAAATTGGATGGGAGATTGGACTTTGGCTTTTGTTGCGCTTTGGATATGGACTAAACAGCAGTGCCACTCAAAATTATTGGTTCTAAAAGGTGAAATATTGTATGAAAATGTGAAGAGAGGAAAAGTCACTTTTTTAATGGGACGATGAATTTTGTGTGAGATTAGAAGAAATAACAAAATAACAAATTTTAGCCACTGTCTTCTACAAAATTTGTGATGAATAATGGCTGCGAGGGAAAATGTTGTGAAATGAGGAAATAATTTTTTTTTGTTAATTTTTAACGTTATTTCTAAAAGATAGTAAGTTAAAAAAATTGTAATTACTATAAATATTTTTCTTAGACAATTTTAATTTATAAATAAAAATTTTTTATAATCAAAATAAACTATGTTTTTATTGCAGATTTTTGGTGTCAACAGGGGAAAGTAACGATAACCTCTATCATCCGGTATAGATTGGATCATCTAGGGATAGGTTATCATCTGTCATATCCCTAACCACCTAATCACCCGTATACCTTTTATTGCAACTCATAAAATTAATTTATTTGCAGAAAAACAAATAATTTACGAAACACATATATATATAAATAAAAATCCCATGAAGTCATCAAAAAATATTTTGAATAAAAAATAAAACGAAAAAAGATTGAATATTAATCCGATATTTCCAAAAGATAAAGGATTTTTAGTTTGTATAATAAATGTAACCTATAAATTTTTTATTGAAAAATTTTTATATAATAAAATAACTTTTCTATTGAATATGAAAAAAAGAACATTCTATGAACAATATATTATTTAAATTAAAAATCAAATCTAAAAATAAAAAAAAATTCCCAAATTCAAAAAATAATCCATAATTTTGGATAAATTATAAAATATATTTTATTTATTTTCATAAAAATGGCAACATTTTTTTAGATTTTATTTTTCCTATATTCTCCACTAAATAATTGCATATTTGCAATGAAAAATTTTGTTTTAATTTGTATTATTGTTTATTCTAAGAATTGAAGAAAATTATAAATTATAAGCACGATTGGAGACTGGACGGATGAAAGGCAAATAAATTCGGAAAAGACCAAAATACAAAATATAATTAATAGAGGGGATTGATGGCCTCTCTGCTGCCATTTATTTTTTTAGCAAAATTATTTGTTTGTCATTAATATTTTGTCCCATTTTAGTCTCATCAAACCATAAATCAACCTTCATATATTCTTCCACCTAACTAATCCTTCTTAAAATTTTTGCATAAAAATGCCACGTGAAAGGGAGTGAAAATCAAAAAATATATACTGCATTAAAAGAAAATTTAAAAAAATGATAAAATAATATGTATTGGAAATTTTAAAAGTTTTAAGAAAAGGAAAAATTGACAATAATTAAATAAATATTTAAATTTAAATGAAAAAAAAAACTTTAAAATCAATTATATTTAAAAATTTTTCAAAATCATTGCAAAAAATTAAAATTAATTTTAAATAATTTTAAACCCATAAATTTATTCTTGTTTGTTTACTCATTAAAAGAAAAGACATTTTGTGAAAATAGATAAAAATGCTGCAGTACATTGTCCATAAAAAATTAATTCAAAAAAAAATTAAAATTACTTTATTTTTAAAATTAATAAATATAAAATTAATATCAAATTTATTTGACTTTGGATAAAATCATAATTTTCCGAATTTTCTAAATTTAGATGAATTTAGAGGAGATAAATTTTAAATTAATAAAAAAAAAAGTTTAAATTGAATAAAAATTTGATAGGGAGGAAAATTATCTGGGAATGTAGTGCTAAATTCACATAAATTCAAGGATGCAAATTCGAATGGATATAATGAACATTTTAATTGGATTTAATATTAAAGGCCAATCTATTTACTTCCCATGAGATTTCTACTTGGCCAAATTAATAGGAAGTATTTTGGATTTCCAGAATTTATAGAGGAAATGACGTGTGAATGATGGTATTAAAATAAAAATTAATGATTTAAAAAATGCCACACGAGAAATTTTACTTTTATGGAAGCAAATGATGAATTATAATTTGCGTAATTTTTGATTTTTTTTATTGCTATTAACCTTTTTTGCTATTGGAATTGACGGTTACGGTCCAAAAATACAAACCTCAGTAACCAATTTGATGATGACAGCAAAATATTCGTGAAAACTTATTTATATTTTAGGAGAAGGAAAATATGTTGGTTGCGTGAATAAATATTTGCATAACTATAATTTTAATGTTTTGATTGGGACAAAATTATAAATTAAGTTATGGGTCACGGAATTTGATTAAGGCATTTACAGTTTTTGTACTAAATCATAATCAATGAGTTATAATTTATATTTTAGCGCACTCAAACAAAAATTTAAGGGATATTGAACTAGGATAATATTAAGGAGATATGCAATTTTACATTTTTTGAATTGGGATTTATTAGTAAAATTGAAAAATGCTTAAAAAATTAAAATATTAGAAAAATATTTTAAATTCATAAATTATTTCCATTCCCAAATTAATAAATTAAAGTAAAATTGTTTAAAAATAATTAAAAATGATCGAATTTGAAACGACCAAAAAATAAATAAATAAAATAAAAACAATTAAAACTGAAAAATATTAATAAAAATAAACTTTGAAATTAAATAAAACAAATAATCTATCTAATGTCTAATCCCATAACCTTAAACATTTTCTATTAATAATTGACTAATTTTTCGATCAATTTTCTTGATATTGCTTTTTGGATATTTTCAGCTCCGTAAAATAAGTATTTTGAAAGGTTGAAATTAAAAATTTGCATATGATATTTTTGTCATATCATTTTGCGTGAGTTCTTGGCAGGATGAATTTTTCCGTCCCATTGGATTTTGAAATGACACACGCGCTATAATCCTACCTCCCCTTTTGGACTTTTGGCTCATAAATTGAAATTGGATGCCACGAACAGTCACCGAAAAATAAAAATGAATATGGGGACAAGGAAAATTTGAAGGCGGAAATGGAATAATTTTGACTATATATTAAAGGAAAAATGTTATGAAAATTCAAATAAGTGAAAAAGATTTTATTTTTTTATTTTAAATAATTTATGATGTGCAGCAATTGTCGGAATATTTTAAACATTTATCACTCGAGTCGAGGAATATGTAGAAAAAAGTTAATTTAATTTATGAGTTGAAAAAATAGGTAATTTAAAAAGTCAAATTTTTTGTTTTTATAAAACACCATAAAGTAAAAAATTAAATAATAACCATATATACAAGATAAAAAAATTTTATTTTAATTTTCTTTTAACTCAATTATAAAATTAATTTTCATAAATTTGTCAATGTGGTGTTTTTATGCTAATTAAATATTGATTAAAAATCAAATTTAATAAAGATTGATTAACACATTTTTAATTTTATTAAAGAAAATTAAAATAATATATATATTTTTTATTCAGTTTCGATTTAAAATAATTAGAAAAGATAAAAGAATTTTATTAAATTCTACTGGAAATTAAAGTGTTTTTTTTGCTCAATTATTATAAGTTTTTTGTAAAAAAATATATAATTATTTTATTTTCTCTCTAAAGCAAAATCATGCAAAATAAAATAATTCTTAAAAATGAGGGAAATTACAAATTACTCATTTTGAGTAGGCATTCTATGAGAGAGAATCAAAGATTCATAATCCATTCAACCACTGTGTAATTATGTTGGTGTGCAAAATTTTAAAAGCCATTGCCAGTTGGCCGGCCTTTGGCTTTTCTTCAAGTCAAAAATAGGAATTCGATGGCGACATAAACAAATTTGTTATTTTTATGATTCTCTGCAAAAATGATGATAGAGTGTGCCCTTTTTAGTAGACTAGAAAATAAGGGATGATTAAGAGAGAAGAGCATTCTAGATTGGCAATTTACTTCGAAATGAAATGAATGGTTAATCATAAATTTCAAAAAAAAATATTTATAATTTTTAAACTCATAAAAATCTTTAAGGAAAATAGAAATAAAAATGGCAACTGATGAAAGCCAAAAAATGAATCTTGCATTATTGTGCGAAAAATCAAAATTTATTAAAAAAAATAATATTATTAAAAATTTAATACCTAAAAAATATCCAAATTTTAATTTTTTCTCTAAATTTTTTTCAATTTGGGTTTTTTATCTTAAAATTATTTTATAATTTTTCAATTAAATTAATTAAAAATATTATAAAATTTTATTAAAATTCTGAAATGAAGTTTTTTACCCATCAAATTTTTCCATTTCCATATCTAAATTTTATTAATTTGTATCCATTTTGAAATATATTGATTGAATTATCATAAACTCGATTTTTTTCAAATTTAAAATTAAAAATATTTAGAAAATTTATCATTTATTTTACTTTATTCTTGCCATTTTCTTCTCAATTATTTGTAAAATTCGGCACTTCCTTCCATAAATAATGCCGAGAATCGATGTCGATGAAACCTTTGCATTCATTACTTTATCCATTTCCTAAATAATTTGGTAATAAATTTGATGGGAAAAATAAGAATTTGACTGGTTTGTCATTGGGACCTATTCATCCAGACATATCAGTGCATGTTCATAGTCAATGCTGAAAATTATAATTAATAGAATGGATTGATGGCATCCCTGTTGCCATTCACTTTTTAGCAAAATTATTTGTTTGTCATTAATTTTTGTCCTATTTTAGTCTCATCAAACCATAAATCAACCTTCATATATTCTTCCACCTAACTAATCCAACTTAAAAGATTTGCATAAATATACCAAGTGAAAAGGAGTAAATTAAAGTAAAATTATATATAAAATTTTACGTGAGGCAATAAAAGGAAACTATATAAAAATAGAAGAATAATTTAATATCTTATGGTATTGGAAAATTTCAAAGTTTTGTGAAAAAGAAAAATTAACAAAAAAGGAAAAAATTTTTAAATTTTTAAAAGTTATTGCAAAAATTAAAATTATTTTAAAATAATTTTAAACCCATAAATTTATTCGTGTTGTTTACACATAAAACGAGAAGACATTTTGTGATAATAAATTAAAATACGCAATTCAATTCCCCAAAAATTATTAATTCTAAAAAAATTAAAATTGCTTTATTTTTAAAATTAAAATAAAAATTCGTTTTTGACATAAAATTAATTTGAATTTGAATGAAATCATAATTTTCTGATTTATTAAAAATTTTGTATTTAGAGGATTTAAATTTCAAATTAATGAAGCAAAATATTTAAATTGAATAAAAATTTGATGGTAAAGAAAATTATCTGCGATATAATAATGCTAAATTCAGATAAATTCATGGATGCAAATTCGATGGATTAAATGAACATTTTAATTGGAATTAATATTAAAAGCCAATCTATTTACTTTCTATGAGATTTCTACTTGGCCAAATTAATAGGAAATTTTTCCAGAATTTATGGAGGAAATGAAGCGTGAATGATGGTATTAAAATAAAAATTATGAGTTTAAAAATGTCACACGAGAAATTTTACTTTTATGGAAGCAAATAATGAATTATAATTTGCATAATTTTTGATTTTTTTTATTGCTATTAACCTTTTTTGCTATTGGAATTAATACGCAAATTGACGGTTACAGTCCAAAAATACAAAACTCAATAATCAATTGGATGATGACAGCAAAATATTCGTGAAAACTTATTTTTATTTTAAAGAGAGAAAATATTTTGATTGCGTGTACAAATATTTGCATAAATATAATTTTAATGCTTTGTGTGAGTGCAAAATTATAAATTAATTTTGGGCCACGAAATTTGATTACGGCATTTACAGTTTTTGCACTAAATATAATTTAGCACATTTAAAATAAAAATTATTTAATTATGTTAATATTTGGAAGGCATATAATTTTGCTTTTTTGGTTTGTAATTTATTAGTGAAATTGAAAAATGTTTAAAAAACTAAAACATTATAAAAATATTTTAAACTCATAAATTATTTCCAATCCCAAATTAATATATTAAAGTAAAATTGTTTGGAAATAATTAAAAATGATCGATTATGAGCCAACCAAAAAAAAAAAAAATAAATAAAATTAAACAATTAAAAGTGAAAAATATTAATAAAAATAAACTTTGAAATTAAATAAAACAAATAATCTATCTAATGTCTAATGGATAACCTTAAACATTTTCTACTAATAAGACTAACTTTTTCGATCAGTTTTCTTGATATTGCTTTTTGGATATTTTCAGCTCCATAAAATAAGTATTTTGAAAGGTTGAAAAAAAAATTAAAAATTTGCATATGATATTTTTGTCATATCATATTTGCGTGAGTTCTTGGCAGGATGAATTTTTCCGTCCCATTGGATTTTGAAATGACACACGCGCTATAATCCTACCTCCCCTTTTGGACTTTTGGCTCATAAATTGAAATTGGATGCCACGAACAGTCACCGAAAAATAAAAATGAATATGGGGACAAGGAAAATTTGAAGGCGGAAATGGAATAATTTTGACTATATATTAAAGGAAAAATGTTATGAAAATTCAAATAAGTGAAAAAGATTTTATTTTTTTATTTTAAATAATTTATGATGTGCAGCAATTGTCGGAATATTTTAAACATTTATCACTCGAGTCGAGGAATATGTAGAAAAAAGTTAATTTAATTTATGAGTTGAAAAAATAGGTAATTTAAAAAGTCAAATTTTTTGTTTTTATAAAACACCATAAAGTAAAAAATTAAATAATAACCATATATACAAGATAAAAAAATTTTATTTTAATTTTCTTTTAACTCAATTATAAAATTAATTTTCATAAATTTGTCAATGTGGTGTTTTTATGCTAATTAAATATTGATTAAAAATCAAATTTAATAAAGATTGATTAACACATTTTTAATTTTATTAAAGAAAATTAAAATAATATATATATTTTTTATTCAGTTTCGATTTAAAATAATTAGAAAAGATAAAAGAATTTTATTAAATTCTACTGGAAATTAAAGTGTTTTTTTTTGCTCAATTATTATAAGTTTTTTGTAAAAAAATATATAATTATTTTATTTTCTCTCTAAAGCAAAATCATGCAAAATAAAATAATTCTTAAAAATGAGGGAAATTACAAATTACTCATTTTGAGTAGGCATTCTATGAGAGAGAATCAAAGATTCATAATCCATTCAACCACTGTGTAATTATGTTGGTGTGCAAAATTTTAAAAGCCATTGCCAGTTGGCCGGCCTTTGGCTTTTCTTCAAGTCAAAAATAGGAATTCGATGGCGACATAAACAAATTTGTTATTTTTATGATTCTCTGCAAAAATGATGATAGAGTGTGCCCTTTTTAGTAGACTAGAAAATAAGGGATGATTAAGAGAGAAGAGCATTCTAGATTGGCAATTTACTTCGAAATGAAATGAATGGTTAATCATAAATTTCAAAAAAAAATATTTATAATTTTTAAACTCATAAAAATCTTTAAGGAAAATAGAAATAAAAATGGCAACTGATGAAAGCCAAAAAATGAATCTTGCATTATTGTGCGAAAAATCAAAATTTATTAAAAAAAAATAATATTATTAAAAATTTAATACCTAAAAAATATCCAAATTTTAATTTATTCTATAAATTTTTTCAATTTGGATTTTTGTCTTTAAATTATTTTATTCCAATTAAATTAATTAAAAATATTATTTAAATTCTGAAATAAAGTTTTTTGACAATAAAATTTTCAATTTCCATATTTAAATTTAATTAATTTGTGTCCATTTTGAAATATATTGACTGAATTACTGTAAAACACGATTTTTTCAAATTTAAAATTAAAAATTATTTAAAAAATCTTTAAAAAATTTCTCAAAAAATATCCTTTGTTCTTATTAGCTCTTTCTTCTCGATTATTTGTAAAATTCGGCACTTGCTAGTGTCGACGTTGATGATGAAACCTTTGCATTCATTACTTTATCCATCTCCTAAAAATTTCGTAACGAAACAATAAATTTATCGGAAAAATAAGACTTTAACTGGTTTGGCATTGGGACCTTATTCATCGAGAAATATAGGTGCACTGCTGTTCCCTTTTCCATAATTTTGTCTTTTTTGAGCGAAACGAAAAAAGATTAAAAATTAGTCAATTACAAAAAATTCAAGAATTTTTAGTTTGTATAAATGTAACCTATAAATTTTATATTGTAAAATTTTTATTTAAAAAAAACTTTCTATTAGTAAGAAAAATAGAAGAAACAATGGACTTCACAATTTTATTTAGGTAAATTAAAATCAAAAAAAAAAATTTAAAAAAATATATAAATATCCAAATTCAAAAAATAATCCATAGTTAATTCCGAATATCTTAAAAATATATTTTATTTATTTTCATAAAAATGGCAACATTTCTAATTTTATTTTTCCCATATTCTCCACTAAATAATTGCATATTTGCAATGAAAAATTTTGTTTTAATTTGGATCATTATTTATTCTAAGAATAAAAGAAAATTATAAATGATGAGCCCAATTGTACGGATGAATGGCAAAATAAAAATCTTTGGAAAGACTAAAATACAAATTATAATTAATAGAGTGGATTGATGGCATCTCTGTTGCCATTTATTTTTTAGCAAAATTATTTGTTTGTCATTAATTTTTTGTCCCATTTTAGTCTCATCAAAGCATAAATCAACCGTCAAATATTCTTCCAACTTTCCTTCAAATTTTTGCATAAAAATGCCACATGAAAAGGAGAGAAAATCAAAAAATATATAATGCAATAAAAGGAAACTAAATAAAATGATACAATAATATAATGTCTTATGGTATTGGAAAATTTCACAGTTTTAAGAAAGGAAAAAATTTACAATAATTTAATAAAATATTTGAATTAAAATGAAAAATTATTACAAAAATTAAAATTATTTTAAAATAATTTTAAACTCATAAATTTATTCTTGTTGTTTAAACTTAAAAAGAGAAGACATTTTGTGAAAATAAATTAAAATACACAATGCGATTCCCAATACACAATGCGATTCCCCAAAAAAATAATTAATTCAAAAAAAATCATAATAGCTTTATTTTTAAAATTAAAATATAAAATTTATTTTTGACATAAAATTAATTTGAATTTGAATAAAATCATAATTTTCTGGTTTGTTAAAAATTTTGTATTTAGAGAATTTAAATTTTAAATTATTGAAGCAAAATGTTTAAATTGAATAAAAATTTGTAGGGAGGAAAATTATCTGTGAATTACAAATCTAAATTCACATAAATACATGGATGCAAATTCCTAGGAATTAAATGAATATTTTAACTGAATTTAATATTAAAGGCCAATCTATTTTACTTCCCATGAGATTTTTATTTGGCCAAATTAATAGGAAGTATTTTTTTGGATTTCCAGAATTGATGGGGAAAATGACATGTGAATGAAAGTATTAAAATAAAAATTAATGAGTATCTGACTCGCATAAACCTATAAGTATCCTAGTAATTTTTGCTCATTTACCAATTTAAGGGATTGAACAATTTTAGTAAGCATTATATTGGGATATTTTCTAGTTCATAAGATGGGTTTTTTGGCTTAAACAAAACAAAATTTGCATGCAATATTTTTTGTCGCATCATTTTGCATGGGTTCTTCATAGGATGAATTTTTCTGTCCTTAGTTATCCCAGGAGGAAAATATGATTGGATGAAATGACGCTCGCAGCAATAATCCAACTTCTTTTAGGCCTTTTGGGTCTTAAATTGGATGCCACGACCCACGAGTAGGCACGCACTGCTAAAGAGAATATTGGATTGTGGTCTAAGTGAATTTGTTGGCGGAACGCGGAAATGAAATAATTTTCACCAAAAAATTATGGAAATTATAAATTACTGAAATTTTTATTTTTTTATTTAAATAATTTATGTGCAGGTCTGCTTCACTCATTATTTTTATCAATTTAGTACTCAAGACGATGAATATATTGAAGAAGAGATTAAATTAATTTATGAGTTGAAAGAAATAATTATTTTAAAAGATAATAATTATTTTTATTACAAAATAAAATAAAAATTTAATTTATAAAATTCAAAAAAAATTATAATTATAAAGGAATTTAACTTATTTATCTTAAAAATTATTTTTAATTTAAATTTAAAAATTTTTAAATAATTTTAAAGAAATTTCAATTTTGCCTATTTCATTATAATCCACAATAATTAGAAAGGATTAAAATTTAATAAATTCTGCCAAATAATTAATTAAAAAATAATTACTTTATTCAAATTCTCTCAATAAAATTATTAAACCAATTAAATTTTTTTTTATTAAAATTATTTTATTTTTAAAATATTTTCTGTTCAGTAATAAAATTTGCAAATTGAAATAATTCTTAAAAATGTGTGAAATTACTCATCTTAAGGAGGCATTTTAAAAAGAATCAAAGATTCATAATCCATTCAACCACTGTGTAATTATGTTGGTGTGCAAAATTTTAAAAGCCATTGCCAGTTGGCCGGCCTTTGGCTTTTCTTCAAGTCAAAAATAGGAATTCGATGGCGACATAAACAAATTTGTTATTTTTATGATTCTCTGCAAAAATGAATGATAGAGGCCCTTTTGGCAAACTAGAAATAAGCGATAATTAAGAACAATTTACTCGAATATGGTTAATCATAAATTTCAAAAAAAATTTATAATTTTTAAACTCATAAAAATCTTTAAGGAAAATAAATGTATAAAATTTGACCATGAATCGTTGCCAAAAATTTATCTCTCGCAATGCGTTCAAAAAAAAATCAAAATTTTAAATTAAGCTAATTATTCATTCAAGATGCTACAAAAGTAAAAATTATAAAAAATAATAAAAATCTTTTTAAAAAATTTTTCAAGCAATTTCTGTTTAAACTTTGGCAATTGTTTCGCTATAACCATCTATTGGCAAATGTATTCATCACATTCATTGCTTTAATATTTTCTATTTCATAAATAATTGGTAAATAATAATAATAATAAAAATTGCAAGAAAAATGCGAATTTGATTAACTTGCCCTTGGATTAGGAGCATCATCCACCAATGCCCGACAGTCAGGGTTGGGTTCAAGCTGTGGATTTTTTGAAAATGCACTAGTACGGTTTGCACTTTTAAACTGTAAAGACAGCTGTTAAAAAAATGGAAAAAATTAAAACATTGCTGCTCTCATAATTTGCGAAAAAAATTATTTTGAAATTGATTTGATAATGTTTAAAATGTTTGTTTTTGTTGACAGATGGACATTTATTATAAATATCTAATTTGAGCACATGACTATTATAAGAATTTTCCATGAATAATTTTATGAATTGTAATAAATTGCCTGAAAGTTCAATAAAAATGAAAATATTTATATTTTTATGCTTAATTTTGGGAAAGTTTTTTGTAATTTGATATTATATTTGCAGACAATATATGTATTAAAGCAAATATTTTTGGCTCTAAAAAAATTAAAATATTGAAAGTAATGACGAATAATATTGACACCAAATAAAAGCAAAAATCCATAAATTATTTAATTAAATTTGGAAATATATTCTTACAGAATTTCTTGAATAAAAATGAACAATGATGGTCCACAACGTTATTCAATGTAAATTTAAAGTGATTATTAAAAAATTATATATTTAATATCATCCAAATGACTATTAGTTGCTTCCATGTTTTTAGGCTAAAAAAATAATTATATAAATTTATATTGATTTTTTTATAATATTTTTTAAAAACCTTAAAAATTTATAATATTTTAAAGTTAATGATAATGAGTAATATTTTGCATTCAAATCAATGTTTATAATTTGATAAAAACAAATATTTGGGTTGAAAATTCGCCTCCAATCAGACCAGTTTCCGTTCCACCAAACCATCCAAACTCCCCATTCCCTTTTTATTCGTCACCTTTTGCCTTCTTTCTTATTTCAATTCCAATACAATTCGATTGGCCACTCCGTCGAAAAGAATTTCTCTTCAATTTTTACACATTTCCCTTTGATCTCACATTTTCCACAGCAGTCAAAACTCCCAAACCGCTTTCCATTCTCTGAAAATTTTCGTCGTGAAGTTTATTTCTCTTATCTTTTCCAAAAATAATAACTAAAATTTGTTAAAGCGTAAAAGCGGCATCCCAACGCTCGCTAAAACTTTTAAAAAGAAGAAAGCTTAAAACTCTCAACTTTCAATTATGTTTAAATAGAATAATGGAAAATAAAGATTTCTGAACAGTGTGTTCATCAAGTTAATCTATGCCTCTAATTTATCATTTCTATATTCATTTTCATTCCTTCATCAAATTCGAGACTATTCCCAGCTTTTTAACCTTCATTCTCGACGATTTCTGGCTTTTTACCGATCATTCTCGACTATTCCCGACTTTGTACCTTTCATTCTCGACCATTCCCGGCTTTTTTCGCTTCATTCTCCACTATACTTGACATCTTTGTCTTCAATCTCCATTATTCCCGATTAGACTTTAATTTATACTTTTCCCTTCTTTTCATGGATTTCTGAACTCATTCCCGGTTTATCATTACGATTTGAATCCCAAACATTTGAATGTTTTTGTTTTCCCGAACAATTTGTGTTTTTGTTTATCCAAACATTTGTTTCAAATTCATTATACTCATCAGTCATCAGTCATTTTCTATCCATTGTTTTTTTAATTGCTTAAAGGAGCGCCCGGTCGCCGCTGCGCGGCTCCCGGGCCGCTCCCATTGTTATTTCAATTTGTTTATTTCCATTTCAAAAATATTTCTTTTTCCTTTATTTCTTTATAATTTATGCCTAAAAACTCTTTTTCTCTTTTTATTCATTGCATCATTTTATTTGGACAAAAAGTCAAAAAAATAAAAAATACAAAACGCCAAAAATAAATATTTAACTCGTATTTTTAGCGTGACGGACACAGATGGCCCATTTAATATATTGGATAGCGTGACGGACACAGATGGCCCGTTTAATATATAGGATAAAATAAAAATAAGGATTTAAATCGATATTAGAAATTTTGCATAAATTAAGAAATAATAATTTGATATGTAATATCCAAATAAATCATTCAAAATTAAATTATTTTTGCAGAATTCTAATTTTTTCCTTTTTTTTCTCGCATAAATTTTATTAAAATTTACAACGCATAAATAATTTTTTATAAAGAAAACATATAATCTGTCGTCAGTTTCTTCGAAAAAATATCAAGATAATCCACAATAATGTCCAGAAAAAAAACAAAAAAAAAACTAAAATTGAAAATTATTTAGGAAAAATGTTTTTAAACATAATTTCTAGTCTGACGACACAAAGCAAAGATTTATTGAATAATTTTTTAAAATATTTTTAGTATCATTTCTCCAAAAATTTTTTATTCACTTAGAAAAATTTCAAAATTAAGTCCCTCATCTTTCATTATATCCAATTTATTCTATGACTATGATATAATGGAATAAAATATTCTCCCAACAAAATTCTTTCCCTCCCATTAGAGCATTCCCCAACCAAAAATGCTGTTGCATTAAAGCCGTTCATTCGGCCAATTTTTGGTGGTGGGTGGAAGGGACAACGGCGGCGACCATCATTACATCAAAAAGGAAAATTGTGCGCGCAACAAACAAAACCAGCTGTCAAGCCATCACCCACATCAAATACATCAAATCACGCCTTCCTTCGCGCAAGGGAGAAAGGGGAAAACGGGTGCTTGGGGAAGCGACAGGGAGTTGGTTTAACACTTTTGCGCAACAAACATGGAAAAAGGGAAAGATGAAGGGGGGCTAGGAAATGGAAGGCAAATGTGGAAATATTGGGGGCTAGAAAATGGAGGAAAATTGGCTAGGCGTTCATCACAACAAAACGTCGCATTTGGAAAGGGCAAAAAGAGGGCCATGGGCCAATAGGCCTAGTTTTCTATTAAAGACCACATCACCTATGTTTTCCTGCTTTTTGTTGCGACGGTTACCGCCCTTTTATCGGAGATTGCGGCTTCCTAAAATGCGCGACTTTTTGCAACGGTAGCGGCTGAATTGGTTTAAAGGAAAAATAGAAGGAAAAGGTAGCGATTGTCGATTTTTGCACATTTTTTTCAGCTTCTATAACAGTAGAAACTGGGAGAGACATGTATGCCAAAAATATAAACCCAGCTAATACTTCATCAATTCTCTATATATACGCTCTTCCATAACACATATATATTAGCTGTTTTCAAAAAGCCATATTTACTATTCTTAATAAATTTTCCATAATATTTCCCAGTAATTTCATTGCGTCCACAAATTAAATCAAAAGTGCGGCGCTTTATTTAAAATTTTATAATTTCCATCTTCTTCAATTTAAATTTGTTGTCCATTTTCCATTTGTTAAGATTAATTGGATTAAAAAGTCTTCAAATATACACAACTAATTCAATAAAAAAAAATGGCTTTCTATTGTGGCTAATAATTCTTGTATTAATTGAATTCTATCAAAATCTAAAGCTACATATTAATTATAAATAAAATTTTTATAGACCACTAGAAATGATTTTCTTAACATTATAAGAATTATTTACTTCATTGTTTTCATTGTCATTATTTTTTATTATTTATTTTATTTTAGTAGAAAAAGATGATTCCTTTTTAAATAGAAATAAATTCTTAATGTGAATATTTTATATTATAATTAATAATTTATTTTTATTTTTTTAATTATATTTTTGTAGAAGTTGACCTCGTCTTTTTTCTATTGAAAATAAATTAAGAGAAAATAAGTTTTCATCAATAAATAATTAATTTACGAGTTTCTTTTTTTCTAAAATAATCTCAATTCTCCTCCCCTTTTTGCAATTGAATTTCTAATGAAAATTATTATGGCCAATAATTAAATAATTGTCTTTATTTTTTTGAGGATTGCTGTTTGCATCTGCATTAGTTATATTTTTTTAAATTAAATTTTTAATAACAATATATTTTCCATTTACTTGCAAAACATGACACGAGGCCTAATACTTTCCAAATTCGAAAATTTCAATTTATTCCATTTTTCCTAAAAAGCAATCAAATAGATTCTTTAATTTTATTGTTCCCCTAACCTCCAAATAAAAAATGGCTTTTGCCTTTCACTATGCTAGGATAGGCCAAAATGTTTTGTTTGTCCCTTCACACCACAATTTCACTGCACCACACTTCACAATCCATCTTCGTCTTACCCCTAAAAGGCAGTGTTCAAAAGTTTGCTTTCACCCAAAAGCGGCCCAATTGCCCTCTTCTTTGCTATTGCTGCACATTTCCCACCCTTATTTGGATTGGGGTTGCGCAGGAGGCTTCTTCCCCATTAATTCGCCCCTTCATTTCCCATTTCCTCTTTCCATCAATTGCCCCCTTCTCCACAATCCACACATTTCCCCATCAAATTTGGCTTCTCTCTGTGTTTTGCTGCTTGGTTGCGCACTGCGCCCCTAAAAAGCAAAACCTATTAGGGTAGTGGGGAAATTGATGGGTTTGATTTGGCCAAGTGGATTTTTTGCCTATGTGGAAATTCTGGGACGTTCAAATGAGAAGAATAGAGGGACCAAAACGAATAATGAATTAATTATTTGGGGTTAGACTAGGCCCTTTTTTTGTTTGTTGGTTTTTCTTATTTGAACCGCACCCAAATTGCAAAAGAAAATGTGTGATTAGTTTTTACTCCGCGCAAATATTAAATTAATAATTGAATGGTTTCCAAAAGCATTTTATGTGGAAATCATTGGTGTTAATAAAAATTAACTACTATAAAATTAATGCATCCAAATTTAACCCATTAACAAATATCTCTCGGCTTTTATTCAAACTATTAATAATTTTATCTAGTTTTATAGAAAACCCTAGCCCAAATTTTAATCTGAATCGATATTTATTTGTGGCTTTTATAATTTTTTTGGTTTTTAAAAATTTATGATGTTGATCATTGGGGCAATTCTTATTTTGGAACTAATTTTTAATGAAATATATTTTCTTCTATAATTAAATAATTTATTAGTTGTAAATTTTTTTAAAATATTTTTTTAAAAAATTGATGTGTATGCGCCTCCTCTTTTTTTTCAAAATAGATTTTAATGAAAAAAATTTTCTTTCATAATTAAATAATTTATGAGTTTTAAATTTTTTATTTATTTTCGCGGCCGGTAGCGATCATTTATTATTTGAAATTGTATTTATATGAAAATATATTTTCTATCAGTATTAAATAATTTATGAGTTTAAAATTGATCCCATCATTTTGCAATTCTCTAATTGAAACCAATTCATTGAATATGGAGAATGTGTTTTGGTACTTATGTACTTTGTATCCTCTTTTTTGGTAAGTGAAGGGTCCCCCCTTTGTTTTGTCATATTTCGGGTTAGGGTTTGGGTTTAGGATACAGATAAGATGATTCATATCCTACTCCTACCCCACCCTATCCCTAACCCAACACTGATTGATCCTAACCCGAAATATGACAAACCAAAGGGGGACCCTTCACTTACCAAAAAAGAGGATACAACGTACATAAAAGTACCTGTGTTTTTATCAGAATCAAACACTCACTCATTCCTTTGAAATTTTCATTTGATATTTGTTGCAAAAAAATAGTCATACTTAATCTTAAATTAATTAATTTTTTCTTCAAAAATTTAACATTTTATTACACATCCTACCCATCATTCAACTTTGTTTTGCACGAATTTTTCTAATTTGTTTTAAATGATATCACCTTCCCCAAGCCCCAAAACCAAATGTCAAATAGAAACATGTTTTCACCTCTTCTCTCCCAATAAAACTCTGACTCAGATAAATAATATAAAATGAAGTTTTATCTTTTATGCTATTTAAAATTAATTTTATTATATTTTATTCTATCCAAAAATTTAATAATACCAAATACCTTGCCTTTTAGTTCAGCATAAATTACTGCTAATAATTTTATTATTGCAAAACAAATTAGCAAGATGTGAGCAATTTTAAAATTTATTTTAATTTTCGTAAATTTTCGCATTGGGCGTTTTCTTCGAGGGCTAAGAATTCTTGGCCATGAGTGAATTTATTTATTTTTACATTTTGCAAACATAAATACGTTCATTATTTAAATTATCATGTTTTCTGTACATGAAGAAGCATCTCATATAAATAAATTTGCACTTCTTTTAAACCATCCTCATTTATTAACTCTGCAAAAATTATATTCAAATAAAATTATTTAATATATTTTATAGGAATTGAAAATTGAATAATTTTTAATTTTTTGAAATATTTTATTGTTCGTTTAAAATGCTTCGTCATTTTAAATCATGCAATAAAAAATAAAAATTAAATAGAAAATAATATATATTTATTTTATGAGTTAGAAGTTAGATCAATTTTTAAATTATTCTTTTGAATAAATCATTTTAAAGTAAAAATTATTATCAAATTTTCAGATTTGGGTAAAATACATTTGTTCTAAAAATGTCATCATCATATTTTCGGCATATTTCCAACTGCCAATTTCACCGTCGTCATCTCCTTTTCTTTGTGGCTGCATTTTGCTACTCCATTTCCATAAATGTTTTTGTAAATGGCGCTCGAGAAAGTGAATATTTTTTATTAAAAAACTAATTT
This sequence comes from Pratylenchus scribneri, assembly GCA_030063045.1. Lineage (NCBI taxonomy): Eukaryota > Metazoa > Nematoda > Chromadorea > Rhabditida > Pratylenchidae > Pratylenchus > Pratylenchus scribneri. Next base: position 204,295 of record JAQSEB010000216.1, read on the forward strand.
AAAATTCCTAAACTTTTACATGAATTTTTAGATCATAAAATTCATAAAATTTACCAATTTTTATTTTTTAGTTGAAATTATATAAATAAATTTCATAAAAATCCTTTGATTTTTTATTTTTATAGTGCAAAAATTCTAAAATAAATATGCTAAAATTCAATAAAAAAATCAAAGCTTGAAAAGAGAATTTATGTGAATATTCCATTAATTTATAAAATTGAATTCGAATTTTTATTGCTGAAATATTTTAGCATATCAAACGCCATCAGAATGTGATGTCAACGATCCAATGAGTTGCAGTCAACAAAAACATGAAGTAAAAATTTTAATTTTATAAATATAATTTTGAATTAATTTTCAAAATTTTATTGCACAACAGTCTCTGGATTTTTTATTTATTTATTATTTTGACCTTTTTTTTATTGCATTTTTATAGGATTTATTTTATGGGAAGTAATTTTTTCCAATAAAATTTCATATTATTAATTCATAAATTAGATATATTTTTAAAAATTCATATTAAATTATTTTTCAAAATTTTTAAATTTTATTTTTAAGGTTTGCATGTTCTTGGATGGGGTTTACAAATGTGCATGCCCCAATGGCTATGGCCGATTGCCGGATGGCCGATGCCTGGTCATTAATGAATGCAAAGACCCAAAATTGAATGAATGCTCCCCGGATGCCCAATGCATTGATCAAGTCTAAAATTCATTTTTAAATAGAATTTTTATTGAGAATTATTATTCAAAATTTTCAACTATAAATGTATATTTTTAATAAAAAAAATTTTGAACTCATAAAATAATATTCGATAATTTTTAATTTATTTGGAAATTTTATTTTACAGTAAAAATCAAAGAAGAGTGAGGAAACATACAAAAATCAATTAAATAAAAAATTTTAAAATTTAGGCAGAAGGATACATTTGTCGTTGTAATCCGGGCTTTGCTGATGTTAGTCCCAAAAATGCTCATCCGGGAAGTGTTTGCCGGCGACAACAAAATGAATGCGGAAGTCCACAAACTTATGGTCATATTTTAAGTTATCAAAAATAATTATATGTTCAAAATCGTTCTCTGAAAATGAATTTTATGAAATAAATCGACAATTCTTCCCCAATAATATGTTTCCATTTATAGGCGTCGATTGTGACACAAATGCTGCCTGTGTGGACACAAACAGCGGCTATGAATGTCGATGCCATCCTGGTTATACGGACATTTCCGAGACAATTGGACAATTGCCAGGCAGAAAATGCATTCAAGCCATCAATGAATGTGAAGACCATAGCAAAAATGATTGCAGCGAAAATGCACATTGCACGGACGCAAAAGATGGGTAAGAAAATGTGTGATTTTTTGGATTTTTAATTTAATAAATAAATTTGCGCAACAGCTTTTCCTATCTTTTAAAAATACATAGAATTTATTATTTTCTGTTATTATTATTAAAAAAATATTTATAAGTTTCATTTTTACATAAATTTATTTTAAAACATTTCTACAAATGAATAGTTATAAATTTATTTATATAATTTCGGGAAATAATGAAAATTTTAAATTTTTTTATTATCTGGTTTATTTATTTTACTTTATTTATAATGAATTTTTCTTATTAAAGAATCAAATATTCTGATAGAAAGGAAGAATTTAAATTTTAACCCATAAACGATTTTTTGCTTAATGAATTTATTTATCTTAGAATTGGCAGATTTTAACAATATTTTGCCAACACCCCTTCATCAAAAATAAAAATACCACTAAAATTGCTATTAAAATTGAATAATTTCCCCAAAAATTCATTCATTATAAAATTTAAATACCAAAATTTGAAAGAATCACATTTTTATAAAATTTTAAATTTAAAAAATGCATTTATTATAAAAAGGTAAACACAATTTTATTCCCATTTCCTGTCAGTTATACATGCACTTGCAATCCTGGATTTGTGGATGCATCTGCAAATGTTGGCAAATACCCGGGTCGAGTTTGTAATAAACCCAGCCAAGAGAAGCCACAATTCTCCGAGAGCAATGATCAATGCGAGCCAAATAAATCGAATTCATGTTCGGCAGGAAAGGTGAAAAAAAAAAGACAATTTTTCTATTAAATTATTATTATATATTTGATGTAGTTCGGTTCGGAAATGATATTTTGAATTTATGATTTATTTCGGTATTTTATTTAAAATTTTCCTCAAATTATTTATGAGATGTATTACTTGCCAAAAAATATTTGGCTTCTAAATGTTTTTAATTAATTATCCATTTTTTCAATAAAATCAATTTAAAAATAATTTAATATAGGTCTGCATAAATCGACGATGCCAATGTGCAGAAGGATCGACATTGGTGGATGGCAAATGCCAAATGACAGCCGCTTGCCAGGTTAAACTTCGTCTGAAGATATAAAAATATTTTTTAAATGACATTTCTCAATTGCATAGGTCGATCCGGAATGTGACAAACATGCAATTTGCATAAATGTTCTCGGCTCATACAGTTGCCAATGCAAACCCGGATTCTTCGATGTGGACCCGATTACACCGGGCAGAGAATGCAAAGAATGTGGGAAATTTTTTAATAAATAATTATTTTTAATTATTGTTTTGTTTTTTGTATTTGTCGATGGAGGATTAATATTTTAAAAATATTTTTCATTTATCAATTAAATTTTTAAGATCCTAAAAAATTTTTATAGGTTGGAATTTTTTATTTGATTATTTCTAAAATTTTATAAATATCTAAAAAAGACAATTAAATAAAATATAGAAATTTAAAATAAATCGAATTCCATTAAAATTTATATTTACTCTAATACATTTTTTTAAATATTTTAGTTTTCTTAAATTTATTCTTACTAAAAATATTTGTTAGAGTAAAATTTTAGTAGTTGTTTTCATTTTAAAATTGCAAAATTAATTCTTAACCAAAATAATATTTTTCACAATTTTCCATTCAATACAGTGTCGAATGAATGTGCGGATCGACATGACTGTTCGCCATTTGCCCGTTGTGTTGACAATAAAGATGGATTTGAGTGCAGTTGCAATGATGGATACACAGATGTGTCCCATCAATTTGGCCTGCAACCTGGTCGAAAATGCATAAATTGTTTGTTTATTAAATATCATAATTAATTATATTTCGTAAATTTTTCAAAATTGTTACAACTCATAGAAATTTCTGAATCTTAGCTTCTTAATAATTTAAATTTTTAATCTTAGGTTAAAATATATCAACTGAGAGAGGAAACGAAAAATATAATAAAATAAAATAAAAGAATAATTTTAAATTATTTATCAAAAATATAATTTTAAATTTAATATTCGGTTTACAAATTTTTGATAATGATAAAAATGATAATTTTTAATTTTTGTAGCCAGCAATGAATGCGCCCATCGTTCATTGAATACATGCGATGAGAATGCCGATTGCATTGATACGCCTCAAGGCTACAGTTGCCAATGCTTTGCTGGCTATGTGGTAAATAATTAATATCAAATAAAATCAAATTCTAAGATTTGTTGGATATACCATAATTTCATTCCCAATTGATGCTTAAATAATGCCTTTTTTAATTCCGCCAAAATTTTCAAATCGGGATATATTTAATTTTGTGTTAAAATATATTTTAAAGAATTTGTTAGAAAATAAGACTTACATAAATAAGAGAGAAATTTATCAATAAATATAAACATTTTTAATAGAATAATTTTTGTTAACTTTTTATAGTGAAATTGGTGCATTTCATTGTCTTTTTAGTTTTTAAGACTGTTTTTCCATAATTTATAAAGTAGAAGATAGGAAAATTGTATGATGTTAAAAATTTAATTTAAAAAATATAAAATAATTTTTTTAGAAAATATAAAAATAAAATAAATTTTTTAGTAATTATTTAATCATTTTTACCATATAATAATTATTTTTTAAAGTCAAAAAAAGTAAATTTAAAAGTCAAAAAAAATAAATTTCCATATTTTTTGTATAGGACGTTTCTGTGAATGCACATTTGCCACCGGGCCGGGCTTGCACAGTTCAAACCAGTTGCCCAAAACAAAAAACGGATTTGATCTTCCTAATTGATGGGTCCGGTTCAATTGGTTCTCAAGTATTCCGCAATGAGGTGCTCCGATTCATCCGTGAATTCATTGAATTATTCGACATTGGACTGGATAATACACGGGTATAAATTATTTTGCATAATTTTAATTTTATTTTATTTTTTTTTTGAAAATTTTTAATTTAATTCGGAATAGCAGTGTGGTAGATTTTTTAGATATTCTGTAAAAACTCATTTAAAAATAATAAAATTCATTAAAAAATTTTATGAGTTCAAAAATTTCAATCAAATAATTAAATTAATTTTTATTTGGTAAAAAAATTATAGAATAAACAAGTAAAAGATTAATTTTAATTTAAAAATTCAGGTTGGTCTAATCCAATATTCGGATCAAATTCGGCATGAATTCAATTTGAATCAATATTCGGATAAACAATCCCTTCTCTCTGCCGTCAGCCACACACAATATTTGACTGGATTGACAAGGTTGGAATGAGGAAGGGAAATTTTTATATCTGATGAAAATTGAAAAATTATATATAAGCCGAAAATTAATTTTAAACTATTAAAAATGAAATTCTTAGGAAATAATGAAAAAAATAATATTTAAGAGAACATTAGATTTAACTAAACCCATAAACAATAATCTGTTCTGAATAAATATTAAAATATTAAAAAGGCCTCCAAAAATCCTCTTTTCAATTTCATCAATTTCTAAATATTATGAAAAAATGAAAAATAATTTTAAAATTACAAATTTTAATTTATAATATTTTTTATCAGAACTGGAGCTGCCATCCAGCACATGGTCACTGAGGGATTTTCCGATCGTCGTGGTGTGCGGCCGCTCTCTGACGGGGTCAATCGAGTGGCAGTGGTGATCACGGATGGCAGAAGTCAAGGTAAGAATAGAAATAGAAACTTGAAGAAAAATGAAAAAAATAGATTTATATTTAATAAATATTTAAATTTCGAAATTAATTAAGTTGTAAAAATAATTTTTAAAAATTTTCAATATTGTTCCACAATCCACATGTTGGACCAAATTATTTATGAAAAATTTTATTTTAATTGATTTTAATAAATTTTTTATGTTCAAACTCCCTGTGCATTTTTAAAGCTAATCTAATTAATCAATATTTATTTTAAAAATTATTTAAAATATATATGAGTTATATAAATTTACATATTTTTTCCCTTCAATTCCATAGACAATGTGACACAACCGGCCAAATCGGCAAGGGCTCTTCAAATAAACACATTTGCCATTGGAGTCACCGACCATGTTTCCGCCATTGAATTGGAGCTGATTGCCGGTTCACCAAATAAGTAAGAAAATTTATTTGTCTTTTTTAATTAATTTTATTTCTATATTATTGAATTTTGCAAATGAAAACTGTGAGAAGGAAAAAAATATAATTAATTTAAAAAATTAATACATTAAAAGATCAAAAAATTAAAAATTAATTTATTATTTAATAAAACTGAAAAATTTCAACTCATAATGAAATTGAATTATTATAGTTCAATGTATTTTCTCTAGAATTTTAATTAAATATCAATCTGATGGTTGTTTAATGATTGTTAAAGAATAATTTAGAAGAAAAATTAAAATTATTTTATAAATTATTGGATCTCATAAAATAATTTCCTATTCATTTTCGCATAAAGAATTCAGAAAAATTTAATTTTAAATGAAATATCATTGATCAAATTTTCAAAAAAATTATTAAATATAATAATCTATCATAATTAAAATTGGCCTTTTTCTATCCAGCTGGTTCTTCGTGGAAGGCTTCAAAGATTTGGACATGCGTTTGCGTTCCTTGGTCCAAAAGTTGGCTTGTCCTGCTCCAGTTCATCATTCACCGCCGCCTTCAAATGGAGGATGCAATCCGGACACACAAACGGGCTGCGACAGGGCATTGGGCCAAATTTGTGTGCTCATTGATGGAAGGTAATTTAATTAAACATAATTTATCTGAATAAGAAAATATTATATTATTTTTTATATTCTTTATTTTATAATTTATTTTATTGATATTCAAAAAAATAAATGTTTGGAAATTCTTATTTTTATTTTTGTAACACATAAAAAATTATTTTATTTATTTATTAAAATCTGAGACATACTTATAATAATTTAAAAAAGCAAGCAGTTTTTGTGAACATTATTTTTATATAAAAATTAATTTTTTAAAAAACTTAACTTCATTGTTGAAAATTCTAAATTCTTTTTTAAATCACAAATTTTAGACCAATTTGCCAATGTCCCAGTGATTTTCCCGCCCATCCATTGACAAAAGTTTGTGGCGGTGATTGGTGCAATTCGGAGGTGTCAACCACTTGCCCATATCCTGAGGTAAAAATAATAAAAAAATAATATAAATTAAAATATGCATTTTTTTACTTTTTTGTTAATTGTGATAGATAAGTGAAAGTCGTTTTCCAGAATTATGCATTATTTATAAAATTTAAAAAAAAATTATTGAAAATGAAACTCATAAAATTGCTTTGGGTAATAAATAATTTAAAAGTAATTTTTTTTATTATATTACAATAGTTGATCACGCTTTCTCCACATAAAAATTAATATTTATTAAAATATATAAATTAAAAAAAGATGGATTAAATTAATGAAAATTCTACCCTCTATCCATTCAAATCGAACACTTTAGCAAATAAGTTTATTTCTTATCATATGGCCATATATTCAGCGATACAGCTTCAAAAAATAAAAAAAAATTTTAAATTTAATTTTGACTAAATTAATCTCCAAAAATTTCTCAGGTTTGTCGCCGCTCACCTCTTGGCAATTATCGCTGTGTTTGTCCGAGTGCCTATTTCCGCGACACCAGAACTGGGGTTTGCGTTTCCAGTCGAGCCCCATTGCCCCCAGCGCCGGCTTGTCCCGTTGGCAAAGTTTTGAATCCAAGATCAGGTTAGTAGAAGAGTATAATTTGAATTCTATCATTGACCTAATTTTTATTTAATCATTTAAATTTCTAGGTCATTGCCTTGTGCCAGGCGCCTGTGACCCGGTTGACCCGAATTCATGCGATTTACGCAAAAGAGAACGATGTTTGCCAGCACCAAGGCAACAATATCAAGTTGGACCGGCCACAATTGCAGGAAACAGTGATGACACATACAAAAATAGAAAGAAAAAGAACAGCGGCGAAGAGGGCACATATGCAACAAGTTAGTATAAGACGAATTTATTTTGAAAAATTTTATTTTAAAATTTTTTTGATCGGATAAAGAACGAATTTTAACATGAAAATAAATGAAAAAATAAATACTCATATTAATGAAATTTTTTATGGGATGTATGAAAAAATTTTTAAATGTCAGAAATTATTTAAATTATTTTTATTTATTAAAAATAGATTACAAAAAGTAAAAATATTAAATTAATAATTTTTTTTATCCTCTTAAGGAGCTCCAATCATCCATCAAAATTATGCCACTTCCCAAGCACCGGATTACACATGCCAATGTACGGCTGGTGAACGCAAGCATCCAGTTACTGGTGTTTGCCTTAAAAATGAATGCCTAAATAAAGCGGACAATGATTGTGACCAAAATGCCCGATGCATTGACACGGATGAAGGCTACTATTGTGCATGCAATCCAGGCTTCTTGGATAACAGTCCGGACAAAGTAAGGAAAGAAATTAAATGTGGGCAAATGTAAAGAAGTGTGGTCCCGCCGGGTTTTAATTTTAAAAATAAAAGAAACACATTTCTAAGGGTAATCTGGGGCATAGAAGATGATTCTGAGCTCTGCTTTTTGATATCTTGTCATCTTGGTAAGATATTGCCAATTTTTACCAAGAAAAAGCATAGGGGGGACCAAGGGCATTTTTGGCGAAAAATTTTTTAGAGCCAATATATAGCTCATTCGACGCGGCATGACGAGTGGAATCCAATGGTACCAATTTCAGATGGAAACAATTTGATATTTCAAAGTTATGACCGAAAAAAATTTTTCATCTTAGTAAGGTTTTTGACTTATAACTTTCCTATATTGCAATATTATCTAATAAAAATGGTAACATTGGATTCCACTCGTCATGCCGCGTCGAATGAGCTATATATTGGCTCTAAAAAATTTTTCACCAAAAATGCCCTTGGTCCCCCCCCTATGCTTTTTCTTGGTAAAAGTTGGCCAATATCTTACCAAGATGACAAGATATCAAAAAGCAGAGCTCAGAATCATCTTCTACGCCCCAGATTACCCTTAGAAATGTGTTTCTTTTATTTTTAAAATGAAAACCCGGCGGGACCACACTTCTTTACGTTTGCCTAAATGCGTAAAAATATGATCAAAATAATAAAATATTGAATTGTAAATGATATTTTATTAAATTTTTAATCAAAATATATTTTTTAAAAATTATTTTTTTTAACAAATTATGTCCAGGAGCTTGTCTATATTTTTTTCAGTAAGAGTATTTTGTTTTCCTTTATAAATTCAACTTGAAAATAAATTTATGGGTTCAAAATATTTTTCTAATTGATAATTATATTCTTAATTTATTTCTGTTATATTTATGTAGTAATGGTTTATTAAAAAATAATATATATTTTTTTATATTTAAAAAATAATTTATATTTTTTATATTTAAAAAATAATTTATATTTTTTTATATTTAAAAATTAATTTATATTTTTTAAATATTTTAAGTTTTTTAAATATTATTTTAATTAATATTTTTAGCATAGTTTAATTTGAATATATTAAATATCAATTTTATTATTTTTATAAATATTAAAAAAGAAAAGAAATTAATTTAAAATTAATTTTTTATAATTTCTTTGCACACAGGTCTATAAACCGGGTCGGGTTTGTTCCGCTGAGCAGAATGAATGTTTGTTGGGCACAAATCATTGTTCTCCAAATGCAATTTGCTTTGACACGCAAGAAGGGTTAATTATTTTTACAGCTCATAAAATTATTCATCATCAATTCCTATAAATAATTACAGATATTATTTTAATATTAAATAGACCAAATCCCAAAAACCAAAAAATAGTAAATAAAAAATTTGAAATTTTTTTTAACATCATTGCTCTCATTTTTAACAATTCTTTTTACAGCTATGTTTGTCGTTGCAAACCGGGCTATGTCGATTTTTCACCAAATCCACAACATGAATCCGGACTTGACTGTCGGGCAATGGTTAATGAATGCTCAGAGGGCAAGTAAGTAAAAATAATTTATTTTTATTTTTCGCTTATATTTCTGCCAAAAATTTGACGAATAATACAAAAAATAAATTAAGCATAATTTTCAAGTTTCTTTCTTTATTGGAATATTTTCTGATTTTTTAGAAATTATTTTCTTATTTTAAAACATAATTATGCTCCAAAATTTATCAATTATAAGGCATAATTGTCATCCGGATGCAATTTGTATTGACACTGCCGATTCATACAAATGCATTTGCAAGCCTGGCTTCAAGGACCTCGATGAATTGCGAAATCCTGGCCGAAATTGCCAACGAATTCAGGAACAAAAAGTACCAATTTGCCTGGACAAATCTAAAGTGGATTGTCATCCGGCGGCAATTTGCCTTGAATCCAGCACTGAACGCGATGGATTCACATGTCAATGCCGAGATGGTTATGTGGATACAAGTGCTGAAGTTTACAAGAAACCGGGAAGGGAATGTGAAGAAAGAGTGAGAAATAGAATTTTAAAAATTAATTTTTTTTTTTTTAAAATTTTTAAATTTGAGAAAAATTTTTCTTTTTTTTGAAGTCGGAAAAATATTTTAAAATAAGCAAAATTAGAATAAGTTAAGAATTTAGAAAATTGAAAAAAATTTATGGGTCTAATTTATTTTCAAAAAAATTTTAATTAAAATTAAATTACTTAAAAAATTGATCATTAAATAAAAGAAAATCCTTTTGACAATTTTTTTGCTAAATTCAAAAGAATATTCCGATCAAATTACTATATTCCAATTAATTTTCAAATTTAATTTTAAATTTTTTTTTCATCTTTATCAAAACAACTCAAATAGAATTACTAAAAATTATTATTTAAAATGTATTCAAAATTTCACTCTTTTATATTTGACCCTCCCAATAAGGTAAATGAATGCCTGAATCCATCGTTGAATGACTGTGATCCGATTGCCCTTTGCAAAGATTTGCCCGATGGCTATACATGCATTTGCCCTCCAAATTCGGTTGATAGATCCCCAGATAAAGTTGGCCATCCCGGCCGAAAATGCCATCTTCTTGTGAACGAATGCGCCAATCCGGCGTTGAACAATTGCAGCAAATTTGCTGAATGCCATGACAAGGCAAGTTCTAATAATCATGCCAAAATTAGTGTTTTCTAGTGAATTTGAAATTAACTTCTTAAATTTATTTTAGAAAATTATATGACAAAAACTTTCAGAAAAATTAAATATTCTATTGAAAAATTGAATATTTATTATAAACTCATAACATTTTGCAATTAAAAATTTTTATAAAAAGTGAAAATCTATATATTACAATAAAAATTCGAAACCATTGTACTGGTCAAAAATAATAAAACTATAATTTTTAAAATAAAATTTTTAATAAAAATAAATTAAAAAATTTAAATTTTATTTGATTATAGGAGGATGGCTATTATTGCACATGTAAACCTGGATTCAAAGATGACAATCCCAGTCAACCGGGCACACAATGCAGTGAAGGTTTAGAGATTGTAATAATGGGGAAATTAAGATAGTGATTAGTTAAATAATTTTTAACATTTTCGAACTAATTGTTAATGAAATAAAAGAACAAAGCAAGAATTAAAAATTATAAAATATCAAACTCATAAATTAAATCCACTAGAAATAAAATTTGTATTACTGCATAAAAATTTATTTTAATTCTAAGCAGGTGCAATGGAGACCATAAATAATTAATTCAATTAAAAAAAATATAAATTTTTAATAAATAAAAAAATTATTTTTAGTAATCAATGAATGTCAATTCGAGAATATGAATGATTGCAGTGCGCACGCAAAATGCAAGGATTTGCCGGATGGCTACACTTGCGAATGCATTCCCCCATATGTGGACAGCAGTCCGGATAAGGTGGATTTATTATACAAAAAATAAATCAAATGAAAATAAATTATGGTTTAAAATATCATAAATTTGCCTTCTGCATAATAAAATGAAGAATTATTTTTCGCTTAAATGTATCTCATAAAATTTTTTTTTGAATAATTTAAAATAATCCAAGAAATTCGAATTTGTTTTAAAATATTTAGGCCAACGTGTGCAAATAATGAATTTGAAAAAAATTAAAAAATAAAAATTCCCATCAAAATACGTTTTCAACACCGTCAAAATAAAAAATATGAACATATTTTAATTAATTAACTTATTTATTTTATCTATTTTTAAATATGAAGGAAAATAAGCCGGGCCGTGTTTGTCTTTTCAATGAATGTGCCGATGAGAAAACCAATGATTGTGACAAACAAAATGGAATTTGCGATGATTTGCCAGAGGGCTATACATGCAGATGTTTGTGCATTTTAAAATTAAAATATAATTTATAAATGAAAAAATGACAAATTTATAAAAAATTTTAATTTTTAAAAGAGGAATATTTGAAAATGATCAAAAAATTAATTGATTCAATTTTTGTCATAAATCATTTTCAATAAATAGGTAAACCCGGATTCTATCATGAGGGAAAATTGCCGGGCCGAGTTTGTGTTGCATTCAGTCAACCAGAACATCCAACTGTGGTAGAGGTTACTGAAAATTGCACAAAATGCGCGGATGCTTGTTGCTTCCCCGAATTGAATGAAGTGAGAATTTTTATATGCATTATAATTTTTTATTTGAAAATTAACTAAAATAGTAATATAAAAATTATTTTTTTATCCCATAAATTTTTCCAATAAAATTTAGTTTAATTTATGAGAAAAAATTGAGGATAAAAAGATGCCCAAACAGAAAGTTCACAAAAAAATAATATAAATATAAAAATCAATAAAATAAATTCCAAAAATTATTCAGATAATTTTTCAAAATTTAGGTTTGCGTTGGCGGAAATCAATGCAAATGTCGTCCCGGATTTGGTCGGGAAGAAGGTGCCGTTGATGGGGAAAAATGTGAACCAATAGAGAAAACCCCATTGAAATTCCGGGTTGTGATGGTCGGCGAAAAACCTTTGAAATTCAGTGGAACAGAGTAAGTTAAAAAATTAAATTTAAATTTTATTTATTCAATGAAAATTAATTTAAATATTTTAAATTGTTAACAAATATTTCATTTTTAAAACCCATAAAATAAATCAAGTTACATTTTATTATTTCCTTCATTTGTATTTGCAATCATTAAAAGTTTTGAGTAAAGAGGATAACACAAATATAATTTTTTATTTCATTAACAAAAATACCAAAATAAAATTTTATGAAATAAATCAAAATGGTATTTTTTTCAGTTTTGGAAGTAGCACTGCCCCTGCTTATGAGGAATTTGCCAAAGAATTTAACAAATATTTGGGCAAGGCGGTGAATTCGACGGAATATGCACCAAAATACATTACTACGGATATCAATTTTATAACAAATCCAAAGACATTGAATGGGTTAGTTTTCGAATTGGATGGGGAAATTTTGCAAAATTGAATTAATTAAAAAAAATATTTAATTCTATAAAATTTTTCAAGTTGAAAGATTCTTTTTTTATTAAATTTCTTTTTAAATTAATTTCATATATTTTCAGCTCCTGGGGCGACGGAATTTTGGTTGATTTTTCGGTTGGCACTCGGCCCGATGGCACTCCAGTGGATGCATGCGAATTATTCACTCAATTAATGGTGAGATTTAAATTAAATTTACGTTATGATGAATAAAATATTAAAAATATGCCTAAAATATGCAAAAATATTTTTCAAAATTTGTATCATAAAAAATTATTTATTCCATTACAGCAATCCATTCGAAAAACAAATGGTCAAATTGGTGGAGGAAGACTAAAAGTGGCATCCGACAATGAATTACTCTCGCCATGCCCAAAATTATGCGAAGGATTGTCCTGCATCAATGAATGTGAAAATGCCACCTTGAATGAATGTTCAGAGAATGCCAAATGCATCGATTTGGTTAGCTTTTTTAATTTATTTTTAATTTTAATAATTTATTAATGGAAATTGGGTGTGTATTTCTTCTTTTTAAACCTTTTTAATTTACTGATTAAAAATAAATATTTTTGAAATAAATTTATGGATTTCTTTTTAATCTATAAAAGTTGAAAAATTTGAATTTTTCTTTAAACAGATTTGCCAACCATATGTAGAGTATAAATATTTTCATTTATTATTTTTTTACTTCAAAATTGCAACAAAATCCAAATTCTATTATTACTTTTGAAATAAATATTTTATTAGATTAAAATATTATAAAGCCTTAAAATTTTATGAGTTCGAAATATTTTATGTAAAAAAGTGAAATATTTAAATTTTGGAAATTAATTATGGTATGTTTTAAAAAGTTAAAAAAATTTAATATTATAATAATTTTAAATCGAATTTTTATTTCACATTCCATTATAGGAATATTTGTACACTTGTGAATGTTTGCCCGGATTCAAGGATGAAACGCCAAAAGGCGGCATTCCCGGCCGAGTTTGCAACATCAATTATTGCAGTGATGTCAATTTCTGCCCAGCAAATAGCACTTGTTTCAATGGGGAAAATCAGGTGAAAGAATTGGAATTTTTAATAAAAGCAATTTGAATTTTGTATATTTTGGTTATTTATCAGAAATTTTTAAAATTTAAGTAATTTAATCTCCCAAACAATATTATTTTTTCCTACATATTAAAAATAACTGAGAAAAGAATAAAAATTATAAATTAAAAAAAGGAAATTTTTATTAATCAAAAAGAGAGATTTCGGATAAATTTTAATTAAAATGTTATATTATTTAATGGTGAAATTGAATTAAATAATCAGATTTTATTTAAATAATATTTTACATATTTTTATGTGGCTTATATGTCCTAAACTTTTATGGGTTTAAAATTCGGCATTATTTTTTTTATTAGTGGCATAATTTTTTTTATATTATTTTTTAACTTAAATTTTTGATCGGATCCTTCTCGATGGCAATTTTTATTGCTTATAAAAATAATTTATTTTAAAGAATATTTAGCAGAAATATTTATAAGTTGCAAAACATAATGAAAATAGATATGGAACAATTCTTGAGGGAAAATGTAATTTTTTCTAATAAATTGCTCTCAAAAATTCGTAAAACTGAATATATAAAACTGTCTATTTTTTTAATTAATAATAATTTCTTTATAGGCCGAATGCCGTTGCAAACCTGGCTATGTGGACATTCGTGGAGTGTCAGAATTCGTTCGACTCAGCATTGGGCTTCGACCCGAGCAATATTGCCTTCTGTCTGTGGACGTGAATGAATGCCTTTTGGGCATACATAATTGTTCAGCTGCTGCCGATTGCATTGATTTACGCATTGGATACACTTGCAGGTGACTTTCCACCAATCAAATGGATGGCAAAAAAATATATTAAAATTTAATTCAATCTGTTTTAATCATTTTTCTTAAAATTCCAAATAATTTCCATTTCCTGGGACTCTTTTTTCCTTTAACCACAGTAGTAGTGAACATTCTTGCCTACGGGTCCACTTACCCTTCCTTTATCAAGAAGTTGGTATAAATTTAAAAAATGAATTACAAAAAAGAATACTAAGTAAAAAGCCATTTTTGGCAAATTTTTATTTTGATTTCTTCCACAGATAGATTTTAAGGCATTTAAAAATGAAAAAATTTGGTAAAAAATTATTAAAAATTCTTTACAAAATTAAATTTTAAAATTCAAGAAAATAAAAAGATATAATAGCAAAAATTAAATTTTTTTATATAAATTTTATGTATTAATTTTGTAGATCTACTCGGACAAATTTTTATTATTTTTATTACTTTTCTAAATGATATAAAAGTTTCAATGCTTATATTTCTATGAGTTCATTTTTTAAATAAAACTGTTAAGATAAGTGCTAAATTAAATTTTAAAAATATAAAACTTTATTTTCTATCATAGGAATAATATGAAATTTAAATAATATTCTTCCTATTGAAAGATGTCATGATGGTTTCCAAGACCAGAACCCATTGGTGCCCGGCCGAACTTGTGTGGCAATTCAACCCGGTCTAGTGGAGGCAGTGATTGCGGACATTTGCAATGGCCATGGAAAAATGATAATACCCAACAATGAAACTGCTCCGAACAATGGGACAGGGAATGGAACGGCGGCGGCAGCAGTCATTGCAAAACCAGTTTGTCACATCTCATAAATTACTAAATCACATAAAAATGCATACAAATAAAAATAATAAATAATTAGTTTAAAAAACCGAAATTCCCAATAAACTCAGTAATTCCATGCACTTGAAGTTAAATTTGTTAAGTAAACTTATCAACATTTATTTCTTTTCTCGCCAGAATATGCTTCCAATAAATTAAATCATATACATTTTTAATATAAAATGAATAAACAAATATAATTTTAAATGTTGACGATCTACAATTCCAAAAAATTTAAAATAAAAAAAAATATTTTTAATCAGATATTTAAAATATCTTTAATTTCCAGTATTGCATTTGTGATGCTGGCTGGGAAGGCGAATTTTGCGCGGCTGCTATTGCTGGCGGTTCCGTTCTTCCCCTCATTTTATTCCTCATTTTGGCAATACTTTTCCTGTTGCTCACACTTTGGTTGGTCAATATTTTAATTTTGAAAAATAGACCAATGAATTGAAATAGGATTTTTATTTAAAAAATTTTTCACACTGAGTAACTTTTTTATTTCATTTTTAAGAATTTTAATTTTCACCAAATTTATGCATATTTTGACTGAAACATTCATCATTCTGCCATTATTTTTTAAAATTTAATTTAAATAAAATAATGATAATTATTACTTTCAAAATTTTCAAACAGTTGTTGTGTCTATTTATGTTCCCGGCTTCGATGTTGGCGAAGAAGGAAACAGGAAAGCGAGGATTCACTTTATGGACAGGCATTGACAATCCCAAGGGCAAAATTGGATGAGGTAACAAGTAACATTAAAAAAATGTGTGGCAGATTTTGGTGAAAATATTATCAAAATTTTTTCAAAATTTACAATTTTTCAAATTTCATTACATTTTTTAGGATGTCAAAAAATGGGAAAATATGCATAAACATCCAAATAAAATCGAACAATTCAAATTTCATAAAAACTTTATTTATTAACCCCGAAACCCATTTAAAACTGCAAAAAATATTCATTTGCATATAAATCCGCTTTTTTAATATTACAAAAAGAAGTGAGATTATTAAATAAAATTGTAAAAATTAAAATTTTTATTAACAAATTTCTATTTTTTCCAATAGGATCTTGGATCGATGGCCAGCAGTGAATACACAATCAGAGAAGAAGTTGAACGCCGAGTGACCACCGAAGTTAGTTCAAATTTAAAAATAATTAAAAAAATTATTCAATAAATCAGCATTTCCTTTAATAATTTTTTAAGCACAATTTATTTTTAAAATTTATGTAAAACTTCCCTTTTTCTTATTTTATTCAATTAAAATGAAGCAATAATGAATAAGATTTTTTAATGAAAATATTTATGGGTTTCATTTTTTAGTTACTTGATATTTTCTTGTAATCTAATTTAAGAAAAATATTGAAAATTTTTAGCTATTAAATAAATTAATAATTCATCCCATTTATCAAAAAAGGTGACCCGAATGGAAGAGGAATTGGTGGATGGTGAAGCAGTTTACGAGGAGCACAGTGGCGATCGTCACCAAGCCGTTAATCAAAGTGCTTCCGGCGAATTCTATTCATCATCCGCAGCCGGCGGCGGTGGTAGTGGTCATGGTGGCACTGCAGTTGGTCATTTGCATGCTCATTAAATTTGTGGGTGAAAGAATGATTAAGGAAAATTGATTGGATAAATCACAAAAAGATGGAGAAAATTAGAAAAAATATTAGGACAAAATTAAATTGGAAATTAATTTGGAAATTTTAACAAGTAAAAAATTATAAAAATATTAGGATCCATAATAAATAATAATTATAAGTCATCAGATATTTTTGGAAGTTTCGAAAAATGACAAAAATTATTTTAAAAGCATTAGTTTTGGGTTTTAATAAATTTAGATAATTTTTTTATTAATTTTACGAAAAATTCCAATTCTCATATTTTAAATAATTTTTGTTGAAGAAGTTGTTTTATAATTTTACTTTTTACCAAATAAATTATATCCCATCAACTTTTTTACAAAATTTTTCATATAATTTAGCCTTATTCAAAAGATAATAAAAAATAGTATGGATTAACACACCGATTTATAAATAAATAAAATAAAAATTATTATTAAAAATTTTTAAAAAAAAAAGGATAAAATAAAAATCATTGAAATGAAAAATTCAGGATGTTTGCCATGAATAACAACAAATTGGAAGAAAATTGGACAACAATGAATGGATTTGATTATTATTAATAATTTTTTTTCTCAAAAATAAAACAAATTCACAAATATATTATTAAATTTAATTTTTTCCTAACAAATCTAATCAAATTTCTACCCAAAAATTTATTCATATTAATTCATTTTTCCCTTTTCCATATTTTGCTCATTTTATACAAAAATGCTTCAATAAAATTCTTCCTTCATTCAAAACTCCCATTTTCTAAAAAAAACTGCCTGCACCTTTTTTCTACATTATTATTTTGTTAAATAAAATTTTGATTTTCTTTGTGCCAAATTTTTTCAATTGATAAAATATTTAAAAAATTGATTGCAAATTGATCATTTTTTACGAAATATTCCCCAAAATATTTGAAGTAAAAATTAGATTAAAAATTGGACAATCACAATTGAATTATGAAATCTGAGAAAAATAAGGGCACCAATTTATATAATGAATTATTTGTACTTAGACAAGGCACCTTTTTGTTTGTTGGGTTTTCTTATTTGAACAGTACCCAAAATACAAAACAAAATGATTGTTGTATGGTTGGTTATTCCGCACAAATATTAAATTATTAGTTGAATTGGTAGCCATAAGCATTTACAATAAGGATTAGAGGCGTTAATAGAAATCAGCTACATCCGAATTTAATGCAATGCCAAAATATTTCTCAATAACCAATAAGTCAATCTATTAATTAGGAATATAGAAACCCCTTCCCATTTTAATCTATAGCTTATATAATATAATTATTTTGATTTTAAAAAATTTATATCGATGGGTGTTGAAGCTGTTTTTTTTATTTGAAAATAATTTTTTAAAGAAATATATTTACTTCTGTAATAAAATTATTAATGAGATGTAATTTTTTTTATATTTTTTAAACAATCTTTGTAATTTCTCCTTTTTAAAAATATAATCAAAAAGCAATTAACATTTCGCCCATTTGCTCTTTCAACCAATGAAAAACATCAATTGGAATTGGCCAATATAAATATTTGGGTTTATGCATTGGATTTGCATTCATTATTATTGTTTTCATCCGAAAATCCAATTACTTTGTTTTTGAGTGAAGAAGGAATTCTAAATTATAATCAGGATGAAAACCGCCTTTGGTCAATTAACAGCAAATTAATGAACGCTAAAATGGGATTAATAGATTTGCTGACTCATTTTTTGTGAATTTATCAATTTTTTTTCTTTTTTTAGACCAGGAAACCAAAGCAACAATTTTTGTAATTTTTTGGATAAAATTAGTGAATTTGATGAATAAAATTCAGTAATCTTCATTTTTTGTCAGTTTTTTATCCAATCAATTTGATATCAACATTTTTGAACTTAGCCCAGTAGTAAAAATATTTAAGCTGACTTAATTATTCAATGGTCATTTTTTTTCATATATTCTAAATTCATTTTACGCTTGGAAAAGTTTTTAAAATTTATGAAACTTATATGTTTTTTTTGAATTGATGTCTATGCTTCCCTAAAACTAGCTAATTTATGAGTTAGGTAACAAAATTAAGGGCATCTATATATTTTGCAAATTGTGGACTTAAATCTGTGCATAAATTCCCAAAATTTTACAAACCATTTGCATTTTTTGTCTTTAGCCATTTATATTGAAAAAAGTAAGCAAAATGGGCGAGAATGGCTGAAAACGGTGGCCACATATCAATGATAAACAATATAGTTTGCTTTTCTAAATTGCACTACTCTATTCAGTTCGCAAAATTTTTGTTCTTAATCTTCCATATTCTTTTTGCACAGATTGTTTGAACTTGAACCCATTTACTTGCTCACTTCCTTATTTCTCTGCTGAACTCTTTGGGGAGTTTGGCATTTTTATTTTTTTGCTTGTTTAATTTTGATATTCATTTTATTAATCAACATTTATAGCAAAAAATGGCAAATTGGATTGGAAAGAAATGAACAAAACTATATATGCAAAAAAAGGAAATTAATGAGAACAAATTAAATTACTTCAGAGAATTATTAAATAAAATATTCATTGTAATTTGTATATTTGTTAAAAAATATTACAAGAGAATTTTGATAAAGATATGATAAATTAAAAAAAATTATCAGGGAAATTTAATTTAGATTCATTCAATAAAAATTTACCAAATTCTGGCAGCGGATTTTTTCGATTAGTCTCAAATTTGAACAAAGAAAAATATTTAACAAAAATATAGAAAGGAAAATTTTTAAGGAAAATTTTGAATTGAATTACATGCAAAAATGGATTTTTCCGAATTGAAATTTTATGACAAGTCACAATACAAATTAAATAAATATTTGGCTTTTTTATAGCAAAAAATATATTAATATTATAAAATTCCGTATATTATAAATAAAATTGAGATATCCATCATTTTTCTGGGCTTTAATTAAATAATAAATTTTTTCAGAATGAGATAAAAAATGGTAGTTATATGTAATCGAATATGGAAAGTTCAAAAATGATATTGATTTTTCGATTCGCGCAAGGAACGGTTTACAAACCGCTTTAAAAATATAAATTTTGTTCATCAGTAAAATTGGGTTTGGAGTTTTTTTGTGGACGGAGAATTCGATTTTAATAATAATTTTGTGATTCGGTTAAAACCTGTTTAAAAAACTGTTTCGAGCAATATGGAGATCAAAATGGATGGGGAAGAGATGGGAAATCGGACGAAGATCAAAGGAGAAGGTACCTTATGTGCGACTGGGCCAGTAGCCCCGGATTGGGCAATATTTTACATAATCTTTACATTTATCAATCATATTTTTTATCTATATAAATATTCAAGAATTGATTTAAAAATTTTTTCAATTTTAATCCTTTTCTATATTTATTTTTATTATTTATTTTTATATTTAATGACATTATGCGTGATTTTTAAATGTAAATTTATTTAAAGATAAATATCCGAATATGACAAAAGAATTTAGTTTTTAATTGTTCATTAATTTTTTAGGATTAATAATTATTTTATTATTCATATATATTAAAAATTATATTAATATATAACGAATTTTATTTTTGAAAAATTATTTAAAAATCAATAATTTTTTTTGTTTTTTAATTATAAATTAATTATAATTTCGTTTTTTTTATAAATAGAAAAATTATAAAATTAAATGAACAGTAATTCTCTACTCCGTATCGACTGGTTTCTTTCAATTTCCCGGTCAGTATTCTTATTAAATATATAAAGTGATTTTTTATTACAATTAAATAATTTAATTATCTTTTAATTTCGTAAACTTTCAATGATGAATGCCTGGTCGAGTGTCAAACTTCGGACTCGGGGAAAACTGGCAATCAATTTCAAAGGCAAAAATTCATTCACGTCCATATTTACAATTATTTATCATGTCATTTTTATATAAATAGTCAAAAATAGATTAAAATTTTTTTTACAATTTTATTCCATTTTTCTTTATTTATTTTGATTCTCTATTCTATGATTTAAATGCAATTATGATTTATTTTCAAATGTTAATTTTATTTTATTTAATTATTCTATTATTTCAGATGTCTTTTATTTTTTATTTAAACTCTTCATTAGTTTTTAAAGTAATAATTATTTTATTATTTCATTTTAATAAAAATTTCTTATTTAAAAATTTATATTTAATGTCACAAATTAATTTTAATTTTATTTTTTTAATAAAAATAAAAATTTATAGAATTAATTGTGGCTACGACGTTTGTTATCTTGCAGATTCTTCTTATGCAGCCAACTAGAGAAGGAGAGAGTTGGTTTTAAACCGAGGTCTTCGGTTTCGGTTTTGGCCGGTTTTGGAATCTCGGTTTCGGTTTCGGTTTTTTAAAAATCCTCGGTTTCGGTTTCGGTTTTCTCGGTTTTGAGGGGTTTTAGAAAAAGCATTAAAAATTTTTCAAATTTTAATTTTCAAAAAATATCGGAAAAAAATCAAACAAAAATAATCTAAATATCGATCTCCAATATTTTAATCTTCATCATCCTCGATTTCTATATCTTCTTCTGGGTCCTCTTCTTCAATTGTTGGCCCAAGTTTCAACTTTTTTAAGTGCGCCTTTATTAATATGAGCATTTCGGCCATTTTTCCGCTGAGTCTATCAAAATTCAATTAAATAAATAAATAAAATAAAATTGCCTGTTGCGCAATGAATTTGCATAAAGGAGTAGCATTTTGTCGAACCATAATTCGCACAAGCTCTTGATCATTTTCGCGTTGGGCGTTTATTTCCTTCTCACTTTTGACAAAATGTGATCGAATATCCTGTGGTTATACATAAGAAGAATCAAATTTTTAGTAATGTTGAACCTGAATTCCATCATCTCCAGCTTTTTGATAATTCTCCCATTCTGTTTCATGGCTCGGAGTTTTCAAATGATTTATCATATTTGAAGTTGAAGAATCCGTGGGAATTGCCAAAAGCTTTCCACATTTCAAACATTTTCGTTGTTCTTTGCCATCAATTTTAACAATTTGAAAAAATTTAAAAATTTTCGCTACCATTATTAAATAGAATATCCTAAAAGTTAAAATTAATTATTTTTTAGAATCAACATTAGCATTTAGAATTATAATTAAAAATAAATAAATAAATATTGTTTTATAATGAAAATAATATTTAAATAATGATGTATTTGAAGGAAAATGAATGAGAAAAACAAAATGCCAAACGCCAATTTTATGAAATTTAAAATCATTTTCAAGTATTCTTCGCAAAATATCATTTTTAAGGGTGAACGGCAAAACCGAAAAACCGACGGTTTTGACCTTCGGTTTCGGTTTTGGCCGGTTTTAGAGTCTCGGTTTCGGTTTTTGGGCCTAAAATCTTCGGTTTCGGTTTCGGTTTCGGTTCGGTTAACCGACTCTCTCCTACTCTACAGCCAACGACGAATCATAGCTTGAGATTCTTATAATATATTTTTTAAATTTTTCAATAAATTAAATAATTTTGCCTATTTATAATATTACTATTTTTATCTATATAAATTGTTTATAATGGATTTAAATTTTTTATCAATTTTAATCCTTTATTATATTTATTTTCTTTCTTTATTCTTATGATTTTAATTCCATTTTGCCTTCTATTCAAATTTCTGAATATTTTAAAATAATCAATTTTTAAATTTATTTTATATGACATTTAATTTTATCGTTTTATTAAAAAGTTATATAGTTTAAAATTAAATTATTCATTAAATATTTTTCGGGGTAATAATTTTATTTTTTTATTATATAAAAATTCATAGGTAATTAAATTCATATTTGAAAATTTATTTATAAATCATTTTTTTTTGTTTTTTATATAGAAATTTAATTTCATTTCTTTTTTTAGATGACGATATCGATCGATGTTACCGAATTTGCTATAATTCTCGCTTGAACTTTTCGCTTTAATTAATTTTTCACTACAAAATTTTTTTAAATTTCTAATTTTAATAATAATATTTATAAACATAAATTGTAAGGAATGGATTTAAAATTTTTACAATTTTAGTCCATTATTATATTTAAAAAGTAATTTAAATTTTATCATATATAAATTCATAGCAGAATAAATTAATTTTAATTTTATAATATTATTGATTAAATTTTTTCAATTTTATTCCATCATTATATTTATTTTCATTTTTATTATTATAATTTTGCTTGTGCGTTTCTTCGATCTCGCTCGATTCGATTGCGCAATTGCTCTTCGGCCTGTGCTGCGCGTCTATCGGCCTCTTCTCTTTTTATTTTTTATATAATTAATATTTAATTATTTTGTTATTTTTAATTTATAATTATTAATCATATTATATTTAAATAGTAGATGAATTTTAAAAAAATATTTTTAAAATTTGAATCCATTATTA
The DNA here is from genome assembly GCA_030063045.1 of Pratylenchus scribneri. Lineage (NCBI taxonomy): Eukaryota > Metazoa > Nematoda > Chromadorea > Rhabditida > Pratylenchidae > Pratylenchus > Pratylenchus scribneri. The sequence continues at coordinate 227,709 of JAQSEB010000216.1, forward strand.
AATTTATTTTCATAATTTATTCTTATTATTTTAATGCAATTATTTCAAATTATTCTTTTATTTTAATTAATTCTAATATTTCAACATCATTAAATTTTTTAAATAAATTTGCAATTACAACATTTTTTCAATTATATAATTTTATTAAATTATAATATTTTTCAATTTTAATCCTTCATTTATTTTTAGGGATATAATTATTTTATTATATTATTTACATAAAAATTCATTCATATTTAAATTTATATTTGAAAATGTATTTATAAATTGTTTTATTTTTTTGATATTTATATAATATTAAAAAATTATAATAAAAAATAATTTTAATTTATCTTTTTTCCTCTCTATCGCGCTTTAGATCGCATTCAATGTTATTTTTATTATATTAAATTTTTTTCAAAAATTAATAATTTTAATTTTTATTCATTAATCATATTTTTCATCTTATTAAATAGTTAAGAATGAATTTAAAATTTTTTAAAATTTTATTCCATTATTAAATTTATTTTCTTTCTTTATTTTTATTATTTTAATATTATGCTTTTTCATATCTTTATTTTAGCGTTCTTTTTCAATGTTAATGTTAAAATAATCATTCGATATTTAAAATATATTCAATTTTTTAAATTATACTACACTTTATTGTTCAATTTTAACACTAGAATAAAAAGTACTATTTTTAATTTAAATTTTTCATTAATTTTTAAAAGGTATTAAATTTATTTTTACATTTTCATAAAAATTTATATATTATTTTATATTTATTTAAAAATTTATTAATAAATATTTTTACAGTAAACTTTTCTAATATTTATAAATTTATAAATGTCCCGTTCATATAGCCGTCGCCATTGCTGCTTGCGAAATAATTCTTCGTTTTCACGTACACGGCCTCACAATTTCTCATTTTTCCTCTCCAATTGTTCTTTATATAAATAAAGAATAGTTTTAAATTTTTTTTCAATTTTAATCCGTTATAATTTTTTTCACTTTTTTTTATTTTAATACAATTATGCTTATTATAAAAATGTATTTTTTTTTAAATTATTTTTTCATATTATTGAATTATATTCAATTTTATCAATATATGAAATAGTAATTATTCAAATTCTTCTTTATTTTTTAACGATAATAATATTATTTTTTTCATTTTTATTAAAATTCATATATAATTAAAATTTTAAATTCATATTAAACTTATATTTGAAAATTTATTAATAAATTATTTAATTTTTTGATATTCATATAAAAAAATAATTTTAACTTTATCTTTTTTTCTAAAATAGAAAAATTATAAATATAATGATCTTGCTCCATGATTTGGCGTACTTATGCTGTTCGCTTTCGATTCGCTCACGAGTAGGTTACATTTCTAATTACTGTTAATTTTTATATATAATATAAATATTATATTGCATTTTGTATTATTATTATTTTAATACAATTATGCTTTATTTAAAAATTAAATTTTTTTAAATATCCTAATATTTCAAATGTTTTCATTTTTTTTCAAAATTTAAATTCTTCATTAGTTTTTTGTAAGAGTAAAAATTATTTTATACTTTTTTGTACATAAAATTCATAGATAATTAAATTTTTATTCGAAAATTTATTTATTAATTTATTTTTCGATTTTTTAGATCAGAAATTAATTTTAATTTCATCTTTTTTATAATAGAAAATTTATTAAATTTAAATGTACACGGTCCTTCCTATTGCTTTCTCGAAAGTTCTCATTGAAACGGCGTTGAGCTTCCATTTAAAATTTTTCATTAATTTTTAAAAGGTAATAAATTTATTTTTTCATTTTCATAAAAATGTATAGATTATTTTATATTTATTTGAAAATTTATTAATAAATATTTTTTACCGTAAAAATAAATTTTAATTTTATTTTTATCATTTATAATATTTATATAAATGCCCCGTTCAAGTTGCCGTCGCCGTTGCTGCTCGCGAAATAATTCATCCTTTTCACGTATACGGCTTTCTCTTTCGTAGTAATTGTCGCGATCGGATGATGACACGAGTACGATGCATCTTTCGCTCGCTCAATTTATCCGAATTCTAATTAAATATAAATTAATTTTTCATTAATTACAATTAAATAATTTTATAATGGATTTAAAATTTTTTACAATTTTAATCCATTACAATATTTATCTCATTTAAATCAATATTCATAGATAATTAAACTTTTATTTGAAAATTTATTTAAAAGTAATTAATATTTTAATTTTTACATTACAAATTAATTTAAATTTCATCTTTTATAAAAAATAGAAGATAAAAAAATAATTTATTCGATCTTTTTGCAGTCCAAGAACATTAATTTCCACTCATTGGCATCCAGAAATTTTGCCATACAATAATTAATTTCCCTACAAAATAATTTTATAATGAATTAGATTTTTAAAATTTTAATCCATTATTACATTTATTTTCATTATTTATTTTTATGATTTTAATGCCATTTTGTCTTTTCAAATATTAATTTTATAATATTAATTATCCGAGTTTTTCTAAAGTATTCATTTTTAAATTATTTGTTTTATAAATATTATAAAATTATTAAATTTTTTCAATATATTAAATAGTTATATTTTAATTTAAATTCTTCATTATTTTTTAAATGGTAATTATTTTATTTTTTTATTTATAAAAAAATCATATATAATTAACTTTATATATTAAAATATATAAAAATAAATTTTTATATAATATAAAATTTTTTAATTTCATTTTTTTATTAAATAGACAATTTATAAAATTAAATAACACTTTGATGGCGTTTCTCCAGTAAACGGAAAATTTTCTCCCTTTCCCATTTTTTAATTTTTTATTATATATATATATATTATTTAAATTTGCACTAATTTTTTAAAATTTATTATATATTTTCATTCTTTATTCTTAATAAATTAATATATTTTAATTTATTTTTAAATAATTTATTTATTTTTGTTTTTACATTCACAAAATAATTTTGATTTCATCATTTATCAAATAAATATTTATAAAATTAATGATTCGTTTCGTTACATTCTCTAACTCTCTTTTCTATCTCCTTCTCTCCCGGCTGTTTCTTTTTATATATTAATTAATTTTTAACCAAAATTAAATAATTTAATTTTTTTTAATTTATAATAATTAATCAAATTATTTATCAATATAAATTGTTACGATGCATTTAAATCTTTTGCAATTTTAATCCATTACTATATTCATTTTCATCCTTTATTATTATGATTTTATTACAATTAAGCTTTTTTCAAATTTTTATTTTATTTAATAATACTAATATTTCAAATATATTCAATTTAAATTACAAATTTGTTTTTAGAAGAAATATTTTTTATTCTTTCATTTACATAAAAATTCATTGACATTTAAATTTATATGAAAATTTGTTTAAAATAATTATTTTTTTGTTTTTTTTAATATTATAAATTAATTGTAATTTTTATCTTTAATAAAATATAAATATTTAAAGTTAAACGACTTAATCACTTTACTGTTCCTGAATTCATTTTTCGTTTTCCCGTTCCCTACGTCTCAATTCTTTCATTTTTAAATTTTTATTTGAAAATTTAATTAAAAATAACTTATTTGTTTTAACAATAAAAAATTAATTTTAATTTTTCTACTTTTATAAAATAAATAATTTAAATTAATTATCCGCAATTTATAAATTAATTTACTTCATATTATTCAATTATTCAATTTTATCAATATATTAGAGAAGAGAGTAATATTTTTTAATTTAAATTCTTCAATAATTTTTAGGGCTATAATTATTTTATTTTCAAATTTACATAGAATTCATAGATAATAAATTTATTTTGAAAATTTATTTAAATTTTTTTTGTTTTGTTCGTCCCGTTGCCGATGGCGAAAATAGTTCGGATTCGGACAATATTTTATATTATTAATTTTTCATTACAATTAAATAATTTATTCGATTCGATCAAGGAATGTTAATTTAAATTCTTCATTAGTTGAAGCGTATAATTATTTTATTTTTTTACAAAATAATTAATTTTAATTTTTCATTTTTGATTAAATAAATAATAATTAAATGATTTCGTTCTTTCTCTGGTTTTAATGTATGAAGTATGCATTCTTTCTGTGTTCTTATTAAATATATTAATTAATTTTTGATTACAATTAATAATTTTTTAAATTTCTAATTTATATAATCATATTATTTATCTATATAATATTTAAGAATTGATTAAATTTTTTCAATTTTATTCCATCATTATATTTATTTTTTTCTTTATTATTATGATTACTTTCTTTTCAAATCTTAATTTTATTTTATTTAATTTTCCTAATATTCAATAGTATTCAATTTAAATTCTTAATTAGTTTTTTGAGGAGTAATAATTTTATTATCTCATTTACATCAATATTCATAGATAAATAAAAATTTATATTTGAAAATTTATTTATAAAATTATTTTTTTATTTTTTAGAATAAAAATTTTAACTTCATTTTTTCTAAAAAAAAAATTTATAAAAATTAATAATGCTGCGCTCTTGTAAGGAGGCCCAATCAATTTCGGTTCGGAAACTAAACCCCATTAAGCTCATTTCCGCCCATTCAATCTCTTCTTTTTCTCACAACAATGTACCGCCCCTTTTCACATTTCTCTATATAATGTCCGTGGCTGATCCACGGGGGAAGGTCGGAGGGAAATAAACTTATAAACAATTCCAATTAAAACTTGTCAATGGGGGGAGGGAAGGGAGGGGCAATAATTTGGGGAATTCTTCGTCGATAATCATCTTCGGCTTGGCCCTTGTTGGCGGACGCGCCATTGGCCTTTCTTCAATCCTTTCCCCAATTCCCAATCCAACCATCGCCCACTTCCCTACCCAATCCATTTTCCCCAAAAATCCGTCCACACAAAACCTTCTGCCTGGCCAGCAGAAGCGTTTCTGGTAGCACCGAATGGTTGCCCGTCTGGGTCAACCTTTCCATCGCCGGTGCTGCCCGCGCGCGGCATTTCCCTCCGGCCCTCCACTCAACAAAAAGGGCGCGTCTAATATATTCAAAATGGCGTCCATTCTTCCCCAAAAGCACACTGCTGCTCTTTCATATTGCCCAGCGCCTAACAAACATTCTCATTTATTCCAATCATTTTTGCTGCGCCCAGCACAACATTCACTTGCCCAAATCATCACAGCGCTCTCTAATTCATTCTTATTTTGCTGCCCCATTATACCAAAAGCCCAAATAAAAATTGCAATAAAAATAGGGGTTAAAATTCAATCAAAGGGCAGCACTCATCAAAATGGGCAATTTCAATAACAAATCAAGGCGCAGCCAACTCAATCATTCCAATTCAAATAAAAGCGCAGCAACTTAATCATCATTAAATCAAACAAAAGCGCGAAATTAAATTCTAGCCCTCAATCAAAAATTAAAATATCAACTGATTTGACGATTCAAATCTTGACACAAATTCCCCACTTTTCCCATCATCATTTCTATCTAAATGCAAACCTGCCTAATTTCCTCAAGTTCATACCCCATATTTATTTTTCCTCCAATTCCCATTTTTAAAAAAGGCTTGCGGTTCCACATCAAATCTTGAATAACCAAATGGCATTTTAGCATCAAAAGGGAGGCTCCCCGCCTTCAACAGCAATTTCAAATAAACCCCTCATCAAAATCTGGTCGAAGCCAAAATTTTTGTCGAATCTGACACTCCTTGGGTCTCAAATTTCGTTCTCGTGTCCAAAAAAGATGGAGGAATGCGCCCATGCATTGACTTCATCAAACTCAACGAAATTACTGTTCCCGATCACTATCCTCTCCCAAGATTTGAAACCATTTTGGAAAAGATTGCACATTCCCATTATTACTCTTCGCTTGACCTTTCTTCTGGTTACTTTCAAATCAAGCTAACTGAGGATGCGTCCAGAAAATGCGGAGTAATAACGGAAGACAAAGTTTATCAAGCCATCCGAATGCCCTTCGGACTAAAAAACGCAACAAGCGCATTTGCGAGAATGATGGCAGTAGTAATGTTCGGATTGGAAGACACAATCGTTTACTTCGTGGATGATAGCCTTGTATATACCAAAGAACCAGATTTCGACTCCCATTTAGAATCCTTAGAAAAAGTCTTTACCCGCTTTCGAACCTACAATCTAAAATTAAATCCCAAAAAATGCGTATTTGCCACCAAACAAATGCAATTCTTAGGCTTCAAAATCAGCAAGGACGGTTATTCACCGAGTCTATCCAAAATTGAAGTCATCGCAGTCTTACCCCCTCCCAAAACATTAAAACAAGTGCGTCGTGCCGTTGGCATGGCAAGCTTCTTTCGCCGTCACGTCCCAAATTTCTCATCCATAGTTGAACCCCTGACTCGCTTAACCAAAAAAGAAACATCATTCAATTGGGGTGACGAACAGCAAAAAGCCCTGGACAAAGTCAAAGAAATCCTTTCCACTGAACCAGTTCTAGCTTTTCCTGACTATACCAAACCCTTCCACATTTTTACTGATGCAAGCTTGGTTGGACAAGGCGGCGCCCTCATGCAAAAAAGCGAAAACAATTTATTCAGGGCGATCTGCTACTGCAGCCGAACACTTTCTGCAAGCGAACGGAAGTGGCCTGCAGTACAGGTGGAACTCTCGGCAATAGTCTTTGCACTACGCGAATTTCGCGCTTTCATCTACCAATCCGAAGTCATTCTCCATACTGATCATAAGCCACTCACTTATTTAATGAAAAAAGCAGACTCTGCTCCCAACCTCGGACGATGGCTCATTGAACTCCAAAATTACAACATTAAAATAGTCCACATCAAAGGGAATGAAAATAGCTTCGCAGATGCTCTCTCCCGAGCTGCGGAAGACTTACCTGAAAAGGAAGTCAAAAACCTTTCAGAATTGGAAGACATTGCCGAATTTCCCATTTGCTTGGCAATCAACCTCGATTCCAGAATCGTTCAGGACCCATTCATCAATGCAATCACAATTAGGGGAGCAGATGGGAAGCCATTCTCAGTTAACATTCAAAAAGAATTACAAGAAGACCCGGAAGCAAAATCCTTTCTAGAATACTTGCAAAACGGTACAATCCCAGATCTATCAGAGCAAGACCTGGAAATTTTTATGGCCAAAACCCTGAATCTAAAAGCAGATGCAGAAATTCTTTACTTCCAACCCCCCAATCACGTTCCAAAAATTTACATTCCAATATCCCTCAGACTTTTGGTCTTTGAAGCAATGCACACTTCCCCATTAGCTGGTGGACACATGTCCTTGAAGAAAACTTTCAACAAAATGCGAAAATTTTATTGGCCAAAAATGCACTGCGACATTCAAACATGGACAAGGCAATGCGTAACCTGCCAGCTCAGGCAAAGCCCAACGCCAGCTTATCGCTCGGAAATGATGTCAGTTCCCGTCAACACAATCTTCGCCAAATTAGGTCTAGATTTAACCGGTCCCTTCCCAGTTAGCCAAAAAGGAAATAAATACATCCTCAACATAATTTGCTGGTTCTCAAAATACGTGATTAGCGTCCCTGTCTCGGACGCTAAATCGCTCACAATCGCCCGCGCACTTCTACACAACGTTTACTTAAAATTTGGCGGATGCACCCATCTCATTTCAGACAATGCGAGCACTTTCACCTCAGAATTTTTCCGCACCTTCTGTAAACTCCTCTATGTCAACAAATCATTCTCCACTCCCCATTATTCGCGCGGTAATGGCATAACCGAACGAACATTCCGCACCTTTCACTCAATTCTCTCCAAATATCTCGATCCCAGGGAACATGACTTTGAAGACATGCTTGACTGCGCAAATTTCGCCTATAACACTTCCATGCATGAATCCACACAAGAATCCCCCTATTTCTTAATGTTCGGACGCGATCCCATTTTCAATATTGAGCATATTCTTGACCCAAGAATGAAAATCCCATTATCTTACCCGGACATGGAATTCAAAGGAAAGTTGGTTATTTGCCTCAGGAAGGCATGGAAAGCGGCGGCAGAAGCCATTAAAAGCGCGCAAGAGCGAATGAAGCTGCAATACGACAAAAACGTGCGCTCAATCGACATTTCACCCGGTGACAAAGTTCTCCTCAAAAATTTCATCACCGTCCCTGGCTCTGCCAAAAAATGGCGATCCCCCTGGCGAGGCGCCTTTAGGGTGATTGAAAAAGACAACCAACATTTGACAATTGTCAGTTGTGCGAGTCCACAATCCAACCCTTTCAGAGTTCACATCAATCAGGTCAAAAAGTTCCATGAACCATGCGTGCCAGCAATAACCTCTGAAAAGCTTTCCGAGGAAGAAAGAATTGCGCTAGCCGAAATTGAAGCGGAAGAATTGCTCGATTATCCTGGACACAGCCATCAAGTTCCCGAAAATGAGGAAAATGCCAAAGTTGACTTCCAACAACCAAGCAATGATGAACCAGAAGCGGAAAAGCCAACTCAGCGCTATAATTTGCGAAACAGAGCCCCAAAACTGCGCGCAGTAACATTTCTAGCCATTCTTGCCACTCTGATCAGCCCCACACTGGCCTCAGATGAACAATTGTCTTTCCAATACATTATCTTTGAGCTCATTTTCGGCATTTTAGGCGGTTTCCTTTTTTTGCTAACGCTTTTAAGCTTCGAAAATCATGTAGAAGACGCGCAACCAAACCCTCAACCTAATCCAAACCAAACCGAATTGCAAATCTTCCCAAACCCTCCGAATCTGCAGCGCAATCCAAGTCAAAACATTCCCAAATGCGGATTTTGCGGATTTAGTTACCACGAGCGGAAAGAGTGCATTCATCGGAAATTGGAAATTAAAAGAGGGTTGCGAAACCAAAATTTCCCCCAAGGACATGATGAAAATGTGGTAACCAACATTGCAAATTCCTATGGCCAAAGAATTGATGAATTGGGGAGCGAACGCGGGAAAAAGTTCTACTCAATTAGGAAGTCCCTGCGGCCAGTCCAATTTGACTATTACTGCATTTACATTCCCGAAAGAAACTCCTTCAAAATTAGGGACATTTTTAATTTTGGCTGGCGAGATGCGCACATTGTTGAGGAGACCGCAGTCGACATCATTTTTGATATGCGCCCGAAACATGACCCTGAGAACAAGAATTTTGCCCCCTCCTATTTTTTGATGCTAACGCGTGCTTAACTCACCAATGCGCACTCCCAAAATATAAAATTTCAAACCGATATTAAAACAAAATTAAATTTAAAATTTCATTAAATTTAATTTTCTCAATCTTACAAATCTCAGTTCCCCTAATATAACTTTAGATGCAGAGCCGAAAACGACGGAATAACGAGCCAGAACAGCTGATCGAGAACGCCGAGGCTGAGGAAATGGAAATGGACAATTCTGGTTCTGGGGATGAGGAGGCATCGGACAATTATGAGGATGAGTTGGACACAGACACAAAAAACCCTCGCACCAGCACAAAACGCGAACAACCAAAATACATGTCCGTCTGCTTCAAACAAACGGATGAGTGCCGAATTATCGCGTTGGTCTCTAACCCACTGCACTTTCCTCTAGCACACCCATTTCTAAGAGTACCAATCAGCACAAAAATCAACCTATCCCAAAAACTTTTGGTCTCAAAAGTAAAACCTTGCACCGCCTTCGTTCACGACACCCTGCACACTGAATTTGCCGCCGAAGAAATGCAAATTCTGGGAGAAGTAAAAACCCAACCATCAATGGGAATTGTCTGTAACAAAAATGATGATTCCGTTTTAGTCCTCACCCCGGGAAATAAGCAAGGAAATTGGAGAGAAATAGATTTCCCGGTAAAACAGTGGGACATCGTGGATTGCGATGTGGTTAAACTTCCAAGCGGCATCCAGTTGGGTCCCGACTTTATACTCCCACAAAACTTCCAAGCCGGCTTCAAATTTCCACGCTCCTCTACGGGAACAGAAGTGGTCCAGAGGATAGAACCTCTAGTGCATTCTCACAAATTTCCATGCGAGAAGGAAAGTGACGTTGAACTAGCGTGCACGTGCATTGGACTTGCGATACGCGCATGCGCGGAAAATATCAAAAATTTGGGTTCCCAACATTCCCTATGGGCTAGCCTGACGGAGATTGAAGAAAACATTTACACCCTCACATTCTTTCCCCAAGACTTATTCCACCTGGTCGCGTTCAAACAAATATGGCAGAAAGATTGCACGGTGGTAATAAGGGAGGAATATCGGGAGAAGGCTTGTGCCGTTGGGGTTGTCAGGAAAACGGAACATCTAGATGGCCCAAATCTCAAAATCACGATTAGCGCTAAGCCCACGGAGGGCAGGGAGTCCATCGATTTGAATGACGGAAGGGAATACTTGCTGGAGGTCCCACTAAGCCCCAAAAAGTTGGAATTACGAGCGGAAAAATTCCTCTGGGGGTCAATTGAGTCCGCATTGAAGAATGACACCGAACAGGCCAAAATCCTTAAAATTCTGCTGGGACTGGGAACAAATGATCCGAACACTTGGGAAGCTCCACCAATCCATTCCAAACTAAACAAAGAACAAAACAAGGTACTTTATATCCTCATTCACAAAAATGGCACAGTAACAATTATGTTGGCCCCTCCGGGGACTGGAAAAACCTATTCCCTTGGGGTAATGGCAAATGAATTATTGGAGGACGGAGAAGTCATTTTGTGCGTGACAAATTCGAATATATCCCTCCTAAAATTGGTCGAAGATTTGTCACCCTTGGTAAAAAGTGAAACCAAACAAATGTTGGTTCAATCCGGAACGGCTCGCGAAGAGTTCAAAAGCCTCACCGAAAGGTTTTCCAAGTTCCTTCTCATCGCCCATGAAAGTGAATTGTGCGAAGAATTGAAAGGTAAGGCAAAAAGGTTGGTAAAAGCTTATAAAGGCAACATGGAAAAGAGACCAAGAGTCGCAGACGACAGGACAATTGCCCCAATACTAAACAATAAAATGGACTTCAAGGTATATTACGCAACAACAGCAATGGCGGAGGAAATGCAAGGGGTTTTCACCAAGGTCACCACCTTAATAGTTGATGAAGCTGGTCAATGTCCCATCAATTCCATTATTCCATTAGCCGCGAACTTACCCAATCTCAAAAAACTCATAATCGCGGGGGACAAACACCAATTGGGAGTTTTTGCGGGGGACACTCCTGCTCCATTAAGCAAAGGCAACTTTGGGTTTAACTCGAGTCTGGAGTACCTCTCCAAACAAAAAGGGGTAGACCTCGTCAAGCTTAAAACTACATATAGGTCACATCCATTTATAGTAGAGTGCCTCAAACAGGCCGTTTATGGGGAAGACCTCCAAGCTGGGCTCTCTGATGGGGAAAGACAGGAATTCTGTAATTCCATTCCTCTACCCAACAAAAAAGTTCCAATCCTAATCATCCAAGCAAAAGGTGAGGATTTACGCGACCAGTTTTCCTTTTCCCGCCAAAATTCGCTGCACACGCAATTAACAGTGGACACACTTGACGCGCTGGCCCAACTATGCGCCCCAAATTTATCCATCATAGTAATTTGCGTTTATGCCCACCAAGCGGCGAAAATAAAAATGCGGACAAAATTCCAAGTATTCACAATCGACAGTTTCCAAGCCCAACAAAGCGACATCACCATTGTAGTCACCACCCGCTCAAAAGACATCGATACCGAGCATGCACCAGCAGTTAGTTTTGTTTGCAACCCTGAGCGCTCCGTGGTTGCACTAAGTCGCGCCAAGCATGGTCTAATAGTAATTGGCGATTTAGACATTTTAAGGCAAGGGAAAATCTGGTCCAAATTCTTGGATCACGCACTGCTCCATACCGAAGTGGTAGGTGAAACCTATGTGCAAATGCTTCTTGCCCATGCGGATCGGGAAAGAGAGAAAAAGAAGCCAACAATTGAGGAAATAGGGGGCCCAATAGGGGAACGCTTGCGCCATCTAACATTTTCAGAAGAGCCTCAACAATTCCAGCAACAGGTTCCATGTCAACAAATGCAAATGGCCCAACAAGCACCTCAAATGGCTGCCCCATTCATTGCTTCCGTTAATTATCCCCATTTTCCCTCCCAAAATTTCCCTCAGGTTCGGTTCCCAATGGCCCCATCCATGCCCTTGGCTCAACAGCAGCCTCAGTTCAATTTGCCCCAACACAATGTGGCCCAACAACAACAAATGTTCAATGTGCCACAGTTCAATGTGCCTCCCCAACAAATGCATGCCCAACAAATGGCACATCCTCAATGGCAAATGGATCCGCAATTCATCCTTTGGCGGCAACAACAACAAAACATGATCCGGCAAATGGCTCAACAGCAGCAAGCAGCACAGACTAGAATGCCCTCAACCTCCTCAATGCCCTCAAATGCACCTCCACCATCACTGTTCGAAGTCCGTCCACGGCTTGAATTCAATGCACGGCCCAAAAAATGAAAAATTCACATTTCCATTGATGATTGATTTCATTATTTTTGTTTTTTTTTTTTCTTCATTTCCACAATTTTCCCCAATTCATTCATTTTAATCAATTTCTGTTCTTCATTCTCACAATTTGATTTTCATTTCTTCGGGCGGTAGGATTTTCAAAAAACAAAAACAATTTTTCTTTTTCAAATGCGAAAAATGAAAATTAAAAATTAATTTTTAGACTAAAAGTTTAATTTTCCAAAATAAAAGGGCCAAAACATTTCCTTCCTCTAAAAAGAATGGTCTCTCATTACAAAAGTTCTTTTTCGGAATTAAAGTTGATTAATTTTTTGGCAGAATCCTTTTGGGGACCCTCATTTTCACTTTTAAGTGCCCTGAACTTTTCTTGTGTTGGGAGATTAGCAATCCATTTTCTAAATTTCCAATGGGAACTAATCGGTGATGCCCAAAGGAAAAGTCTCAGGGCATCCAAAAGGTGCCCAAAAAGAATTCTGTCACTGGAAAATAGGCAAATTAATTCCAAAAAATTAAATTTGTGACCGAGGGACCGGTCTTTTTGAGGGTGGGTGGTGTAAGGAGGCCCAATCAATTTCGGTTCGGAAACTAAACCCCATTAAGCTCATTTCCGCCCATTCAATCTCTTCTTTTTCTCACAACAATGTACCGCCCCTTTTCACATTTCTCTATATAATGTCCGTGGCTGATCCACGGGGGAAGGTCGGAGGGAAATAAACTTATAAACAATTCCAATTAAAACTTGTCAATGGGGGGAGGGAAGGGAGGGGCAATAATTTGGGGAATTCTTCGTCGATAATCATCTTCGGCTTGGCCCTTGTTGGCGGACGCGCCATTGGCCTTTCTTCAATCCTTTCCCCAATTCCCAATCCAACCATCGCCCACTTCCCTACCCAATCCATTTTCCCCAAAAATCCGTCCACACAAAACCTTCTGCCTGGCCAGCAGAAGCGTTTCTCTCTCTTTCTACTATTCTTATCATATAATTTTATTTTTTTTTCTGTTTTTTGTAATAAAAATTTATTTTATTTTTTCATCTTTCATAAAATAAATAATTTATAAAATTAAAAATTCGTAGATCTAACTGCTCAATAGCAGACTCGGTTCTCTCTCACTGTTAGTTTTTTTTTATATTTATTATTTAACTTTTTTAATTAAAATTAAATAATTTAATTTTTTGTTATTTTTAATTTATAATCATCAATGATATAATTTATCTGCTATATAAATAAAGAATAGTTTTAAAACTTTTTTTACAATTTCAATCCATTATAATTTTTATTTCCATTCTTTTTTTTTATTATTTTAATTTTAATGCAATATGCAATTATGCTTCCTTCTCAAATTTTTATTTTATTTTTTTTATTATCTGAATATTTCAAAAATGTATTTTTTTAAATTAATTGGTTCGTATTATTCAATTATATTCAATTTTATCATCAATATATTATATATTATTTTAAATTTTTCTTAAGTTTTTAGGTGTATAATTATTTTTTTTTTAGGATATTTACATAAAGATTCATTAATATTTAAATTTTTATTTGAAAATTTATTTATAATTTTTTTGTTTTTCAATACAAATTAATTTAAATTTCATCTTTTATAAAATTGATAATTTATAAAATTAAATGACTCGATGTCATTGTCTATAAACTCGCCAGAGCTCACGCGAGTATCCTTTTATGCATATATAAGTATTAATTAATTTTTCATTACTTATTACAATTAAATAATTAGGATTAAAAATTGTTAAAAATTTGTAATATATTACATTCCTTATCTTGATGTTTTAAAATAATTATGCCTTTTTTTTCGATTGTTTTTTTTATAATTTAATAATTAACCGAATTTTTATTTTGCACTCTAATTATATATTAATTAATAATTTTTCATAAGAATACAATTTCATAATTTAAATTTTTAAAATTTTAATCCATTATTACATTTATCTTCATTCTTTATTTTTGTGATTTTAATGCCATTATGTCTATTTTTTTCTTAAAAAATAATTATCCGAATTTCTTTAAAGTATTCGATTGCTAAATTATTATGCAATATATTATCCAATTATTCAATTTTTTCGATATATTTAAATAGTTATATTTTATAATTTAAATTCTTCATTATTTTTTAGGCATTATAATTTTTTTTTATTTTTTTTTTCATTTAAATAAAAATTCTAGAATATAAAATAAATTTTTTAAAAATATTTATAAATAATTATTTTTTTGTTTTACACTACAAACTAGCTAGCTTTTGAATAAGGGAAATGGGTGTTAGTACTTGGTAATAAGTGGCTTTAAGGAATATGTAGGAATTTAGAATATATGGGGAGATTTGGGAAAATGGCGAAAGGAATTACAGTCTTCAGAAGTATTTTAATGTGCCGATGTAAGTTTTACTTACCCTAGGGATTCTTATTTTGATATTAATAAGATTTTAGGATCCTTTCGCTCGCTCTAAAAATTTGTTTTATAGGTTTTTAAACCGGTTTTGACCCAAAATTAAAACCCTAAATCCCTATTTTTAAATTTATATGGAGAAAAATGAATTTATTAAACCGGTTTGCAAACCGTTATTTGCGCGAGAATCATAGAACGGATTCCATTTTCTAAATTATTTAAATTAAATGCCATTGACTCATTGCAATGGAATTATTTCGTTTTGATGGTTTAAAGAAAGAATTTGAAGTGAATTTACAAAAAAAAATGATAAGAAATTGATATTTATTTACGCTGAATCTGTACTCCTTTCCATTGAGAAGCATCAAAGTCAATGATTTTGAATGATCCAAATGAGTCGAGCACGGAATACTTGATAGCTGTGCCTGGACTGATCACCGAGAATTCGCCTTGGCACATCTTAGATTTGATTGGGCCATTCTCTGTGAAATTCAATTAAATAAATTCTTTCGCCCCTCAAAATTTACGAGAAATGTTTGTTGTGCCTGTCAAAAGCTTATTTTAGCCTCTTTGCCGTATAAGCCGCGAAATATTTGCCATCTTGGAAGAAGGCCAATACCGTAATAGGAACATGTGGTGCGATTGATGGACTGGAAAATATTATTGATAAAATATTTTTACTTTATTTTTTACATCAAAAGTAGTTTTTGACTTTTTATAAATTAAACCGATTTGAAACCCTAAAAACCTTATACCAATTTGTAGATCTCATTGAGCTTTTCTTTTGATATAAAAATTTTTTAATTTTAATAGAATTCGGTGAGTTAAACCGTAAACCGTTTAAATCATATTTTCATTTTCGGTTTTAAACACTTTAATTAGGCCAAAATAAGTGGCATTTTACAAACTATTCAATACATTATAAATTGGTATATATTTTTAAAGTCTAAGACCAGTTTCTGATTAATTAAAAGTCAAAAACTTTTTTCGGGGTAAAAAATATGGAAAAAAGTAGAAAAAAATTATTGCAACCTGCCCTTTGGATGCCCTCAATTCATGAATTACAATGATCCAATTTTTGCCACCAAATGCCAGCCTCCTTGTTTGTGGACAATATGCGACCATATAGAATCAAGCAATTGGAGGAAAAACCTCTAAAAAATAAAATTTTAAATAATTTCCACTCAAACCCACCAGCCAATGTTAGTTGCTTCAACAAGGAGAGGGGTCAAGTCAATGTACTAAAGAAAAATTTAATTAATTTAGATTATTTTTAAATAAATTTTTACCTAAAAATCGCCAAATGGCATAATCAAATCAATCACAAAATTATATTGCTTGTCGGAAAATTGCTCCAGCAATCTTGGAATCTCATTCCTGCTGCTCCTTGCGCCTTCATCAGTGGATTAGAAATTGGATTTTGGATTGTTTGGAGCTGGACTACGGCATTATAACGAACAACTTTGTGGAATAAAAAATTAACTTTAGTATTCATAATTTTTTGTATAAATTTTATTTTTACTTTTTACATTTTATTATTTATTATTATTATAATTTGTCGAAAAAATATTATAATTAAATTGTTGAAAAAAGAGTACATAATGGGAAAATAATTTTTCATTTTGGTTCAAAGGTTTCATTCTACATTAGCATACCATAATTCACCTTCGATAGAATGTGCCAATATATATCATAGTTAGGTATAAAATTTAAGTAATTTATTCAAAACTAAGCCGTTTATTTCGTTGATTTAAACCGATTTTACGTTTTCGGTTAATGTTAAAAAGCACTTTTTTTACTTAATTTAAAAAAAATCATTATAAAATGTATCTTTCTTAACGTGATCAAATCTATTGATTGGGCATAATGGGGATTTATGCTACACCATTGAACCATTAAAATCTTTTTTTTGTTTTCATTTTATATATATATTTTTTAACATTTTTAATTTTTAAAACAAACTTTCAAATTCAATGCGTTTATCATCATATCAATGCTTGTGGCGAGAGTAGGCAAACAATGAAAGTGCATGCCTTTGACTGTTCTCTACAGGCATCAGCCTCCGGACTCCGGAGTGAGTTGGGCACCGAATTGCAACCTTAAAATTAGCATTATATGTGCTTTAATAAAATGTTATTATTTGATTTACATGACTCAAAAATGCCTTTTACATTCAGCGCCAAATTCAAAAGGCCAATCAATAATTTGGACAGGTCATAAGCTTAAATAATGATTTGATTAATTTTTTGAATATATTTTTAGAATATTTACTTACAAATTAGGTTGATTCCTCTTCCATAACTCGCCAAAGCCATAAAGTTTGCTCCATTCCATGAAGTCACGTATTGGGCCTAGGGAATTTAAAAAATAATAATTTGTTTGGTAATAGTTAACTTTGTCCCACACATTTTTTCCAAAAATTTTGTTGAATTTAATTTTTCGCTGTAAATCTGTATTTAGGGGTTTTCATTTTCAATGATGTGGAATCCGAATTTGGCATTAGTTTTACATTATCTTTATTGTTTGAATCAGTTAAGATTTATAAACCGGTTTTGAAATATTGAACTTTGCTATTTTGGATCAAATTATACATCAATAGGCACGCCTCGACTAGCATAGGTTAAATCTGCCATCCGTTTCACATAAAACTCAAAATAAAAAAAAATTATGGCCATTTTAGAAACGTGGGTCATCTTTATATCATACGAAATTTTAAATGGATATAACTTTTTTAACTTTAGGTATTATGTGTTAATAGATGGTAGATTTATACTCTGCTCGTTGAGGCGCGTCGATTTTTATATTATATGACCCAAAATACCAAAGTTCAATTTTTTCTGTACCGGTTTGTAAACCTTTACTAGTTCAACCAATAAAGATAATGTAAAACTAATCCCAAATTCGGATTCCACATTATCGAAAATACCAATATAAAGGTTTTAAGCGAAAAATAATATCAAAAAAAAAATTTGGAAAAAATGTGTGGAATAAAGTCAATTAATTACGATTTTTTTTACGAATTAGGACCAACCAAATATTTTGAAGAGAAAAGATTTGAGAGCCAGCATCTTTGCACCGTTTTGCCTCACAGCATTTCCGCGCATAATCCACAGCTCAAATTGTTTGTTGTGATGCAATCCTCCGAGCATAGTTTTCTTCTCATCCATGGCCTTTGTAGCCAGAACAAAAGCCTGAAAATTGTTCAAATATTTAACAAAATTTTCCATTTTTATGTTTTTTTTGTAAAAATGTAAAATGTTTGTTTGTATTTTTTTCCAAAAAAATTGTATATATTTCGTTTACTAAAAAATTTGGAAAATGTTAACCAAAATGTTTTCAATTCTTTCTGAAAGATATTTAAAATATCGGCCAAAATATGTTTTTTTTTGGTAATTTAAATCTTCAAATTTCCCCTCAATATTACCCTTCTTCACCGTTTGGGCCACCGGCGCAAAATTCATATTCCTGGTAGAAGATCACCAAGCTGTTGTGGTGCATATGATAGCTAGCCTGGCTCCACCATGTATTGGTCCATTCGGTTGTTGTTAGTGATCACGATGGCGGTGCCTGTGCGAGGACAATTCCTAAATAGACAATGGACGATGCAAATGTGAGCGATTCCTAAAATGGTACAAATGTGCATGTTTTCGACTATAATAAATCATAAAGTAGTTTTAGACTCCCCATAAACTTATACCATTTTGTAGATCTCATCGAGACGCATCGATTGGTATATAATTTGTCATGGTTTGGCCAAAATAAAAGGTATTAAACCATTTTTCCAGATTTCGGTTTTAAACTCTTTTATTTTGGGCCATACAATGACAAAATATATATAATTCGATACGTCTCGATTAGATCTACAAAATGTTATAAGGTTTGTAGGGTCTAAAAACGATTTTTGATTTATTATAGTCAAAAATATGTACATTTGCACCATTGTAGGAATCCCCCACACTTGCACTGTTTAGGAATTGTCCTAGCATTGGCGGTGCCATTTGTGAGCAGCGGGAATGATCCATCGATGGGAGCAGTGCCATCGCTTCACATTTTTTGGGGGAGAAAGCAAATTTAAATAAAATAGGAAAATATTTTTGGACTCTGAAGGAAGGAAGGGAAATGAATTTGGATGAAGGGAATTGATCAATTTAAATTGGGACCTATAATTATGGAGGCAATGATGTAAAATAATTTGTGCCTCCAACCAATCTCACGAATGAGGATGATTTGGCTGGCCAAAATGTGGGCATTTGATATTGCCGAAAAAATTATGGGGGCCAATGAATGGACCAAAAAAGGGAAGAGGGAATGGGATGTCCCTATAAAGGGGACGGGGGGGGGGGGGGGGAAATGAAGGGCAAAAATGACTCGGTATTGCCCGATGAAATAGTGCTTTAACCACCCAAAATAATTATTCATTGGTGGACCAAAAAGGGTAATTTTCTTTTTGGCAAAAATTATTTGGCTGGAACGGATAAAATGGACTTGTATAATTCGATCGACATTGCTTTATTTATAATTAATGGATGGTGGAATTGTGAAGAAGTGAATTCTGCATTGGAATTGGAATAAATTTATCTGAAGGAAATGAAATGATTAATTTTTATTGGATTGCTCCCATTCCCTCGTCATAATTTGTTCAATCCTTTGAAATTATTGGGAAAATGGATGAAATGATAAAATCTCACTCCAAATAGGTAAAATTGATTTAAAATGAATGTGAATGTGAATCAGCAGCCAAATAGGTGTAATGTAAAATTGGTGATGAAAAAAAAATAGTCAGTAATTTGTTCGCGAATTTTATTTTTTTTATTATGGAATGAGATAGATACAATTTTTCAACAAATTAACAACGATTTTGAGATTTGAATTTTAAACAAATCCCAGGAAAGAATTGATAAGAATGCTGGATTTCTATGAGAGGGATGTCATTGGTCATTCCAAAAGAAAGTATTAAAACGAAATTACCGGGCAAAAAAGGCCGAAATAATAGACCGTATCTCTAGAAACTAAGGAAAAAATGTTTGTATCATATTAAAAAATTTTATCACCCTATATAATCAATATAGCCCCTCGAACCTACAAAAGTCTATGTGCCCATCAGGGTGACCTAATGGTCTGACCGAAAATGCGGCATGGAGCACAAAAAATGCGGCAAAAATGAGTAAAAAAGTGTCAAAAATGTGGCGAAAATGCGGCATTTTTTAAAAAAGCTTAAAATTCGCTTTTAATTCATTTTAAAATTATTCAAAATATTTTTCTATTGCCTTTTTCAACAAAAATGCCGCGCAGCGAAAAATTTTAGCTTAAAAATGGTTGCAGAGTGAAAAAATTTATATAAAATTGGCCGTTGTGAGAAAAATTCAGTCAAAAATGCCAAAAAAAGTAAAAAATGCGGAAAAAATGCGGCGAGAGGTTCGAAATGCGGCAAATGCCGCATTTTCGCGGCAATTAGGCCACCCTGGTGCCCATTCATATTTCTAGAAATAAATCAAACAATAGGACGGGGGAGGGTGAACAATATGAGAAAGAGCAAAACGAGGAAATTATTTATTATTTATAATTATTACTTATTATTTTTTGGGATGTTCGCCCCCCCCCAGGGTCGCAAAAAAAATACAGAGCAAATAATTTTGAGAATTTCATTAAATTTTGGAAATATTATAAAAATAATGTAATTTGTAAAATATATTGAGAATAGAAGAATTCTGAAAAGCATTATAAAATGTTCACCATTTTGAAATCAATTTTTAGACGAATTTTGAAAATGATTCAAAAAATAATATGAAAATAAATTCTCAAAATGTTATAAATTTCAGAATATTTATGTAATATCTTTATTTTAAAAATATGCTAAAAATAGTTCAATTTTTATAATAATCTCAAAATGGATTTATTCTCAAAATTTATTTTTTACATTCATTTTCAGAATCATTTTGAAATTTTGAGTTAAAATATTGTTAAAATAGTACATTCATAAAATATATTGGAAATGCATTCAAATTTTGAGAATATTCTGACCCACAAGACATAAAAGGAATAAATAAATGTTTTATTGAGGGATATGCATAGCCTCTTTAGCTCAATATTATGTCGCTGACTTTGGCACTTGACTACTCGGGTTCGAATCCCAGCTACGGCAGGTAATTATATGAGTGAAATCAGAATCAGAACAAGGGGAAAAATCAGAATGGTGCGCGAGAAAAATCAGAACAAGGGAAAAAATCAGAACAGAAAATCAGAACAAGAGAAAAATCAGAACAGAAAATCAGAACAAGGGAAAAATCAGAAATCAGAACAAGGGAAATCAAATTTTTTACCCATTTTCAGAATATTCTGAGAATTATGGTATTTTAAAGATCATTTTTTGACCAATTTTAAGAATAGAACAGAAAATCAGAACAAGAGAAAAATCAGAACAGAAAATCAGAACAAGGGAAAAATCAGAAATCAGAACAAGGGAAATCAAATTTTTTACCCATTTTCAGAATATTCTGAGAATTATGGTATTTTAAAGATCATTTTTTGACCAATTTTAAGAATGCATGCTTAAAATAAGGCTGAAAATGGATTTTGAAATGAATTTTATTTTTAAAATATTTCCAAAATTCCAAATATTTTGAGAATTCATTTTTTTATTCATTTTTAACGCATATTCTGAGAATGGAAATGAGTTATATTTTTAGAATCATTCTCAAAATTGTATTATTTTAATGATATTCCCAGAATTGTCGTATTTCCATTTTGGTTATAACTCGGAAATACCACTATTCTCAAAATGATTCTCAGAATTTCGACCAAAAAATGCGACCCTGGGCCTTCGGGGCTCAAGCTCGCTTCGCTCGCCAGTCTATTGTTTCCCTATATCATCTTCGGGCTCAAAGAATTAATTTTGGGATAAAAAGTAAAAAATGATAAAAAAAAAATAATTAACTGCCACCACAGGGAATCGAACTTTCATCCTTATCGCAAAACTCTACTGTCTGCGCTATACAATTCACTAAACAGTGCAACAATCAACTCTACTATTACTCATAACATAGAGCAAAATCGATAATTGGACTATTCCAACTTCTCTTGGACTATTCCAAATCAACAAAAATTTGCATATTTCATGGCCAAAACTTAAACCAAAAGCAAAACCATTATCACCATCATCTTTTGCATGGTCGATTACCCTATATTTCATTTCTACATCATCAAAATCCAACATCACCAAACTTGGCCATAACTTATGGCCTAGCTACGCGAGACTTGAGCCAAATGCAAAACCAATGTCACCATCATGTTCAGCACCCTCGATTACACCATATTTAACATTTCTAACATCAAATCCCTTCGTCATTTGTATTTTTTCAATCCCTATTTTCAGAACCAGCGGAGTTCGGAATTTAGCTTAAAGATTTTATTTTTTTAAAAAATATCTTATAGAACAATAAATTAGTAAAATTTTTAAAAACATAATTTTATTAAAGTGAAAATTGCAAAGCAAAATTTTGATCAATTTCAATTCATTGGAAATTAGGATGTAGTTATTGGAAAATTTAAAAATGCAAAAATGTTTGTTGAAGTAATAAAATGAATTGATGAAAGAAAATAACATTTTGGAACAAATTAAGATGATGAATATCGAAAAATTTATTTTAAGTTTAGGAAATTGAAAACACATTATTAAAGAATTGATAAAGGTATGTAAATTGTATTAAATAAATTTTAAAAAATATGAAGAATAATTGAATAAATTAATAAAGTTTAAAATTTATAAATGAAGAAAATATATTGGAACAAATTAAAATTAATAAAATTGGGTAATTTGATTGAGAAAAACGGAGAAAAAAGAACAGCAATGATAAATTTATTTTAATTGTCTTCATTGTTTTAAGCGTTTTTTGACTCCTTGAAATACCTATTAATGAATTTGGAAAATTATTAATTATAAAATTTATAATAAGTTACCATTCATTCAATTCTGTGTTTCATTCGTTCCATTCTCAATTATTTTGTTGTTGTTTTTCTCCGTTGCACCATTTTTCCTCCAACCTTTTTCGTTTGTTGCTTGAAAAAATTCAATGTTAGTATGCTTGATTTGGGCTATGATATATTCCCCTTTTAATAAGCAAAATTAAATCATCTTTAATCTAATAATAACTAATTTAAGGTGTTTCGCCAGAGGAGTCTTACTGTTGGACTTCTTCACCCTTTCGCGACTAAGGAAGTGAGTATTTATTGTTTAATAGTTCACCCAAAATATTTATCTATTGGCTTATCCATTGACACTTTTAGGGAATCGGGACTCAAAGATTTATTTAGAGTAAAAGAATTAAAAATTCGAAAAAATATCTTATAGCATATGGAGTCGAAACTATTTCTCATTTAGTCAGAAAACTAAGATTTTAGTAACTATACTGTTCCGAATGTAAATCTTAATTTTTCCGATTGCCTTATAACTTTAAAAAACAATATAAAGAAAATTCTATAGTTGACATTTTAACCGATTTCGAAAATAGGTGCAAGTCATTCCCAATCAAAAAACTAATTAGCTAATGTGATTTTCACTATCAAGAAGCCTTAAATATGCTTAATCCATCCTTAATAACGTAATAAAAATCCATTTCATAATCAAACTTGCCACAAAAATAATCGAAAATTAATTTTAACTTAAAAAATATTTTCAATTTATTTTAATATACTCACCGGCAATACAGGTTTCATAACAAAATTCTTCTTGTATTCTTCTAAATTTTTGTGCATTTCATTCAGTTTCTCCTTGAATTCCATTATTATAATTTACCTAATTTTAATTTGTTACTCACTCGAATTTTTTCATTTTCTAGGTTGGCTAATGATGCCAAATCCTTTTGGATGTTTGATAATTTGATTTCATACTTATAAACATTTGCTAATGCCTGTGAGTATTTATCGTTAATTTCCTCATTCTCCGATTTCAATATTGAATTTTCTCGCTGTAATTTTTATAATAAAAATTCTAATTATATGATTAAATGATTCCATTCCTCCTTTTATATTTTTATCAATTTGTTGTTTTAAGTTTTAGTTGATTTACAAATATAAAATTTGAAATGAAACCATAAAGTGAAAAATTGATTTTTTTTAAAAATAACCCAAGTTAAATTTTTTTTTAATTTGTTAAAATTCTTAATAAATAATTTTATAGGCTCTTGAAGTTGATAAGATGAATTTTACATTTTTAAAATTCTAACACTTTTATTAACAATTTTATATTTTTTTTTTGAAATACTCTTCATATTATTAAGGTTAAGATTTTCAGGTCTTAATCTATTTTTGTATATAAGAAAAGCATATAAATAATGAATTGAAGCAATTTAATTTTTGACGTAATTTTTTGACCAATTTTACATATTTTGGCATTTATTGAGGGAAAAATTTCATTAAAAAATGAAATAAAAAAATTTGAGATTTTTGAACTTTATTTGAAATCCTTCCAATAAATTATTAAAAATGATTAATTGATATTTGATAATAAAGTAGCTCAAAAATTTATATAAAATAATTCAGAAAAATTAAAAATATTTTTTCATTATTTACTTAAAAGTAAAAATGTATGGAACTTATTATAAAAAGAAAAATAATATTTTTTTTAGTGCTTTCATTTAAATATAATTGCAATATTTTTTACTCACCCGCCCACCCTTAAAATATTTTAATAAAAAGATATTTTCAAAAATTATTTTTAAAAAAATTTCAAGGATTTAACTAATAATAATATTTACGCTGGTCAATTTTTTTATCTCTACTCATTAATATATTTTCCTAATTATAATTTCTTTCCTTTGCCCACTCCCTCCAATAATCTTACTTTAAGTTGAACTCCATCAGAGTCGTGTTCAATTGCCATTAACTGCCAAGTATCTGAAATTTTTTGCGAAAATTATATTCAAATTCATTAGTGGCCATTTCAGTTCGGTCCCATAAAATTTTTTGAGAAATGAATCAATTTTTTTATATGTTGACTATTCAGTGATTACAATATTTTAAATTCTTGTCCTGGAAATTTTTTAAAATAATTTTTCATTCATATTGTAATAAGTTGACCTGTGCTTATCTCTAATATTATTTTTATATTCAATAATCATAATTCTTTTACGACCAATTTATTAGTAAGATATAGATTTAGGAGATAGACTAAGGCCCATCCCAAATAAAATGTAAAAATATTAAAAAAGCATATTAAAGGCAACCCTGATAATAAAATTTATTCATTAAATCCTGAGCCACGGCACCGAAATATCAATAATTTCCATTTTCGAATGAATTATTACCCCCAACCCAACACATTTTAGCCTTCATTTCTTACCTCTTTCGGCGTCCCATTGATCCTTTTTCATTTTATGTTCGGTCTTCAATTCTTTGATTTTATTATTCAATCGTTCATTTTGTTCATCCTTCTAAAAAAATTGAAAAGCAAATAAATCAATTAAAATGCCCAAAAATAAATTTATAAAAATATTTTAATTTGTTTTTTCTCATTCCAGTTTATTTCAATAAATTAAAAAATTTAATTTAATTAGCAAATTTGGTTCAAATTAAACAATTATCAATCAAATGGTTTAATTCCCCCTTTTAACCTTCACTTTTTCCTTCTCATTTTCATTCAACAATGCCCACAATTCTTTGTTTTGTCCTTCCAAATTGCTGTTCTCTCTTAATAATTTTGCTCATTAATTAACAAAAAAATTAATATTCCCTTTAGAGATAGGATCGATTTACGAATAATTACATTACTGCTCGTAATTTCGGCCTTTTTTGGCACCGAAATTATGATTTAAGATAAATTTTTGATTCTCCAAAATTTCTATTTAAGATTTAAAAAAATTTTGGTGAAAAGTCGAAAGAAAATCTTAAATAATTTTAATTATAAATGATTTTTGACATGAATTCCTTTCAAATATTTTGTTTTTTTCTTAAGAAAAATTCACTTTTTCATTTGTATTTTCACTTTGAATTCAAATTATGATAATAAATTTCATTTTTTGGCCAATAAATTTTTATTCAAGATCAATTTTTACCTAAAATAAAAATTTCAAAAATTTCTATGAAAATTTTTCTTTTGCTTATTTTCGTTTCAGCCCGTAATTTCGGCAATTTTTGAAACCGAAATTACGATTTACAATTTTTTTTTCTAGAAACATCGATCCCATCCTTGATTCCTTTCCCATTTTCACATAAATTGATTGCTTCTTACTTAATTTTTTCGTTCAAAAGACGCAGCAATTGTTGGCTGGACCAAGTGCTATTATCATTTTGTTGCTGCTCTTGTTGTGGCCGCACGGTTGCTAGTGTTGAGAAATATGGTACAGTTGAAGTATTTTGTCCATATTGTTGTCGTTGATAATGAGGAGGAAATTGCTTTCGAATTTGTTGTGTTGAGTTTTCCAATATTGGTTGCGGAAGAGAAGGAGGAGGAGGACATTGTCGGGAATAATTCTTTGGAGCAGCAAATTTATTGGAGTTACTCATTTTCAATATTATTTTTATTTTTGTTAAAAAATAATTTTTCTATAACTTTTTAATTATATTCTATCAAGTTTTTTGTCATTTTCTCCTTCAACTTTGTCCAATTTTTCTTTCAAAGCAATGGACATTATTAATTTTCAAATGTTAGAATTTTTGAGAATTAGTCGAAAAAATATGCACTCAAATTCTAAATAATTATTTCTAAATAAGATGATAATTTAGAAGTAATAAATAAAAATCTTTTGAAGATCAATTTTTTATTTATAAATTGAAGAATTCAACACCATTCAAAATTGAAAAATATCGATGAATGAGAAATTAAGGGAAGTTAAGAATTCTTTAATCGAATTAAAAAAAAAAATGTTTTTTAGTAATCAGCGTGCCATTTTAAATGGTTAAATCAACAGTAATGTATTAGATTTGAAAAAAAATGCTAATAAGACAAATATCACCGCATTCTTTTATATTCATATTCACGCATTACGACAATTGGGGATCAGCAATTGGGGACGCGACAATTGGGGACGACAATTAGGGACGACATTTGGGGATGCGACATTTGGGGACGACGATTGGGGACGACAATTAGGGATGCGACAATTGGGGATTGTTTTTTTTTTTTTGAAAAAACAAAGAAAAAATTAGTGAAATCAAGCTAATAATAGATCATTCAATGCTTATCGATTTTGAAATTTGCTATCGGTTTCAAAATAAAATTCAAAAAAAGTTGCCATTTTTATTTACCTAGATATAGCTAGGATTAAGTAGGTTTCCAGCTTAGGATTTATGGTTAGGGGTTAGAATAGGGTTAGGGTTTGAAGCAGAAAAGAATTTTAAAGAAGTAAGACTTGTCTTTTATGTATAATTTCGGCAAAAAATTTACGTTTTTATTCATAAAGAGATTTTTTGTGATTTTCAAATGTTTGTCGTGCAAAATTTTTTACATATTCAAGCAAAACCCATAGAGAAGCATTGAATGATCTATTATTAGCTTGATTTCACTAATTTTTTCTTTGTTTTTTCAAAAAAAAACAATCCCCAATTGTCGCATCCCTAATTGTCGTCCCCAATCGTCGTCCCCAAATGTCGCATCCCCAAATGTCGTCCCTAATTGTCGTCCCCAATTGTCGCGTCCCCAATTGCTGATCCCCAATTGTCGTACAGCCCATATTCACCCTTTATTATAATGGGCAAAATTGCCTCAAACAATTTTCCCAGGCATTTACATCCAGTAAATGCAAAAGAATAAAACAGATTGACGAATTTTGCCTCAAATCCGAATTTTTGATGAACCCGAATTTTCCCATAAATTTTTTATATATAATTATTGCCCTTTTTAATTTCCATTGTCTTTTTCTAAAAAAAGGCTTATAATGGACAAAATTGCCTCAAACAATTTTCCCAGGCATTTACATCCAGTAAATGCAAAAGAATAAAACAGATTGACGAATTTTGCCTCAAATCCGAATTTTTGATGAACCCGAATTTTCCCATAAATTTTTTATATATAATTTTTGCCCTTTTTAATTTCCATTGTCTTTTTCTAAAAAAATTCCCTTACAGCAAAATATTTTGTTTTACTTTTTTGATTGGCTGGGAATTTTTCATTGGGCAAAACGATTTTTGAATTTCCGATTCACCCAGGACAACGAGTTCTTTATGTGTTTGAATTAGGCGAATTTCCTTCTTTTCCATTAATTTTACCAAATGCAGCATTTTTCCCTATGGCAAAAATATTTGGATATTGGACAAAGGCCAAGTACTACTTATTATTATTCCAGGGTCCAGGCTATTTGGATTTTGATGGTTCTCTGCAATCTGCTGCATTGAATAATGGAGTATGACCTCAATTTGAAGTAGACTCCCCCATTCTTTGTTCTCTTCTCTTATTTTTCTCAGCCCATCAAATAAATAAAGCCCTTTTTGGTTTCAGGGGCAAAATCCAACAATGGGTGAAATGGACAATTTGAAAAAAAAGACCAGGAAATAATTTTGAATATTTAAGTTATGCAGGAAAGGTCATATTGGCTTTGGATTTGGAACGGATATTAAATAGAGTTGCTCAAAGTCGGTTTTAAACCGGGGTTTCCGGTTTTCGGTTTTCCCGGTTTTCCAATATCGGTTTTCGGTTTCGGTTTGAAAAAATTCTCGGTTTTCGGTTTCGGTTTTCCGGTTTTTCGGTTTTTTGAAAAATGGTCAAAAAATTTTTTAAAAATTTAATTTTTCATAAAATTTCGCAAAAAAAAATCAAAGAAAATTTATTCAAATATCACATATCCAATATTTTACTTCAATTTTTAGTTATTCTTCTAGGTTTGCTTCAACAAAAAAGACCCAAAAGAGAAAATATTTCAAAAAAGCCCAACAGAGAAAAATTTTAGCCTAAATAATTCACAAAAAGAAGAATTTCGAATAAAAATGGCCCCGCAGGGAGAAAAATTAGAAAAGAAAGGACCATAAATGAAATAATTTATATTAAAAATGCCCGTTTAAGCAAAAAATTTCAGTTGAAAATAGTTTTGAATAAAAAAATAGACCAAAAATTTCTTGGAGGGTAAAATTAAAGTCAAAGATGGCCATAGATTAAAAAATCAGACAAAAATAGACTCGAAAGGAAAAATATTAACTAAAAATGATCCAAAAGATAATATTTTAAGCCTAAAAATGGCCCGTTAGGGAAAATTTTTAATTAAAAATGGTCGAATAAGGTAAAATTTTAACCAAAAATTTTCCCTCAAGGTGAAAAATAAAAACCGAAAACCCGTCGGTTTGGACCCTCGGTTTTCGGTTTTCGCGGTTTTCGAACCTCGGTTTCGGTTTTTGGGCCAAAAAACCCGGTTTTCGGTTTCGGTTTCGGTTCGGTTAACCGACTTTGAGCAATCCCATTTCAAATTAAAATAGAAGAAATAATATTTATTCGTTTATCAAATTGATAAAAAAGATTTGACGAAAAATTAGATAAAAGAAAATTGAAATTGTATTGAATTGATCAAATGAATTGATAACATTTTCATGGAAGTAAAATTCTACTAATCAATAGAAAAATTAAATTTGATCAAAATCGGAACACAAAGGGCAGAAATAATTTATTATTCGAAAATTTTCAGAGGTTAAATTGTGCTTTAAATATAGAATAAGTTGTTGAATACAATTCGGTATTTGGGGCAATAAATAATTAATTTGAATAAATGGTTTTATTTTTATGAATTTTTATCTTATATTGTAACAAGGCGAAATTCTTTTGTAATATTGGAATATTTTTCGAAAATTTCTTCCATTTGCTTATGACCACAAAATGCAGCTAATTCTTTTGCCGTAAACCAGTGTTCGTTGCCAGCATGTATAAATTTCACTTTTTTCGTGAAATCTGAACTGCCTTGCTTTAACAACATTGTAACCATATCCTCATTATTGTGAAGGACAGCAATATGCAAAGGTATAAATCCATTTTTGTCAGGATGATTTATTAAATAATAGAAGAAAGTTCGATCTTAAAAAGTTGAAAATTAAAAATAATAATATCAATTTTTATAAATGAAATAAATTTCTCTAAATTTTTTATTTAAAATATTATTATCCAAAAATACTTTTAAGAATCAATGTGTTTAATCATATTTATAATATTTTTCATAATTTATATTCTG
This sequence comes from Pratylenchus scribneri, assembly GCA_030063045.1. Taxonomy (NCBI): domain Eukaryota; kingdom Metazoa; phylum Nematoda; class Chromadorea; order Rhabditida; family Pratylenchidae; genus Pratylenchus; species Pratylenchus scribneri. The sequence goes on from JAQSEB010000216.1 coordinate 257,703, forward strand.
TTATATAATAAGAAGAAAAACACACCATTATAGACACATTTAATTTCCATTTTAATCTGTTCAATAGCAAATACATTGCCCATTCTAGCTGCAAAATGTATTAATTCGGATAATAATTCTTTCAACTCTTCTTCTTTCTTTGTTTTGTACTTCATTATAAGTATACGGAGAAGATACAATAATGTAAAATCCTTTACATTTATTCTCTCCGCTATAGCCACATGTAGTGGAGTAAAATTATCCGTTTTGCGTCGTAAAGTTACATCAATATCTGTAATTTTTCTATAAAATTTTAAACAAAATAAAATTAAAATATTGTATTTTTAAATAGATTATTTAAGAATAGGTTTGATTAATTTTAATACTATAAGAATTTTATGAAATTTTAGGCCATTTAATTTTTAGGATTTAAATTATTCCTAAATTATATGAATTAATAAAATAATACAATTAAAAATTTCTATAATTATATGTGTAAAAATATTAAATTTTTTATTAGGAATTAATTTAAATTTATAAATTTTATAAAATTTTCAATACCTGGTAAGCGAAACCAATCCGAGCGGCCATATTCTGCAAAAAAATGCATTGGTGTCTGTCCATAACATCCTTCAAATGCTTTATACATATTGCCGAAATCTAGGAATAAAATCAATCACAAATTTTTTATCTTTTAATGAAAAATTTTTTTGTTGAAAATATTCTCTAAATTATATTACAAATAAATTAGATTATTTTTTTAATATTTTAAAGAAATATCCCTCTAAGAAAATTAAGATAACAAAATGTAATCTACGGTTGAAGGTTATTCTATGACTATAATTATGGCTTTAATCTTTTTTTCATTTTATTAAAATTAATATAATCGGAAATTGTAAAATCAAACTTCGATAAAATTGAACAAATAATATTTCCTCAATAGATTTAGGAATAGTAGTGCCCCATCCACTGAATAATATCTTCCCTTTTTTTGAAAAATCTATATAATTAGATCCTTCGCTCCGAAGTAATGTAATTAAGTTTTCCAAATTATAATTAGATCCTGATCCTTCGCTTCGAAGTGATGTAATTAAGTCAAAATTATTTTCATCAACCAAAATAACATGCCAACTTGGACTTTTGAAAAATATATTGTAAGAAGATTTTGCCTTGACGTAACACAATCTGTGTGCTTTTTCTAATTCTGGCGCATCTGAAAAATATTTCATTTAAACAATTTATAAATAGATATTTATTATCGATTTTTTAAATGAAATAAAAATACTATATCTATTATATATTTGGCAAAATTTTGCCATTCTAAATTAGATAAATAATAAAAAATTAAACATACTTCCGTTATCAATGAGTAGAAAAACCAATTCAATTTTATTTCTTATTGCTGCCAATTGTATAGCTTGTATAAAGTCAGATTTCTCTTCCTCATGACTTTTTGAAAAATGTGCAGGTCCAATTCCAATAAGATTTCTCATTCTTGAAAGAAAAATTTGTTCAAATTTTTTAGTCCTTTGGGATGATTTCCATTGGGTCAAATCGATCATTTTCCAGAGAAATCTGTGTTCACTTGTCCACATCTCTTGGTATTTCCATATAGCCAAATGCAATGCACAAATTTCGAGGTGCAAATTGCCCAATTTGATCAGTGCCATGTCAGCAATATTTGCCCCATTATCCAGCAAAAAATTCACAATATCCAAATGATTTTTCCAAATTGCTAAATGCAAGGGCTGAAGTATTAATTTATTGTATTTGAATTCGGCAACAATTCTAGTATTGTCCTCTTTGAACATATTTTTAACTGTCTGGAAGTCACCGCGGAAGACTGCCATAAAAAATTTGTTTTCAGAATATTCCTAAAAAGAAGTAATAAACATAAATTAGAATTGTGAGAAATTCACGGATCAAAATTTTTGATTTGGTAAAGATTAAAATTAAATTGAAAATTAAAGGTTAATTGAAATTTGTTTTATTTCAATTTTTTGCATCGTTCTAGGCAAAATATTTGTATGAAAATAATTAAATGTATTTTTTAAAGAAATTATTTCTGATTTTATTCTTACCTTAGATAATCCAATTTCAATTTCTATTTCCAATTTTTTATCAATTTGTTCCAAGAAATGTTCCCGAAATTTATCATCAATTTCTGGCAACTGAAAAAAATTATGAAAATAATTATTTTTAAATATAATTTTACAAATTTTTTTCGAATTTCTTCTCTGATTTTTTGCGATGGGTATTTTCCCCAATCAGAATATAAAATTCTTCCAAATTCGGCAACATTCAGCGTATCATCACCAATTTTTGCATCAAAATCCAAAAGCTTTCTTTGATCCACCAAAACACAATACCAGACAAATTGCTTTCCATTTGAACCGCTAAGTATTCGCATATTGTTACATTTGTATAAATTTTGGATGGAATCAAACAATGCAAATATTGAGTATTTATTTGGAAAGAATAAATCTTCATCAATTCTTTCGCTTTTTTCAATCCAACCATCTGGAGCAGGAATTTTCTGTAATAAACAAATTAATTAAAAATATTTTTAATTGAAATTTAAAAATTTTTTTATAAAATTATCAACAAAAATAGTTTAAATTGTAGTTCAAACTTCAAATAAAAGGAATAGGTAAAATCAATATATATGTTACGGCCAAAAGTGGAAATCGGCCAAAACTGGTTTTGGCTGAAAATCGGCCAAAACTGGTTTTGGCTAGCCAAAACTGGTTTTGGCCAGGCAAAACTGGTTTTGGCCGGCCAAAACTGGTTTTGGCTAGCCAAAACTGGTTTTGGCCGGGCAAAACTGGTTTTGGCTAGCCAAAACTGGTTTTGGCTAGCCAAAACTGGATTAAATGGATAATAACTTAAATAATGGATATAGGAGGATTAAGCACCGAAATGGAAGGGAAATGGCCCGGAAGGCCACTGGAAGGTCAGAGAAGGGTAAAAGAGGCCCGGAGGGTGCGCGGGATATATCCGGATATAGGGGGATTAAGATGGATAAAGTGGGATTAAGCCGGGTTAAGCATAGTTAGGGGCTAGGGATTAGGGATAGGGGTTCGGAGCATAGGAATATCGCGAAGCCGGAAGCAAAACAGCCAAACCAGGAAATTATTTCAGGGCTCAATCCTGCGTAATCCCCTTATATCCATTATCCACCTTATTCCCCCTATATCCGGATATATCCAGCCACTCATATGGCCTTCGGCCAACATTCTCGACCTTTCCTGGCTATTTCCCATCCATTTCGGGGCTTTAATCCCTATATCAACCTTATTCCCCCTATATCCACCTTAATCCATATATATCCGGATATATCCCGCGCACTTTCTGTCACTTCTCTCTCCTTCCATTGCCCCTACAGGCTATTTTACATCTCTTTCAGGGCTTAATCCCACTTTATCCACCTTAATCCCC
>JAQSEB010000217.1:0-36490 GCA_030063045.1 Pratylenchus scribneri
GGAGTCGAAGTTGATGGCTCATCAGTTAGTAATAGTTGGATTGGATATTAGTAAGTTAGTTGAATTTGGTTTCTTTATTTCCTGTTTAATAGCTATTATTCTTATGTGAGAGCCTTTACATCGTTTAAATTAATTTGATTATCATTTATTTTGTCCAATAGAAAAAATGGAAATGTTCATATTTCGTCATTCTGAATGGGCTCGCATCTATAATTGCACTGGAATTGATGTGGATTCAATTCCATTCGATCAAAGGCATCAATTTGTGCCCGAAGCATGGGCCTTGATCATACTTTGCACAATTTATTATATTCTCTATATTCCATGCATGATCTCAATTTGGAAGCATTTGGACGAGAATGTCTGCTTCAAATTACTTTTTTACATTGGCATTACTGATTTGGCTATCCTCTGGATATTGGGCTATGCTCATGCTGTGTTTAGCCTAAATGGCAATGTTTTTTGCAGCAGCCCTGTATTTAATTTTTTGATGGGAGCAAGTCTTTGCTGTAATTAATTATCATTTGGATGTATTAAAACAATTTAATTTTAGCATTGTTCGTTGCTGAAAGCTCCGCTGATTTGGTAAATTCTATGGGGTTAAAGTAATATATTGATAAATGGGTACTTTTCGATCCACCCTCCTCTCCAAAAAAAATTATAAAAACCGAGTCAAAGGATAAATTAGAATTTAGATCTGAAATAAACTAAAAATTTGAATTTAGATATCAAAATAAATCAGAAATAAAAATAAATCAGAAATTACAAATCAGAATTTAAAAAACCAGAAATTAGAAAATAAGAATAAAAAAATCGGAAATTAGAAATTAAAAATCAGAATAAATAAAATCAGAATCAGAAAATAGAAATATGAACCCAAAATACACAATATTCAATAATTTCTATTTCGGAGCCTATAACCGAAAAAATGAATATTATCAACATATCAGTGAAACCAGCGGCTTCGCCGCTGCTTAAACGGTTATACTTACGGTTAGAGAAATCGCCTTCGGCGATTTCCACACCGGGCCTAGTATCTCGCCCCTTTGGGGCTCGATCTCCCTCTTCGCCCCTTCGGGGCTCAACCCTAATTTGAATCGTTGGCGCCATTTGGTAATCTTATTTTGATTTGGGAACAAAAAGGAAAAATAAAAAATCATTTGCCACCACTGGGATTCGAACCCGTGACCTCCATTCACTAACCCAAGTCATCTATCTACCAATGAGCTAAAAAGTCATAACGTCAGCCTTCCCCCAATTGGCCTATAGTCATAATGGGAAATCACTAATTTGCATATAACTCGCGCATATGGCCGAATGTCAAAATAAAAATATGACGTTCCGGTGCTCCACGGTTGTAATTCCCTATGGCCAAAATTTCAGAAAAATCGGTACACTACAAAAAAAGTAGATACAAAAAAACTGAGTTACCCCCCACTTTTATTAATAATATAGAATTATAATTAATATTTTATTATCTTATTAGGTTTTGGCTTTTAACCGTTGTTTGGAGCTGATGTCGCCAAACATTTCCAGAAAGCTTTTTTCTGGATTTCGAATTCATATTTGGCTTGCTTTTTGTACAATTTACTCTTTATATATACTCATGTTCATGCTGCCTGTCGTCTTCTCGAGTCTCATTTTCGCCTGGCCCCGTGATCCGTTCTTTGGATATCGACCTGATTTGGATGGTCAATTTGTTCTCCCAATGCATGCCTTCCATGATGGTGCCGTTATCATTTTGTCCCCCCTCTTTTATTGCGTATTTGCCATTGTAATGTGCATCAAAACGCGTTCATTCGGATTGGGCCAAGCCATTCCGGGTCCCCAAAAGAAGGTAAGGACAATTTTATTATTATTTTTTTATTTTTAATTTCATTTTTCAAAGGCATTTTTACAAGTATTTTTAATTTCCACAATGAATGTTACAGCTTGCTCCATCTATGTTTTCATGGATTATATCATTCCACCCCAGTGGATGATCACAATGGCCCAGTTTATGTGGTATCATTTTTTATTCTTATATTTTTATTATTTTTTTAAAGATAAAAAATCAACTATAAAATTTTATTTTTAAATTATAATAGTCAACTAATAAATAGGGTTTTATTAGATTTAAAATTTTCTTCCTTAGAATATTTTTTGTTATATAAAAAAACATTTTTAAACACATATGTACATTAATCAATATTTCTATAATAGTGTGGTTTGTTCTCCCCATTTTTAAAAAAAATTTTTATTTTTCACTAAAAATTGGTGTTTAAAATTTTTCGATAATGGAAATTGGTGAATCCTAATTTATTAAATTTTCATTAATTTTTATATTGCTAAATAAACCTTTTTCGAATCATGTTTTTTCTATGCGAAATTATTAAGTAATTCAAAAATATTTTATGTAAATTAATTCATTTTCATTATTATTATTTTTCAATATTTAGCAAAAAAATTTTTAGGATCATATTTTTGGAATATGGGGTTAGGCATAGTTTACTATTTAAAGTTAGGACATAATTTATTAATAAAGTACCCTATTTGATTAAATTTATTAGATATGATAAAATGTTCATTATTCAATTTTCTAACATTATACGTCTTATCTTTTATTTTTAAAAAAAATTAATAATTAAAATAAATTTTTATTTTTTCAACTAGGTTTCATGTTCATGGCTTTCCTCCAGTCATTTATTTGGCGCTGAACCACAGAATTCGTCATGATTGCCGAATGATGTTTTATAAAGTGTTTTTGCCCAACAAAATTCAAAAATTGCATGGAGTCACCGTCATGGTTGTCCCGGGGCCCGTTTCAATTCCACTAGAAACATGAAAATTGAAAAAAATGGCCCCAGGTTCCAGCAGAATATTATTTGCAATGAAGATTTCAGAAATACTGTTAGAAAATGATATAATAATGAATAATATAGTAAAATTTTTTTCCTCTATTGTTTTTTCAGTACTGTTTATCCCCAACATTTTTTCCAAAAAAAATTTTTTAGTTTCATTTTTCACTAAAATACGTTTTTAAGAGTGTTATCGGTTAGCAAACCCGTTTCGAACAAATTTTATTTTGGTAGTTCTGGGGCAAAAATTAATGCAAAATTTTATTATCTGATAATAAAAAAAGCAAACGAAATTTCGTAGCATTAAAATTATATAAAAAATTAATATAAATATTTTGTAAATCAAAAAGTGTGTTTTTTTCAAATTGAATATGCCCTCTTATGAATGAATGGGATGTTTGTCTGTCTCCTTCAGACAAGAGCGCATTTTTCCCCACCTTTCAAAATGAGGATCCTATTAAAAAGGACAATTGACGTGCCTTTTCTAAGAAGCTGAATAAACCACTTTTGAACAATTCTTTTCTCTCCACATTTTTGCGTCAAAACCACTTGTCCAAAAGAATGGGAGAGGATGAACAACATGTTGAACATGAATATATCCCCCATCCTATGTAAATTAATCCAATTTAGCTGATGAACAATCGTCAAAGTAGTAGTAGAGTTTAATGAGCGGAAAAAATCGGCGATTTTGCTGGCTGAATGGATAACAGTGAACATTGCAGCCAAACACCACACAATTTTGATTGCTTTATTCGGCCAAAAAACAATGCAATTTTTTATATTCATTGCAAAATGTTTATATTGACTGATAATATTGGATATTTTCTGCTTTATTGCTAATCTAATTTAGCGAATTTGCCATTTTATTAACAAAAATTATAAAAAATCTAAGATAATTTTTCACTATTTATTTTATGAATTTTTTCTTTTTTAATAATTTTTTTATTTCCGTAGAAGTTCTTCGATAACTTTTTTGAATTGACTGTGATTTTTCTTCCTTTTAAATATAATTTTTTAATGTAAAAATTTATGTGTTTAAAAAAATTTAATTTTTTTCTTAATTTTCTTTTAATTTATAATTTTAAATTTAAAATCAATTTTTTTATTAAATTTGGAAAGATTTTTTTCTTAATTTAATTACATTTTCGAATTTAAAAACATTTTTCATTTATTTGAATTTTGGGCACCCGAATTTTGCTATTGGCTTATATCTTAGTAATTTTTCAAATTATTAATATTACCATCCATCAGATTATTCTTTCTGTACAGTATTTTGCTATCAAAATTATTGTCCATAAAGTTAAATCAAAACAGTCGGATTTTAGCCAATTTTGCAGTTTTTTGGTAATAACTTATCCTAATCAAGAGCTATCCAATCATAAAATTTTTCTAAATTTAAAATTTATTTTCACCTTTAATTAATTCCTTCGATTAGCAAAATTCAGTACACAAATTTCCTTTTTATTTTTTTTTTTGACCATTATAATTAAATTTCATTTTGAAAATGTTCAATCCAAAATTTTAATAAATATTCACAAAAATTTACTCAAATTTGTTCACAACAACTTTTACATTTTTTTGCTTCTAAAATTCAACCTAATCTTCCCTCCAAATTCATTTATTTCCTCATTCAGTTAATTCCCCCTGCGACTTTTTCACATTCCCACCAATTGGAATTGGATTGACCCCTTCATTCACTTCCATCTACAACCAACTTTCAATTTTGTTCTCCTCCTACACAATCTTTCATCCATTCAAATTTCAAAGGAACTCACCGAATTCTCCCACAGGGAAATGTAAAAAAAAACATTTGGGAATTTTTGCTCGTTCCACAGAGAAAATTCTTGCCAATCAAAATATATTTATATGAATGCACAAAAATACTAGCAAATTAAAATGAACTTTTAAATCGACAAACAAAAAATTGAGTTGAAAATAACATTTAAAGATTTAAATTTTTAGAACAATTTCTGATAATTTCTAATTAAATAAAATTAACAATTTTTTCCTTCCATTCAAAATTTTCCAATAATTCATAAATTAAAAACAAAAACTAGGCAATCTAATTTTGATAACAAAAATTGAATTATTAATTTAAATGGTCAGAAAATAAAATTGGATTAATTAATACTAATCAAAAAGTCCAAAAATTTTCAATTTCCCAAATCTTTAGGAGCATGATTTCGGTTCAATCTAATTTAGTTCCTCCTTCCAATCCGCCTTTGTCGTTCAAACGAACTTTCTTTTCGTTTCATAGTTGAGTCGGCGCTACTCATTATTTTTTTCCATATTTTCCCTCCTATTTTATTCGATTTTGTACTCATTTTCCTGGATTGACTGCTGCGCGAGTTTATTGTATGAATGGATTCCGCGCATTCCCTCATCACCAAATTTCATTCAAATCGCAAAGCAACTTAAACCGGAATTAATTTTTTTTCTGGGTTCGCAATTCATTCATTACATAATTATATAATTTACCCTTTGTGGTTCTCAATTATATTGAGGAATACGAATAATTTTTTTTCAAATTCTTTAAGCACATTAAAATTGAATTGAATTTTTCTGTATTCAATGACATCTACCATCAGTCTGGCCTTCCTTTGCATTGCCATTTTTGTGCTCTTCACAGGGCAACAAGGTATGCAAAAAAATAGAATAAAAATTCATTGTTTTTGGCCAATTTGATTTTTCCATCTCAATGGTCATTTCCGCAGGAAATTAGCAAATTAATTGATTAAAAATAGGAGTGGGAATTAATGCATTCCACATTAATTTTTTAATCATTAATCAATTAGTCGACTCTCGGCTAAATGAAGAATATATGTATATATTAGGGTAAACGTTGATAATGAAAAATTAAGAATAAATTTTCATTTTATTGAAAATATTTGCATATGAAATTCAAAAAAAGCAAAATTGTTTAATAATTTAGATAATAGAATTTTGATTTTGATATACTAATTTTATTTGTAATTTTAATTTTGATCTATAATTTTAATTCTGTTTTGTAATTCGATTTGCGATTGTATAATTGTAATTCTGATTTATAATTGTAATTGTAATTCGGATTTGCGATTGTAATTGTAATTCTGATTTGCGATTGTAATTGTAATTCGGATTTGCGATTGTAATTGTAATTCTGATTTGCGATTGTAATTGTAATTCGGATTTGCGATTGTAATTGTAATTATGATTTGCGATTGTTAATTCTGATTTGCGATTGTAATTGTAATTCTGATTTGTAATTGTAATTCTGATTTGCGATTGTATAATTGTAATTCTGATTTGTAATTGTAATTGTAATTCTGATTGTAATTGTACTGATTTGTAATTGTAATTCTGATTTGCGATTGTAATTGTAATTCTGATTTGCGATTGTAATTGTAATTCTGATTTGCGATTGTAATTGTAATTATGATTTGCGATTGTTAATTCTGATTTGCGATTGTAATTGTAATTCTGATTTGTAATTGTAATTCTGATTTGCGATTGTTAATTCTGATTTGCGATTGTAATTGTAATTCTGATTTGTAATTGTAATTCTGATTTGCGATTGTATAATTGTAATTCTGATTTGTAATTGTAATTGTAATTCTGATTGTAATTGTACTGATTTGTAATTGTAATTCTGATTTGCGATTGTATAATTGTAATTCTAATTTATAATTGTAATTGTAATTTTGCGCTTATAAAAAAAACACATGTACGATTAGATGAATGTGGATGTGAAATTTTGCCATTTTTCCACTGCCTGGAATGAATAGATAAGAGCTATGAAATGGATAGAGTGAAGTGCGCGATTTAAATCATCTCCTTCCATTGATTTTATGGCCCATTGGCCCATTAATGTCGCATACATGCGCAAGGTATATTGTTCGAAGAAAGAGACGAGGGAAAAGAATGTATAGGAGAGAGATGAAGGAATAGAGATGGACAATGAGAAGGATTTTTATTGGGTCTTGGCCAATAAAAATAGACTCTACATTCTACAATTTCCCCATTTGTAGAATATAAAAGTGGAATGTAGATCTAATTTTTTATAGGCCCCTGGAATGAATGGTTAATGGGTATAACATTCTCTTCATAGTCAATGGGTTAATGAAAACACTTCGCGCAAACATTGCCGCAGTGATTTTACTCCAATTCTCGGATAGCCCCAATTTTATATATTTTGCGATTTATCTATATCCAGCTAGGTCTTCCATTCATAAATCAATATTTATTTCTTTGCAGGCTTCAAAATTCTATTCTGGCAAACCGCGGAATTTCATTCATTTAGGCAAATTTAAACTTCTCTATATCCATATCATTTATAAAAATAAATCTAATTAAAAAATCCAATTTGAATAATGAAAATTGATAGGTTTTTTTAAAATATAAATTGACAATTAAAAATTAAGGAAAAATAGAAAAGTGCAAGCTTTGAAATTAATAAATCATCCATTTCCATAAAGCATATATGCCAATGTGCAACTTTTAATGAATATCGACTTCCTCTTGCATTTTTTCATCAAATTTATTTCATTTTTTCATCATTTTTCTCCCGTTCGTGGTCTTTTTCCTCATATGATAATTCCCCATTCTGTTGTAATTGTTGTAATTTTTGATCAATTTCCATTTGTTCTTCCAGTGACAATTTTGTATAAAGCTTAACAAGTTCCCTTGGCCATAAAATTTTCACTTGATACCCATCCCCTTTTCCTTCCTTTCCTTCCAAAATTTCAATTCGTCTGACTTTGACCTTTTTAAGTAGTTCATCTATTCTACTATTTTCGCTATAATTAATCCCATTTTGACTAATTTGATGTACATTTTGTGAATGCATTTCATTCTCATTTTCTTCACTAAACTCTTTGATCTGCACCAGTTGGTCGTCAGGGGGAAAGTGTACGCGTTTCTTTTTCTTATGTTTGTCAGGTTTTTCTTCTTGTTCTAAAATTGCCGGATCACCGCTTTTCCCTTTAATATTTTCAAAACCTTCGTCAACCGACGAAATTAACGGATAGCCGTTTTCCCTTTTAACATTTGTGAGACTTTCGTCATTCGGGAAAATTGGCGAATGCCCTTTTTTTCCTCTAAATTTTTTCGTAATGCTAGTTACCAAGCCATAGCCACCATTTCTTTTCCCGTAGGTACAGTCAATTTCGCCAACAAAATATGAAGCAATTAATAAGAAGAAGAGGAATATAAGAATTTGGGAATATATTTTGAGCATTTTATCGAATCTGTCAAATAAAAAAATTTTCAAAAATTAATTTCAGCACCTATTCATTAAGAATAGAAAAAGAAAATGTGTAGATAAATTTGTTTGAATATTCTGGTTAATAAGATTAGACTTGAATAAAATGGAATATGAGATTTTTGGAGTGAAAAAAGAATGTCCGTTGTCTGCATTGCCAGCCAGCCAAAATTTTATATATTAATTTGATGTGGCCCATTGCACCATTGTGAATTCGTGGTCCTCTCCTCTATGCGCGCGTTTTTTGCCAAACGCAAATTGAGACAGAGACATAAAAAGTGGAAAACGAAGTGAATTTGAAGGCAGATGGTTTGTTAGATTCCGAATATACCATCCTCACCAGTCACCACTCTTCCTTTATTGCCTGAATCAATGCGCAGCCTTGCCAGCGGCCTCAATTTCCGTTCGATCGGATGATCTGAATTTGGATCAATACTTACACGTTGTCCATCCATTCTATCAATCAATAAAGTCAGCAATCTAGCTTCTTTACTCTTGATAAGAAAATTTGTCGTAACTCCGAAACAAATCGAGGAATTCGATTCAAATTTACCAATTTGGCCATATCAAATTAATTTGAATAAATTCTAAATTTTATTAATTCCTCGTTTAGTCCATTATTACTATACAACACTATACATTAGTCGCAAAAAAAAATAAAAAATTATTATAGCTAAAATTAATTTAAAATTTCTATTCTCAAAAATATAATTAATTTAAAAATATCTTCACTTCAAAATTGAGTATTGAGTATTGACTTTGAATTAAATGGCTGCGGAAATGCATAAGTATATGTTCATAAAAACTAAATTGATTTAACAATTTAGATGAATGAAAATTAATTTATAAAAATAATTTTCATTTATAATTCTGAATTGTAATACTAATTTGTAATTTCAATTGTAATATTGATTTGAAATTGAAATTCTGATTTGTAATTGTAATTCTGATTTGTAATTTTAATTGTAATTCTGATTTGTAATTGTAATTGTAGTTCTGATTTGTAATTTTAATTGTAATTCTGATTTGTAATTGTAATTGTAATTCTGATTTATAATTGTAATTCTGATTTGTAATTTTAATTGTAATTCTGATTTGTAATTGTAATTGTAATTCTGATTTATAATTGTAATTCTGATTTGTAATTTTAATTGTAATTCTGATTTGTAATTGTAATTGTAATTCTGATTTATAATTGTAATTGTAATTCTGATTTGTAATTGTAATTTGTAATTCTGATTTATAATTGTAATTGTAATTCTGATTTGTAATTTTAATTGTAATTCTGATTTGTAATTGTAATTCTGATTTGTAATTGTAATTTGTAATTCTGATTTATAATTGTAATTGTAATTCTGATTTGTAATTTTAATTGTAATTCTGATTTGTAATTGTAATTTGTAATTCTGATTTATAATTGTAATTGTAATTCTGATTTGTAATTTTAATTGTAATTCTGATTTGTAATTGTAATTCTGATTTGTAATTGTAATTTGTAATTCTGATTTATAATTGTAATTGTAATTCTGATTTGTAATTTTAATTGTAATTCTGATTTGTAATTGTAATTCTGATTTGTAATTGTAATTTGTAATTCTGATTTATAATTGTAATTGTAATTCTGATTTGTAATTTTAATTGTAATTCTGATTTGTAATTGTAATTCTGATTTGTAATTGTAATTGTAATTCTGATTTGTAATTGTAATTTGTAATTCTGATTTATAATTGTAATTGTAATTCTGATTTATAATTGAATTTTCTAAATTTTAATTTTGAATTATAATATTTTTTTATCTGATTTCTAAAATGAATGATGAATTTAATTCTGATTTTATTGGCTCAAACAATATTCACTATATTTTTATATTGCAAAATCATTAAATATTAAAATTATATGTTTTTATCAAAATCGCGAAAGGCATAAAATTTACTTTTTATGAAATTCATTTCATTTTCAGGCGCAAAACGGGAAACAAATCTTCCCGATGGAAGCCGGAAACCATCGTTGCCACCGGCACTTCGGCGTCATTATTTTGCGGCAAGGCAACATTTCCAACGGGATGGAAGTAGCGAAGCTTATGGGAGTTCAACATCGAGTCAGGCAGCATCATCGGGGCCCACACAGACGGCTGACAATGAATATGGACGGGTATTAAATATAAAAATTGAAAATTTTAATAAAAATTATATTATTAAAATAATTAAAATTTATAAAATTTTTAAGCTGAGATGTTCCCCAGTTGTGAAGAAATGTCGTCGCTCACCAGTAGGAATAATGCATAAACATTTGAAAGAGCCATTTAAGACAATTCGTTTATTGGCCAATTTTATAGCCATAACCGACAGATATTTATTATTTAATAATGCATTTTGACAATCAAAAATAAATATAACCATAAAAACTTGGCCAATTTTTTTGAATTGTCGATGACTCTTTTTCAGGTCTAATTTTAACAAAGCATAACCCAGCAGTTGGAACTTTTAATTAATCATGGAATATTAATATAAAAATGGAAATTTTATTAATTGGATCTTTTTTAATCTGTTCTAACATTTTTTCCTCATAATTTTGGGCCTCATTTATTTCAGCAGCCCCCATCCACTTCGGACGAATATCCATCAGAGGCGGCACAGCCGGCAGCTGACGTTTCCGGCTATCAACAATCCGCATCACAAAGTGGTTCAGCAGCTGCCGCATATCAATCCGCCGATTCAAATGCCTTTAAATCGGAACAATCCAGCCAAGGTGGCACCAATTCCGCATATCCATCTGGACCCGGCGCCACATCAAATTCATATCAATCAACAGCGAATTCTGCCGGCATCGCTTCCTATCAATCCAATGGCCAATCAAACGCTTATAAAACAGATCAAGCCGGTCAAGCAGGGACGGCATCAGAATCGGTTTATCAGTCAGGGAAAGGTCCAGCGGTTTCATATCAATCTGCCACTGGGTCCGGTGCTTATCAATCTGGATCGGAAATTTCTTTTCCTTCCTCAATCGCCTCTGCTGGTAATGCTTATCAAGCTGGAAAGGGCACCTTAACCTCATACCAATCTGGCAAGGCATCTGCTGGGACCGCAGCATACCAAGCTGGAGCGAGTTCAGCCGGGTCTTATCATTCTGATTCTAGTGCTTCTTCAAATTATCAATCTGGCAGTGGTTCTTCAGCTTCTTATCAATCTGGAACGGCATCTGGCACATCTTATAAAACAGGAACTGACTCTGAAAATTCTTATCCATCCGTCAAACAGACAGCAGGTGCTTCTTATCAGTCTGGTGCAGATTCTGGCATTTCTTATCAGTCAGGGAAGGGTTCAGGATCAGGTGCTTCATATCAATCAGGCAAAGGGACAGGAGCATCTTATCCGTCCGGAGCAGATTCTGGCACATCCTATTCATCGGGTGCAAAATCTGCATACAAATCCGAGCCATCGGCCACTTATCAATCTCAATCGGTTCAAAGTGCTGCCGCTTCATCTTATCAATCAGGCGCCGCTGGTGGCGCTGCTTATAAATCCAATCCATCTTTGGCTAGTAATTATAAAACTGATCCCAATCAACAAAATGCCGGCTATTCTTCATCGGACACTGGTACCACAAATTCTTACAAGTCGGATGCCACTTTGGCTCCAACATCACCTTCATATCAACAACAATCTGTGGCCGCAAATTCATATCAACCGCCGGCTGGACAACAAAACAATTATCAGTCGGCATCGAATGCAGCAGATGCATCGGCCAATGCCGGAAATGGAATAGAAGAGAATTATCAAAAACAGGCACCGTCAAATACGGTGTCCGCTGCTGGTGGCAATTATCAGCAACCGTCGTCACCTTCACAGGCAAAATAAATTAACAACTAACAAATTATAAAATAATATAAATTAACATAATGTAATATTTTTACCATGAGCTCTGGGATGATATTTTGTTCAAAATTTTAATTAAATTTAATTTTTTGACACCTATTTTTTGTTTAAATTTTAGTTTTTTTAATTAATAAATTTATATTTTTTAATGATATTTTATTTTGATATATTTATGCTTTAATCTTATATAAATTAATGAATTATAATTTTTTTATTTTTTCGTAGAGCTCGCTCATGAACTTTTTAAATTTTCTTTTTAATATGAAAAATTTATTTAAAAATTAATTTAAAAATTTATGGGTTTGACTTTTTATTAATCTAAAAATAATTTCCCTGCTTTTTTCTCCATTTCATTTTTAACACTCTTATGTGGCTTTGGGTTTAAGTTAATTTAATCAAATTTTCTTAATAATATCCTTAAAATTTTCATTTTTTTCAGCAATCCTATGGAGAAAAAACACCACAACCCCCAGCCCCACCACCAATTGAATATCAAACACCGGCACCGCCATCGACGGATGGATATGAGGTCGGCAAAAAATAATAAATTAGCAAATTTATTTTTTAATTAAATTTATTTAAAAAAATTATTTTCACAATTTTCGCACCAATTTTTTCTGCATTTCACTGAATTTTCTTTTCTTTTTTTTTTTTGCAATAAAAAAATTTATTTTTAACATAGCACCAAATATCACAAATTTGCACAAAATTTTATTAATAATTTTTATGTACAAAAGAATTTTATTAAACAAATAATTTGCACCTCAAATTAACCGCACACAATACAGTTTGCACGAAAAAGATGGAAAAGGTCAAAACAACAGCAGGATCGAAAGGAGGACATGACAATTAAATTTCGATGCCGTCGAACGGATCCATCATTTTTTGGCAATCCAACAAATTTGTCCATAACAGCAATTCAAACTTCACAAAAGCGGATTCTTCAAATACATGACATTTTTGACAACGATCATCCAGTGGAAAGTAAATAACAATAATTTAAATAGAATATCTTAAAAAATTTTAAGGAATTTATTAATTTTAATCAAACTCATAAATTTTTTACATTATCGCAATAATAAATTTTTTTTATAATTTCATTATTCTAAAAGTTCGAGTTCATATTAATCATAAAAGTAAACGATTCTACTGGCCAAGTAGAATGTTTCTTATGCGGATTGGGATTGGGGATGGTGGAAGGAATTGGGATGGGATGAAGATCGGAATGGCCAGAGCGAAATGAGCTCGCGAATACTCAATTGTTGTTGAAATGCCCCAGCCCCTCCCTAAAACCCAATTCTCCCCAAAAGATGGTCGAGAATAAGATGTTTATTTATTCATTTATTCCGCATGAAAATGGCAGTGGATGGAAAAAGCGATGCTGGGAGTCAAATCCGAAGAATGGTGGTAGAATGGCGAGAATAGAGGGGATAAAGTTGGATTAAATAAGCCGGATTGATTCATCATAAAAGGGATGTGGGAGTGGTCGAGATTGAGATTGAAAGGAGAAGTCCAAAGTAGGGGAGGGTGAGTAGAGGGGAAATGAGGATGAGAAGGATGAATGGAAAATGAGTGGGCAAAGGTTGGAAGGGGGAATTGATTGGGCCACTAGAGCTGTCCAAACCCGGGAATCCTCACACGCCCCACCTGAGGCAAAACTGGTCCCTCAGTTTCAATTTTGAGTTTTTGTGTATTATTGCCCCAGACTTTGACTTTGTAAAAGTCTGAATTTCACAAAATTTTCGGCTAAAATTTGGTTCCGCTCACCCAGGTCAATTTTGGCTTAAAATCCTAACCGCCCTTGGGAGTTTGATTGGTGGCCTGGTTTCTTGGCGCCTCTTGGGTTTTCACACTCCCTTCGTCTGCCCCCTTACCGTCCCGTGACACAAATAGGCTTTGAAATCACCCATTCTATCCTCCTTTCGAAGGAGTGTCCTAAGGCCGGCCCCGTGGCACGAATAGGTTTTGAAATCGCCTATTCTATCCTCCTTTCGAAGGAGTGCCCTAGGGTTAACTGTGCAGCCCCCCGTTTGTGTTAGACCCGGTTGAGGCTGTATTGAACCAATGTTGGGCCTACCATCTTATCCTTGAGGGGAGGATTAAACCAACAATTAGCCATGGGTGAAAATAAATGAAAAATATTTACTTTTTTTTGTGGGCTAAGATCTTGGCTACTTTTTTTTTGAGGGACCAATGCTTCAGGAAGAGAGTTGGTGCTTCTGGGAAGGCTAGCTGTGTGATCCCAATAAATTGTACCTTTCTTTCCTTATACCTAGTAATGGATTGAAAAGAGTTGTGAATGTGATGAATTTGAAGAGAGAAGTAACAAAAATATTAGAAAATTTGAAATTGACAAAATATTAAATAAAGGAATGAATGTTTGAATAAAAAGGAAACAAATGTTGCAAAAAAACAATTATTTATAGATATGTTTTTGTGTGGATTTTGAATGCGATTGCCCTGGCCAGTTGGTTTCTTGCACATTTGCCCATTGAATTGACCACCACCCATTTGATTGTCCCATTGTCCATTTGGAGGCACATTGAATGGATTGAAGATCATTTATCTTAGAAAAGAAAATTGTGAAAGAATTTAAAAAAAAAGAACGCAAATTGGTTTGAATGACGAATGTTGATTGTTTTGATGCTTTGCCGTCCATTTGAGGCACATTGAATACATTTGATCCAGAATGATGCCATTGGACGAGTGAAGGCCAACTATCTTAAAAAAAAGAAGAATTAGCGAATAAATATGATTTAGAAAATGCAAATGTGATGCCGTGTGTTGAACTGGACACAATGGGAATGAGTGATTGAAGGAGGCCAAGGCTGGGTCTGAAATAGGAATGCCAATTGGTCCTCCGACATTAGACTGTCCATTGGTACAGTTGTGCCGAAAAATTAGAGTTTGAGATGAATGGAATTCGGTGAATTTTGGGTTTTGTTGTTCAGAATTATTTTGAAGGCATTGTCGCTTTTGATTTGGAGTCGGCTCTGCCATTTTTTTTGTGGTACCTGAAATTTTGAAACGTGGGAATTAAAATTTTTGATTGTTTTTGTTTATTTTATTTGACTTAATTCTCATAAAATTTAGTATTATTATTCAGTTTTTCCGTTTTTGCATTTCATCCAGTAATTGTTTTGTGATCAGTGTGGCCAATTCTTGAATGTCAATTGAATTTGCTTGGTGATTCTGGCTGGATGATTGATGATCAGATTCTTGCCAATTTCTAGGTTTGGAATAGCATTCATAAACTGTGTGCCCCTGCTTTCGACAGAAAGTGCAATAAAAGTCTTCCGAACTGAGTTCGAAGGTACTCTCATCACTGTTAATTTCTTCCTCATCATTTTGGTTATTTTGCATTGCGAATAATTGGGGTTCCTTTTTGCGTTGGGCCATCATTGCTTCTACCTCCATAGCTTTGGTTCTGGCGGTTTCAAAATCGCTTTGCAATCCGGTCAATTTAACCAAAAATGCCACATTTTGGTCCATTTTTTCCATGAAAAGTTCGCAAAGTCTTTCGCGCCGTTCCGGAAAAGTCATGTGCGAGTATGCTTGGTCAACTAATCGCCGCAATCTTTCGGAGAAATCGGCTATTGATTCGCCATCTTCTTGTTTTATGGCTGCAATGGTGGCTCGCGCAACTTCCCGCTTTTGTGGAGAGTCTATTTTCGCAGTGAGAAATTTGAGTGCATTGGCCAAGGTCGATTTTTGCTCATCAGTAAGCTCGTCAAATAATTGTCTTGGATGACCATCTAAAGCCAGCTTCAACCGCGCCACTTTTTCAGCTTCGTTCATTTTGTTGCCAAACGCGTCGATGAAATCCTGAAATCTTTGTGACCAAACTGCAAAAGATTTGTGTGAATTGCTGGAATAAGTATCGATGCTGTGATTGGAATTCATTTTCAAGCTTGAAATTTTACTTTTTAATATAAATTGGTAATTAGGTTGAATAAAACTAGCGTCCTAATTAGGTACGCTTCGTTCGCTTTATTGAAAATTTAATTTGGTTTAAAAATTTTGAAATTTTATTTTTGTAAATTTAAACCCACCTTTCCACTTGTTCGCTTTCTGTCCAAAGATGATGCACAATTTGTGGTCGTTTCCAATTGGTCCTGCTCACTTTTGATGGCCCAAGGCAATTGTTTTTGTCCCACACTGTCCACCTATGCCAAATGGATGATTTACAGCCAGCCACCAAATTGCGAATGTCCTTGATTGTTCTGAAATTTAGGAAATTAATAATAGAAATGATTTTGAGATGGAGGGGGATGGTCCGAATTGATGATGCTGCAACGGGTTTACCTTTGCTGTGCCTTTGAATTTGGAGAATTAAAGGCCAATTGAGGGAACAAAACTTTAAATTCTTTTCTGAAAATAGTTGAAAAATATTTAAATGAAATAAAAATGAGAAAAATGGAAAGCGATAATAAATTTGGACTTGAAATGCATAAAGTGATGGATGAATAACTTCATCGTTTTTCGCTGAGACCATTAAACGCTGTGAAATTGCCTTTTCCGCTTCTTACACACATATTAATGATAATGATACGAATGCCTTTTGGCGAAACGAGGGTAAAATTGCCGGAATTCATGCGTGAGAAACTTTTTCATTTTCCCCATTTGTTTATTACATTGTGTGAGAATCCTATCCACTTTTCCGGGGGAGCAGAATGCCTGAGAAAGAACCTCTTGATCGGATGGTCCCTTCTCAATCCTTACGATTTCCGCTTCTTTGCGGAAAAGTGGGAGAATGAATGGAGGCAAAAAGGGAATTGGATGATTGGTTAAGACCGATGAGAAAATGTAAAAGCTCCGGAATTGGCCTAATGGAAGGAAAATGTAAGAAAAGGCTATGTACGGAGCTGCTTTTTACTTTGGAATGTGGACTTTGTTACCTAGCCTTTGATGGAAAATGTCAAAATTGTACAATTTTTGGTTAATTTTTGAGGACGGGAAATTGGGGCAAGGTAAGGCTGAATTGACCAGTCCTTTTCTTACTTTTTGGATCGCGTGAAATTAATTATTTTAATATTATTTTTGAAGGGTCGGATGGGTTGGGAAAATAATTTTTATTTGGAAAAATATCTCCTTTTTTGGGTAGATTTATTCCTTTTGTAGTCAAATTGAGATTAATGAATTGGTTGTTTTTGTTGTTGAAGTATTAATTTAAGTTTGTGGAGTGTTTTGCCCTTATTAGGGTCAATTTACTCCTTTTATTTGGTGAAATTTGGTATAAACACCAGGTAAAATATGCGGCAAAGAAATGCGCGGCATATGAAGGAAATGCGCTAGAGATGGCATATGGTAAGAAATGCACGGCATGTAGGAAGAAATGCGCCAGAATGGGCATATGGTAAGGAAATGCGCGGCATATGATAAAGAAATGGGCCGAAAGCAGGCATAAAAGAGGGCTTTGCGCCGGGAAATTGCATGCGAGAGGGCTTTGCGCCAATAAAAATGCATGCGAGAGGGCTTTGCGCCGATAAAAATGCATGCGAGAGGGCTTAGCGCCGATAAAAATGCATGCGAAATAACAGTGCGCCACAATAAGAGAAAATAAGAGAAAGAAATTGGTCGGCCGACCGAAGAAAGATGAGCGCAAATGAATGAGGCGCAAAAGTGAAGTGCTTAAGGAAAATGAGGCGCAAGGAAAATGTGGCAAAGATGAAGGGCGCAAAGAAAGGCGCAAAAATGAGCGCGATATGGAAAATGGCGCCAATGAAAATCGCGAAAATAAAAAAATGGCCAAAGGGAAGACTCCATTCGGTGCTACCAGTAAACGATTCTACTGGCCAAGTAGAATGTTTCTTATGCGGATTGGGATTGGGGATGGTGGAAGGAATTGGGATGGGATGAAGATCGGAATGGCCAGAGCGAAATGAGCTCGCGAATACTCAATTGTTGTTGAAATGCCCCAGCCCCTCCCTAAAACCCAATTCTCCCCAAAAGATGGTCGAGAATAAGATGTTTATTTATTCATTTATTCCGCATGAAAATGGCAGTGGATGGAAAAAGCGATGCTGGGAGTCAAATCCGAAGAATGGTGGTAGAATGGCGAGAATAGAGGGGATAAAGTTGGATTAAATAAGCCGGATTGATTCATCATAAAAGGGATGTGGGAGTGGTCGAGATTGAGATTGAAAGGAGAAGTCCAAAGTAGGGGAGGGTGAGTAGAGGGGAAATGAGGATGAGAAGGATGAATGGAAAATGAGTGGGCAAAGGTTGGAAGGGGGAATTGATTGGGCCACTAGAGCTGTCCAAACCCGGGAATCCTCACATAAAATTTAAAAAAAAAATTAAATTAAAAAAAATATAATTAAGATTTGAAAGATTAATAATTTCAAAAATTAATTTTGAAATTTGAAAAAATATTTCTAACGAATTAATTATTTGTTTGGGAATTAAAAATTTAAATTCATAAAATTTTTTTGTTAACAAATGTTTATATTTTTAAATTATGATCTTAAAATTAATCAAAAATTCCGGCCCAAATATTTAATTTAAAATGAAATATAATTTAATTTTAATTCTTTATATTATAAAATTTGTAAAAAATAAATGTTATATTTGCACTAAATTTTCCTAAATTCCATTTTTACAATACACTCACATTGCATCAATTCCAGCACCTTCTCCAAATGTACAAATAGCACAAAAACAATTACCACAAAGCACTGGCACAATAACAAAAAAGACGAACCATTCTCTGACAACACCAGTAGTCCCTTTGTCCTCCTCCACTCCCAATCCAATTCGGGCATATGGCCAAAGGCTAATACATCGAGTCTCACCGTTGGACTCGTTGATTGGTCCTGAATATAGGACGGGCGCCGGATTGGCTGCGGGAACTGGAAATCGCCAACGAAATAGAAATTTACAAAGGGAAAGGGGCCAACGCGGAAGGCCAGGCACAATTCCATTTCCACCTGCCATTGAGCAGACAAATGAGTTTGCCTATGTACAACCGCCTAGGCAGCCGGCAATTGGGGTAAAATTTTGGATAAAAAAAATTAATTGAATTTTATAAAAATTTTTTCAGATTGGTGGCCACCCATTGCCAAGGCCACCGAATGGAAGCGACCGAGAATATGGGAATAATAGAGAATTTGGTGGCAATGGCCCCATTGGGCCAGGTGGCCAGCAATTTGGTCAAAGAGGTCCACAAAATCAAATTCCTCAAGGCCAACCGCCATTTTTGATTGGTGGAAAGGGAGGAGGAAGAGGTGGAGGAGGAGGAAGGCCACCTCCAAACGGTGTAGGAATTCTCGTTGGACAGGCGAAAACAGGACATTTTCATGTAGAAATTATTTTTTTTATTTGATTCCTATTTCGCTTTTCACTGCATTTTTGCAATTTGCACTGCATTGAAAAATATTAAAAATTAATTAAAATTATATTTTTATTTATTATTAATTATTAATAAAAATTATATTTTTATAGCATATTCCCACCAGCAATAGCAAGAATGTTCCATACGTAAATGAGGTAAATAATTGAAAAATTTATAAGAAATAATTATAATATATTAATATTAATATTAATTATGAAAAATTGAATTTGTAATTTTATAAAAATTTTCTAAAAATATTTTTGATATAAAAAATTTTTTAGAACCTATAAAATTTTTCTTGTTTATTTCTTATATTAAAAGGACGAATTTTTGATGAGAATTAAAATAGATTTTTTGAAGGAATGCAAAATTTAAAAAAAAAAATTAAAAATAAACCGTTTAAAATTTTAGAACCTATAAAATTTTCCTTGTTTATTGCTTTTATTAAAAAGTAGAAATTTTGGATGATAATTAAAATAAATAACGAATTCACACGAAATAAAAAAAATAAAAATAAATCCTATTACAAGTTATATAATATTTTTAATCCTAATGAATTTAGGCCCATCGCTACTATTATCCACCTCGAATGCCATTGCCCTTGCCCACTTGCTTCCACAATCCCACCGGCTATCCTTGTTGTAATCCAAGTTTGTGGAAAAAAATAATCAAAATTTTAAAAAAATTAATTTTTTAGCCCTCAATGATTTGATGGTGGAAACATACACAGAATTGGAAAGCAAACCAAAATTCCATACATGTAATTTAATAAAAATTATTATATAATTAATTATTAAAAATAATTTAAATTTATGCATTTTCCCTGCATATTCGAATATTTTTAGAAATTTTTTTATTTGAATTTTTTCCATGTCATATATTAGATAGATACTTAAGTTCAGATTACAATCAAAAATTTTAATTTGCACTAAAATATATACAAACATACAAACTTATTTGATATATTTTCACTCGGTTTAAAAAAAATCCATCAAAAAATTAATTCTCTCCCAGGTAATATCAATGCAATTGCTCAACATTTGCAAATGGCGGCCGAGGATAAGTATATTTTTTTTGTATAATCAGTTAAAAATTATTCATTGAAGTTTGTTTTTTAAATTAGTCCATATATAATTTCAAAAATATTTCTTGATTTTTTGCCATTTTAGATTCAACACTTCCTTTGAGACAGTTGCAGCTTTTGATGATTTCGCGCAAAAGGCAATAAAAAATTAAGAAAAAAAAAATAAATATATTTTTGTAGATTCATTTTGCCGGCGATTTGGTTTGCAAAGTGGAATTGGGCGGAAAGTCAGTCAAATTTTTTGTTATAAAATTTTAAAAAAATCTTATTTAATTATTAATCTAAAAATGATCTAATTTATTAATTTATTTATTTTAATATATTATAAGTTTTTTTTCGAAATTTTTTTTTAAATGATTTCTAACAATAAATGAATTCTGATTTATTATCGCTTATTATAATTAATTAGAACTTGTCACTTTCACTTACCAAAATTTTTTAAAATGTTTTATGATTTATTTGGATAAAAAAATATAAGAAATATGCAAATGTTGGAAGAGGAAAATGACACTATATGGAAATATCCCTTTTTGAAAATTTTTATAATTTAATAACTTTATTTATTTAGCAATTTATTGCCAGTTATACCGAAATTCTAAAATATTTTTTTTAAAATTATTTTTTTATGGACAAAAATGAAATAAATACAAAAAATTAAATTTTAAAACAATTAAAAATATCAAAAAATAAACTCATAAATTTTTCAGAATAAAAATTATTAAAAGAAGGAAAATTTATTAATTAGATTAATATGAAAACAATAAATTCGTCTCTCCAAATTTTAAAATTTGTTTAAAAATGAATTTAAAAAAAAGTGTTTATGATTTCTAAATTTATTCTAATTTTTAATTAATATAAAGATACATGTTGGCCTATGCCACCGTGCGAGATGCGGAAAGATTTTTGCCACCCGAAAACGCCGATAATGTCGTCTCGGATCAGGTAAAATAAATATGAATTTTATTTTAAAAAATAATAAAAAAAATTTAATTTAAAGGTTGGCGATAATCAAGCTGGCTCTATTTCCAATGGTGGCATCAGTGGAGGCGGTGGAAATGGTGGAACACAAACTGCAACAATTGGTGGACGCAAAAAACGATTCATTGGTAATAAAAAGGACAAAAACAATAAATGAAATCAATTAAAGAATAATTCAAAAATTCCTAAATTATTTTCTCGAAATTAATTGAAATAAATTGATTAAATTATTAAATATAATTATTTAAATTTTTATTTATTTTAGTACCAGAGCAGCAAATTTTTGGCCCACAATTGCCGCCATCCCTCAACGATTTGTCCAGACGATATTCAATTTGGATTTAATTTCCAAGTTTTGAAAGAAGCCAACAATGGGTGTGGAATGAAGATGAAATATGGATTAAATTTTTCGATCCATTTTTTGCCAAAATTCATTTTAAAGTGCAATTTTTAATAAATTTTTTAATAAAAAATTAATTTTATTATGAATTTTAAAAATTTCAAAAAAAAACAATTGATGGAAGAAAACAAAAAATGACACACTTATTTTTAACCTTTTTTGTTAAAAATTTGGCAACACATAAATTTTTTAAATAAATTTCCTATTAATTTGGAATATTTTTGATTAGACAAAATATGAATATCGATGTTGATGATTGATCAAAATATAAAAAATTTAAAATAAAAATTCAAAATTTAATGTGCCTATTATTTAATTCCCGTAGAAAAATTTATTTTCAAAAAGTTATCTCTAAAATTAAGACTACACCAAGCAGGCCATCAAACAAAAAATGATATTATTATTTTTAATATTTTTGTTTAGCAACCTATAAATTTTTTAGGTAAACTTCCCATTAATTTGGAATATTTTTGATTTATAGTCAAAATATGGTGGTCTGTCTATCAATAATCAATATATAAAAAAATTTAAAATAAAAAATGTAGAATTTAGTGTGCCTATTATTTTGTTCCCGAAAATTTAGATTCGAAAATTCATCTCTAAAATTAAGAATTATTATTTTTAATATTTTTGTTAAATTTTAGCAACCCATAAATTTTTTTTAAATAAATTTCCTATTAATTTGGAATATTTTTATTATAGACGAAATATGGACATTGAATCAGCATCAAATTATAAAAAATTTAAAATAAAAATATAGAATTTAGTATGCCTATTATTTTGTTCACATAGAACAAATTCAAAAAGTTATTTCTAAAATTAAGAATTATTATTTTTTTAAACATTTTTGTTAATTTTAAAAACTCATAAATTTTTTTAAATAAAATTCGTATTAATTTGGAATATTTTTTGACTATACTTATAGGCAAAACATGGACATCAATCAGATTCAAATTTCAAAATATAAAAAAATTTTAAAATAAAAATGCAAAAGTTGGTGTGCTATCATTTTGTTCCCGTAGAAAAAATTTAGATTCAAAAAAGTCATCTCTATTGTAAAATATATAAATTATGATCAAATTTATTAATTGTTTTCTGTGATTTATTCCAAATAAAATATAATAAAAATTAAAAATAGACACCAATCTATATAAAATAAATTGTCTTAATTTATTCTTCTAAGACTTCATTTTAAATGCCCATAAATATTAGAAAGCCAACAAGAAATTTGTCATTCAATTCCATTTAAAATGCAATCAAATCTATTTTTAGTCCTATTAATTCTTTTTTGCCTAAAACTACCTTTAATAAATTCGGATAAATTTCAACAATTAAATGGAACAATGTCAAATTTTTTGTATTTTTCTTCATTAAATTGTTCCTCATTCGACCAATTCTTTAATAAAGCAATCCAAATTCGGAAACGAAGATCGGATCGTTGGTCGTCAAAACGGACTGGGCAAAGAACTTCGTCGTCATCTTCGTTTGATTCAGCAGAAATTGATGAATTTCTCCAGAGGCCAAATTCCCCACCAATCGTTGGATTCCGGGATTTACGAATTCAACCATCACCAACAGAGTAAAAAGCAGCGGGCAATTCAAATTTTTCTCAAATTATAACAATCTTTCAACAAATTAATAAAATTCTTATAGTAATATGTAAAATAGTCCAAAACTCCAAAGTCATTTTACAAAGGTGTTAGTTTTAAAACCCGGTTTTAGGTTTTAGAAAATGTCAGTTTTCGGTTTTGTCTTCCGGAATTTTCGATTATTTTGAGCAAAAATTTCTGAATTTCATTTTAAATTTTATTACTCTCAAACTGAAATCGACTTTGAACTACTTTAATATTAAATTAATCACTTCTTAAAGTGCACTTTTCAGAATTATTGTTAAAAAACATAATTGAAAACTTCCCAATTTTGGCCATTTAAATCACAACATTATTTTTGCCATTCAATCAAATGCAATAATTATTTCTTTAATCTATTTATCTCAGTCAATCCAATGGCTATATAAATCATTTCAAATTTTACTAAATTTATTATTGATTTGATTGGCAAAATTCGGATGCTAATGGCGCAATTAAGCCTATAAATTGGTCAAAAATAAATCTCCTTGGTGTTTTTAGTTTCAGCCAACAATTACAACCTCAACGGCCAAGCAGATATGGCCAATGGATTGACCAACAAGGACCGAGACGAATCCCAACTCGAATTCGAAATTTTTACACCTCACCAAATGGACCATTTAAAGCGCCCGAAGGAGGATGGGCTGAAAATTGGAACGATAATGTTCAATTCCCGGAACCACTTCGACGCGATCCAAGTCATTATTTTTTATTAGCAAAAAAAAAATAATAAAATTATTTATTGAACTAAAAAGGGTTTTTTAAATTTATCCATTCTTAAAAAAGTCAGATTTAGTTTTGTTTATGTAAAAAAAATATAAAAAAATTTTTTAAAAATTCTATAATAGTCAATTAAATTAACTACAATTTATGTCGGACTATGTATTCCTAAAAATTGCCAAAAGTTCCGGAACTTCAATCCATACGGAAATTTAATGTCAAAAATTGTATTTGCTGAATAATTGATTAACACAATGAAAATAAAAAGTCTAAAATAATGATAATAGTTTAAGGATATACTCTAGTACTATTCAGCAATAAAATCATTGGATAATAGAACTGGTTAAGACGTATCTACTAATCTGATACAGATTTAATCAAAATGAAATCTGATTAAATCGTCAAAAACTAAATTTTTGGTTCAAATTTACTTTATTAATTTGAACTTAAGCCAATCAATAATCAATCGATGCATCTTGCTGAGTTATATCAATTCAATATATTATTTATTGAGAATGAGCCACTGAATCGTTATAAAATTTTCAATAATTCATCGATTTTTAAAATAATTTATTTAACAAATTGTAAATCTTTTTAAAATTACACAAAATATATATGAAATTTTGTAGGAAGAGAATTGATATCGGGAAGGCCTGGAGGCGAAGAAGTCTATTATAGCAATCAACGGGCAATGGCCGATTTTGAGAATAATCGAGCAATTCGGAGGAATTTTGAGAATGATTTTCGCCTGAAATGGTGGAATAAAAAATTGAGGGAAAGGCAAAGGGATCCACTGGTCAGTCCATTTATGCCGGCGCCGAGGAGGGCATCCGAATCGGCGGCATACGAATATTCGGGTGGAAGTAGCGATGAAGATGATCCAAATCAACCGGGCCCTTCCCATGGAAGGCCACGGCAATCACGTCGACGCGAGAATCCGGACAGATATTTGGATTGTTGGAAACTTTTAAATTATAATTTTAATTGAGAATATTTTTTTAGGGAATGAACAAACGGAAACTTTGGAAAGGTTATTTTATTTAATATTTTTATATTTTTTTTTTAGTATAAAATTAATTTTCGTTATAGAATTTCCTTCTTAAAATATTTATAATTTGAGGGCAAAAAGATTCTTTTAAAATTTAAATAATTCCTTTTTGCTGCTTATTAATTTTGATTCTACAAGGAAATTTATTGGATTCTTTATAGTTATAATTTTATAATTTCGATAGGAAGTAATTTATTCACAAAAGCCCAAAGACCTCCTTTACAATTTGAAACAAAATTATATGTTCTTGTTTGTTATAAACCTGAAATTTATGGGAAAATTCTAATTTAAAATTGTTTTAATTATCAAAAATTAGAAAGGGACCTTTTAGAAGAATATTTAGCGCTTTAAAATGGCCAATGGAAATTTGGCTTCCTGAATTGGTTTTTTCCTTATTTAATGATTACCAAAATAATTTCACCAATATTTTATGAAAGTAGTAATATATCATATTGATTTAATTTTAGATTTAAAGTTATTATTTTAAGCCAAAAATAAATAAATTTAATACCAATTAAAGAATTTTCCTTTTTGTTATAAGGGCCCGAGAACGACTTGGCTATTTGGAACCGCCACAAAAACCGCCCAAACCAAAGGGAAGATTGCCCGGCTATCACGAGGCTGCATACAGAATGCGTAAAGAAAAATATTAAAATTGTTAATTAATTATTCAGGCTCACCTGAACAACCATCATTGCCAAGTTACTACGAAAGTTTGGGCAGATTTGATCCAAGAAGAATTAGAATGAACATTAAAATGCAAACTCATAGAGCTAAACAATTAGTACAAAGGTAAATTTTTGAATAATATTTTATAATAACATTGATCAATTCAAATATAACAGTGGGGCACAACAAATTTCGAACATTGATTGGCTCAGCATGATCGCACCATTAGAGTGAGTTAATTGTTATTTTTAATGAAAAAAATGAAATCAAATAAAAGTAGATTTCATCAGAAATTTATGAAAAATCATAATTACCGTAAATATTCTAATAGAAACACAGTCTCTAGTAGAAGCCCAGTCTCTAATAGAAGCCCACCCCTCGAAAAATTTATGTCAAAAATAACCAATTTAGAGGTGAAATTAAACCGAAATACGCATTTTTTTCTCAAAAATTTCAGAAAAATCTCCCCTCGGATGGCCTACGAAATTTATAAGCCCATGGGCTTCTATTAGAATATTTACGGTAGGTATGCAGTGAAAAAATTGAATCAAATTTTTTGATTTATAAATTTTTTGTATTTTTTTAAAATTTAATTCAATTGAAATTTGAAACTAGTTGGAAAATTTAAAAAGAAATAAGGCAATTTTTTGTTTAATGCTTATTTCTTAAAATTATTCTTTTAATAATTACGAAAATTTCAAACGCTTATTTTATTAGGATGAATGTTTAATTTTTTTCAGAAATTTTAGCAAATTTTAAAGTCAAAAATTTTAATAATTTCCAGAAAACCAAAATCTAATTTCAAAAATTTTCAATTTTGTTTTATTTGTGTGTGTCCACTTATTTAATTGAATTTTTAATATAAAATAAAAAAGTATGTATGAAACTGTTTAGTGTCGATGATTACAAAATTAAACAATTTGCATAGCATTTTATTAGGCATAAAATTTACTATAAGATGATATCCAAAGACATTGATTATTGATTGATTTTGCCAATTGGCCAAAAAGATATTGGTTTAACTAAAATTAAATCCAACATTGGTCAACACATTTTAATATAATTTTGTATCCAATTTTACGACTAATAAAATGCTTTAAAAATTCATCAAGTATAGATCATTTCCTTCTTAAAATAGGCCTCCCCGACGCCAGTACGATCAACAGGGCGCAGTGCCGATTCTAGAATATTTG
The DNA here is from genome assembly GCA_030063045.1 of Pratylenchus scribneri. Taxonomy (NCBI): domain Eukaryota; kingdom Metazoa; phylum Nematoda; class Chromadorea; order Rhabditida; family Pratylenchidae; genus Pratylenchus; species Pratylenchus scribneri. The sequence goes on from JAQSEB010000217.1 coordinate 27,005, forward strand.
GACCCTGGCCCATCGGCAACATCACAAATGCGAAAAGGCGGCGACCGGCCCGATTCATCACAGCCATGGTTTCCAATGCCGAGGCCCTGGATTCCGGATGACCCAAATCAGCCATCAACGAGTCGAAGACAGAGGCCAAGATCGCCAAGCCCAACGAGAAGTATATTCAGCAGAAGAAGAAGCCATCCAAGCCAAAGAAGCAGAAGTAGCAGCAGTGGAAGAAGCAAAAGTCCATCAGTGCGGGGTCCATCACCACCTCTAAATGAATATAGCCCTTAATTTGGATGATATTAATCGATTTGATTGGAAATTGGCAAAATTGCTAAAAAAATAGTTTATTTGACCAATTTTATTTTTGATCAATTATTTCGAAATTTTTATAGATAAAAAATATAATACATTGTTCAAAAATATTAATTTTTAATAAAGATGCGTAAATTTTTTATATAGAAAATATTTCTTTCATTTATTTATATTTAAATTTTTCTATTTTTTGACCATTCTAATTTAAGTATCCTCCAAACATTAATGACTTCTTGGATAACCTCCGTGGCTATCTCGTTCTTTTTGGACTACCAATTATTTATTTAATCTTTATTTTTGCATTTTTGTTCCTCAAATGGCAATATAAAGGAATTACCACAACGATTAACCAAACGGAAAATAGGAAAATGGAAATACAGGTTGGTGGATGATCGACTCAAAAAATTACTTTTTTATTTTTTTTAAAAATATTTTAAAGACTTTACTACAAGTTTTTATTATTGCCGCTGTTAATTCCATTACCCCGCTTTTATATAAATTCATTAATTTTGCTCCATGGGCAACCAATGAAATAATGATTGCTGCCATGTTTGGATGGCTCCATATTCATGGTTATTAATTTTTTTTATGAATATATCAACTTTAATAAAAAAGAAAAGAAATTTTTCATGCATTTAATGGAAATTTTTTGATTTTTAATTTTCGATATTTTTCAGTATTTTTAAACTTGATTTAAATAATTATTTATTTCATTCATATAAATTTATTGTTAATTTTTGGATATGTCAATACTATATAAATATTAACAAGTTAAGTCAATTTTTGGTATTTTTTATGCTTTAAATAATAATTTTTTATAAATTTTTTGACATTTTTTCCTTGATTACTTACACAAAAAAAAACAAAATATCCTGATGACTGATGAAATATGAGAGTTAAAAATAAAGTGGTAAAAAATAGAGCAAATTTGCATCTTTAAAATAATTTTAAGTTGCTTTTTAAAAATATAAATTAAAATTAACAATTTAAGCTGCCCCTCCCGTTGTTTTTCTGCTCTTCAACAAAACAATTCGATCTGATTTCAAAAGGCAATTGAGATGGTTGCAATCAATTCGATTTACTTGTAAAATAACCACATCACCAATGGCACCATCCTCAACATTGAGTGTGCCACCTTTGACCACAACCCGCCATGTATCGCCGGCACCAAAATGTTGTACAATCAGCAGAAGAAGTAACATAATATCTGATGCACGAATTTATCCAACAACATAAATTACTGTAGAAGCAAAAAAGAGATGAAATTTGGAATATAATGAAAGGTGCTAGGTCGATTCCACAATGGTGCAAATATGGGCGATTCCACAATGGTGCAAATATAAAGTTTTTGGCTTCTAATAAATCAGAAACTGGTTTTAGACCCCACAAACCTTATACCATTTTGTAGATCTCATCGAGGCGCATCGATTGGTATATAATTTGTCTCAAAATAAGAAGTTTAAAACCAAAATCTGGAAAAAATGGTTTAAATGGTTTAATACTCTTTAATTTTGGCCAAACCATAACAAATTATATACCAATCGATGCGTCTCGATGAGATCTACAAAATGGTATAAGGTTTGTGGGGTCTAAAACTAGTTACTGATTTATTAAAAGCCAAAAACTTTATATTTGCACCATTGTGGAATCGCCCATATTTGCACCGCCCTTTGTTTATTGTGGAATCGACCCCGGACGATAATGAAACAAAAGTATGATGTGAAGGTTGAAGAATGGGTTCGCCGACATTTGCGCACCCGACATTTGTGCACTATTTTTTTAATCAAGTCAAACTTATATAGAATCACCAAACCCCTAACCCATAGCCCCTAAAACCATAGCCCCGAAACCCATGCCTGCCCCTAAACCTAGCCCCTAATCCCTAGTTTAAAAAAAATAGTGCGCAAATGTCGGGTTTTTAATAGAGTGCGCAAATGTCGGGTGCGCAAATGTCGCGGCACGGAAGAATGATGATTTTTCATGATTTAATCATATTTTTAAAATAATTCGCCCAAAATTATAATTTATATCAAAAAGTTACGGTGAATGCTCTTTTAATTCCCAACCTTCGACTTTTCATTCCAAATTGGACATTAATAAATTTATAAAAATTATAAACTATTTTTAAGTATAGAATTGAGGTTTATTTTTTTATCTATGTACTTGGAAATTTTTTTATTCAATTTTAATCCGCACTTGCACGAATGATGTGGGAAATAGACTAAAATCGAGCACAAAAAATATTTCCAATAATAAAGATCAAAAATAATATAATGGACACTAAAATATTCATTCCAATCAAAATTTGTTTTTTACGACAAATACCAAACTACTTCCCTTAATTTTTAAATTAATTTCTTTTCAATTTTTAATTCTTTATGCAATTGAGTTTAGTGTATTGGAACGATATTCTGCCATCTTTGAAGTCATTATACTAACGAATTATAATGATTTGTATAATTAAAATATTTTGATAAAACAAAATGATTGTCAAAATTAAATTTTTATAAAAATCATGAATAAAAAACGAATAAAGAAAACATACTCAAATTTTGGTAAATTTTTCTGAATTTTTTTATTATAATTTAATTTTTAATTATTTCTCTATATAATTCCCCTCAAAATTTGTGCTCTGATAATTAAATCTAGACCAAAATTCATTTGAAAATTAATTTTATGCGCAAATTCTAGTATAAAATAAAAAATGCATATGTTTTTGATAAAAATTATAATTTTAAATTGCAATTTTCAGAGGAATAATTTTAAAAAAATAATTTCACATAAAATTGTATATTGAAAAATGAACCAACAAAACATCATTTTTCGCAGAGTAATCCCGGCTGAATTAATGAATGAATTGTTCTCCTCATTGCCTTTGGGAAGTGCTTTCGGTCTTCTGACCAAAATGCCAAATGGCCTTTTGGCCAGAAATGTTCAAAAAATGTTAAAAAACATTAAAGAAGTGATTTATTAAAATTAAAAAAATAAGGAATATTTATAGGAAATGAAAAACAACTTATGGAATGAAGAATATTGCGGACCAAAAGTGGTAATTACTGATGAGGATGGACTGGTTGCCAAGCAATCTGATTATGGTTAAAATATAATAAATTTTATTTTAATTATCATTTTTATTTCTAGGATGGAATTCCTTAAGAGCTGTTCATTCAATTCCAATATTCAATTTGAGGGCGATCAAAAAACCGATAATTACTTCCTATTTTGAAATGCAGTAGTTAAATCATAGCATTTTACCACAAAGCCACAAGTCAAAAATTTACTCCCGTTAAAAATTTACTCCCGTTAAAAATAAACTCAATTTTAGAACAACTGTTCAAATGCCCATTGGCCAGTTTCCTTCAAAAAATTACTCCCGTAAAATTTCCCCACTCTCTCCCTCCCTCTCTCTTCTCTACCTCTAGCCGATTCCTATTCTCTACCCTCAATCGACTCAATGGAATGGAAGGAAGGGACCGTCTTATAAAAAATATGAAAGAAAATAGAAGGAGATATTTACTCCCGTATTATTAATAAAATATTTTATGGAATGAAAATTTATTTTTGATAAATTTGTTTATAAAATAAAATGGCAAGAGATGATAGCAATTAATCCCCCCCCCCCTTCCTCTTCTTTAACAACTCTTCCCCACTCGCCAGTGATGACTGATCGATATCCTGGCCATTTCATTTCTCGTATATATATATATTTATATATATAAAGAGGGAATTAATAGAGACATTTTTCTATGGGAAGCACTGGATACGAACAAATAATGACGGCGGATGGGAAATACTATCACCCAATCGCTCTATCCTCTTTTCCAATTCTCCAATTTTTGCTCATACTCTAATAGAAATTTCTCCAACTTCTTCTTCGCTTCCCCTTGCCCCCGTCTACCCCGGTCGATTATAAGCAAACGGTCAAATAATTTACACCCGTAACTCTAAAAAAGGGAAAGAAAAGCCAAAAAAAGAGGGAAAGGATAGAAATGGATCAATTAAATTATTAAAAAAGATTTATTAATTGAAAAATATAATAAAAAAAATTTAAAAACAAATTTATTAATTGAAAAAAATATAATAGAAAAAATTATTAAAAAAAAAGATTATTATTTGAAAAATATAATAGAAAAAATTATTAAAAAAAAAGATTATTATTTGAAAAATATAATAGAAAAAATTATTAAAAAAGATTTATTAATTGAAAAATATAATAGAAAAAATTATTTAAAAAAAGATTATTATTTGAAAAATATAATAGAAAAAATTATTTAAAAAAAGATTATTAATTGAAAAATATAATAGAAAAAATTATTAAAAAAAAAGATTATTATTTGAAAAATATAATAGAAAAAATTATTAAAAAAAAAGATTATTATTTGAAAAATATAATAGAAAAAATTATTTAAAAAAAGATTATTAATTGAAAAATATAATAGAAAAAATTATTAAAAAAAAAGATTATTATTTGAAAAATATAATAGAAAAAATTATTAAAAAAAAAGATTATTATTTGAAAAATATAATAGAAAAAATTATTAAAAAAAAGATTATTATTTGAAAAATATAATAGAAAAATTATTAAAAAAAAAGATTATTATTTGAAAAATATAATAGAAAAATTATTAAAAAAAAGATTATTATTTGAAAAATATAATAGAAAAAATTATTAAAAAAGATTTATTAATAGAAAAATATAATAGAAAAAATTATTTAAAAAAAAGATTATTAATTGAAAAATATAATAGAAAAAATTATTAAAAAAAGATTATTATTTGAAAAATATAATAGAAAAAATTATTAAAAAAAGATTATTATTTGAAAAAATATAATAGAAAAAATTATTTAAAAAAAAGATTATTAATTGAAAAATATAATAGAAAAAATTATTAAAAAAAGATTATTATTTGAAAAAATATAATAGAAAAAATTATTTAAAAAAAAAGATTTATTAATTGAAAAAATATAATAATATTAAAAAGATTTATTAATTTAAAAATATAATATAAAAAATTATTATAATAAAAATTTATTAATTGAAAAAAATATAATAGAAAAAAATTTTATTAACTGAAAAAAATATAGAAAAAATTATTAAAAAAAAGATAAATTAATTGAAAATATAATAAAAAAATTATTAAAAAACTAGAATATTAAAATGTCAAGGGTGGAAGTTCTTAAACTGGAAATGGTCCAAAAAGAGAAAATTTCATAATGGAAAAATTGACGGTACAAAGACTATCCTCCATTTTTACTGAGTAACAAGATGAATTTAATAGATATGTATGAATGAATGGATGACTATAAAAGATCCATGAATCCTAGATATATTCATAAGTTTCATTTTCATTAAGTTAAAGATGCCAACTGTTCTTGTTGAATGTGCTAATATTCTCGATTGCTCTGTTAAACAATTGACCGTCAAAATTAGAGAACCAGGCTCGAGAGAAAAACTCCTCAAAAAGCTCAAGGGACGTCAATGCCGGACAACATATGCGGATCGTCATGGAGATAAGAAAATAATATTTATGGAAAACTTGACGAAGCGAACTTCGGATATTCTGCCAGCATATGGGAAATTATCTCGATCGTTCAATGTAACAGTATGCCAAAATTTCTATTCTCGACACCGAATTCGACTCGAAAACCCTTTCCTTCCGTGTATCATTTGTAAATTTAGCGTAAATCCAGAAGACCATTATTATCCCCTGGAACTTTTGGAACTTGTCGACGAGGAAGAATGCAAATCTGACGATAAATTTGAATTGTTCCAAAGACAAATCGAGGAAGAAGGAGAGGCCGACAATGATAGTCAATGCTCATTTTGTTCCTTTTGTTCCCATTACCATTAATTAAACAAATAAATTGGATCAGAAATTGAGTCTAATAGTTTACAATATTATACTAATTAATAGTATAAATATTTTCTCCTTATATTATTCCAAAAATACCTAAATAAGATGGAGGAATGGAGATTTATGATAAATTATTAAAAAATATCTTGAGCATTTTAATTATCAAATAACCCCCAAAAAAGATTGGTGAATGATCCAAAAATAGGTCCCATTTATCACAATAAATTATTAAAATTCTAATAATTAGAATAATCGAACGAATCTCGTAGAAAGGGTGAAAGGATTAAAGCTAGCATCTAAAAAATTAAGATGATAGGAGAAAAAATAAAATATTTGAAATTGTCTAATTGATGGACGGAAAAGAAGGAACCTTAAAGGAAAAAAAGAAAACTATTAGGAGAGGATTTCATTTCTTCCTATTAAATTATAAAAAATTTATTCGATTTATCTAATTGTTGTCAAATATATCTATATATGGAAATCTGATATGGAATAGGGGATCTCTGAATATTCATTAGTCATTCCCACTCATAAATTATTGGAAGAAATTGATCGGATCATATATAAAATAGAAAGTAATTTTTATAATATAATTGATTTAAAAGTTTAATTTTGAAGAAAAATTAAAAAAAGAATTTGATTAAATCTTAAGTTACCATATACGATGAGCCAATGAAAAATGAAGTGGAAAAATTGGGAGGATTATTGATAAAATATTTTAAATTAATTAAACCATATTTTCTCTTCATATTAATTATGGGAGAAAAAAGGTGGAGAACGGGAGTAATTTTCTGAATATCTAAAATTCGACGTAATTAATAAATGATCCATATAGATGAACATCCAAAAGATGTATACAATTATTTTCCTGGACTTTCGGATTACTGTAAAAAAACATGGTGAAAATTTATCTTCTATCTAATAGTAGAAATTCCCAAGACCCAAAATGGACGGAAAACCTCTTAATAATAATATAATCTCAATTATATGAAATAAACTACGATACCAGAAACCCCGAATAAATAATATAAATTATTAAATGTAGATATTATTTTTTGAGAAGAATAAAATATTTTGAAAGGAACGAATAATTTAAGAAGAAAATTATTTTTCGATAGAAACCTAAAAAATAACTTTCTGGAAAAGGGAACCAAAAGATCGAGAAGATAATAAAAATAAACTATATGATTAATTTTAGGAGTTATTGAAGTCGTAAATAGAGGAAGAAAATGAAATATTGACTATGGGAAATTTTAAGTTTCGTAAGAAGAAACTTTGAAAAGATTATTAAATGAATAATATCCTATTTTTGATAATTTTCAAAAATATAAAATAAACGGTAAAGGATTAATCTAAAAATATGATAAAATGAAGAAAAATAAATAAAAGAAAAAAGATGAGGAAAGATTCAAAAAATTGAAAAGTTATAGATAGAGAATTAAAGAAAGAGAAAATGAGAGGATTCTAAGAGAAAAAAATGAAGTCTCTAAGAGATAGAGAGATAAAGAAAATGGAAGAACATATAATGTTTAAAGAAAGAAAAAGAAGGTAAGAGATTTAGAGAAAGAGAGAAGAATAATAAGACTCCTAAGAGAGAGTTAGGGAAAGAGAGAAGAAGAAGAAGATAGAGATCTAGAGAAAGATAGAAAGAAAACAATAGAAAACAATTATGACTATGAGAGATGGAGAATTAGAGAAAGAAAGTAAAAGAGTTAGAGAAATAGAAAAGATTTGGGGGTCTATAGAATAGCTAGAGAAAACAAAGTGGATTTGAGGTAGAGAGCTTAAGCCAATTAAAGGAAAGATTTTGAGATATGATAAAATTTTTAGAGTTTAAAATATAAGTACATAATAAGTTAAGGAATCTTAAGAGAAAGATTGAGGAAACTATGAATAAATAATAAGGTAAAATATTATGGAAGTTACCTAAAAAATTGGAAGATGGAGAGGACACATCGAACTAAGGACTTGTTTCTCTACGGGAGTAAATAAATATGAAGAAAAATCTTTCAGTTAATGAGAGAGTAAGGAAAGTCTAAGGATGAATTAAGTAGGAAGCTAAAATAGATTTATTGATAAATTATAAAAATTACTCTAAAATTAAGGAATTTTTGCGAAGGAGATGATTTATAATTTTGATTGTTTTATGACAATGAAAATAATATAGTATACCAATAGAAAGTTGGAGATACTAAATGATGGAATAACGGATAAATAAGATTTTTTAAATTTCGAAAATATTTTGATAAAAATATTGAATAAAATATAATAAATTTCTAGAGAAATGATTTAAGGGGAAAAAAAAAGAATTACCATCTAGAATAATTTTCTCGAAAATAGAAGGGATAGCATTGATCCAATAATTTAAAAATATATAGATTGAATGGAAACTATTAAATTTAAATGTACATAATATAAGATGATTGAAGAATCGATTACTCGAAAAGTTAATACTCAAAAGGAGAATTAATTAAAGTAAAAAATTATGAAATAAAGGGAAAGGAGTCTGGAATAAAAAATAATAGATAAATTAATAAAAGATTATTCTCAATAAGAAGACCGAAAAAAATCGTTTATTCGAAATGATATTGACGAAGGGTGGGGTTTTAATTAAGATAATATGAGAATTATAGAAAAGATTTATATAGTTAAATTAAAGAAAAAAAATGGATGATAGTTTCTTTAATAAAGATATGATATTTTTAATAATAAATCTTTAGAAAACGAATTATCCGAAAAGACATTATTGAAAGATGAATAAATAAATTATTTATGAAAAAAAAGAGACTTCAGAAATTAAAATTTAAGAGGGGAAAAAAGAATGGATACTAGATATAAATCTAAGATTGTACCTTAGATGAATTAAAGATTAATATTTAATATTATAAATAATTTTCAAAGGAAAAACTGAAAATTGATAATTCGAAAATATCTTACTAAAAATTGAGTTAATTATCATAAAATGTGAATTATAGAAAGTATAGAATATCAGGAAGTAATAGAAATGGATGATAGATGAATTAATATGTTACTACAAATATGAGAAAGCTAAGTAAGTAACATAACGAGAAACTCCAAAATTAAGAGAAAGGACTAGACGAAGATAGAATTATAGGATAGGATAGAGAATTAGTAGATGAATTAAAGATTATTGAAAATATTCAAGAAAGGACTGAACAAAAGATTTAGAGAAAGATGCGGGAGATAAATTGAGAAATACGACAAGAGTAAAAGGACTAAAGATACGATTAAGAAAGAAGAAAGAAATGGAAGATATGAACAAAATGATAACTCTCAAGATTGAAATCGATAACTTGAAAAGATACAA
>JAQSEB010000218.1:0-79294 GCA_030063045.1 Pratylenchus scribneri
TGTCAGTTGGAACATCGGGCAATCCAATATTGTCGGTTTGGGCTACGGCAAATCCGCTGCCAACAAATTTTTGTGGAAGAAGGCCTATTGGAAATAATCAGAATTTAAATAAACCTTCTTTTGTGCCAATTTTTTAATATCCGCCCGATTCTTTCATGACCACATCGAGCAGATTGCGGGGATCGACTTTGCCACGATCAATCATCTACTTTATTTATGAGAAGAAATTTGACAATTTTGTCGTAGAGTTCTTTATTTGAAATATAATTGTGACGATTTTTCGCCTTCATTTGGGAATAAAGTTCCTTAAATTTATCATTTTGCGACATTTTTAATGTTATATTTCCTAAAAAAATAAAATTTTGTTGAAATAAATAAATTAAAAATCAAAAAATCAATTATGAATGATTAATTAATAATTAATTAGCTTTTTTTGCATTCTCAGTTAATTTATTATAAGTTAGACCAAAATAATGCTAGTAGAGATAAAAGGCGTGTAGACATTTTAACTTTCGCTGAAAATTCCGCGAAATTTGATTTTTAGTCAACTTTCGCTGAAAGTTCGCGAAAGTTGAAAATTTTCAACTTTCGCTAGCGATTTTCAACTTTCGCGGATTTTCAACTTTCGCGCCGACATGTATTGTAGATCTAATGGGCCATAAAAAAAGTATAAAATTTTTCCGATATTAAATATATTAAATGATTGAAATCATTTTTTTTAAATTTATAATTATCTATAAAAGTGAAAAAATTTTATGTTTAGTTTGATGAAAAATTTTGAAAAAATTTCTAAAAATATTTTAGGCTATAATTACAAATGTTTTTTTGTATGAAATTAAAATCGGTTATATAAGGGAATTATGCGCTCTGTCGAAGATTTTTTATTGACTAAAGCTAATGATGAAATTTAATTAAAAAGATAAAAAAAAAGAAATGGTCCATTTTGATGAGTCCCTTCGATTTTTTATTTGTACGCTGCGATTTCAATGCATTTTTCAATCTTCACAATATCAATTGTTTCTTTCATGATTGTGTTGAGCCATAACATCGATCAGTCCATTCTCGATTTGGGCCGAACCAGGACATTTTCCCATATTTAAGCTAAATCAAATATTAAAAAAGTGTTTTAAAATAAAGAAATTGGAGCATATGGTCCTCCAAATACGCGAAATCATACAATTCATATTCGATGAACTGGACGAGTCGAATATGAAAAATTAAAGAATTGAATTTTTTACTCGCATGTGCATTTTGGGCCAACCTATTTAAAACAGAAAAAAAGCGAAAGTCCCCCCAACCCCCCCCCCCCCCTCCTCCAACCCTTTTTTCAAAAAGTTCAACAGTTCAGAATTTTTTTTATTCAAACTACATATATCATAAGCTAAGGTTGTTGAGTTAAATAATAAAAAACCATTACTAACTTGATTCTTTTTGCGATTAATATAGCCTTAAACCTTTTTAATTATAGCTTTTTCAATTTTAATTAACCCCTAATCTTACCGAATATTATAATAATATTTGCATTTGTAACTGTAGTTCTTTTTGTTTTCTGAATTCATATAATAAATGTAGCCATCATGTTCGATTGCTTGGCCACTTTCCACGCATAATTTGTTTTCGTCTGAAAGTTCATCCCAACCATTTGGCCGCACATTCTTCTCTGGGAGAAGACCACGTGATGGACGCCAAAAAATATGGAAGAAATGATTTATTAAAATTCATAATGGCAATCATTTATTTTTTCTCTACATAAAAAACCAGCAAATACCCTATAAAATTTTAATAATTTAAATGGAAACACAAAGTGCAATAACTTTTAATGAACAATTATAAAAATATAGGAAATATAATATGTGTAGTATATTGGTTAGATTTAACACTGGTTTCGCCGATCTCTCGCGCCGATACCTTTTATAAGGAATGGGAATAGAATGAGAACTTGGTCGAGTCACAGTCAGTGAGTGATATGTGAATGTTTCCATGTTCCATCTATATTGTATTGTGAATATTATCACCGAATAAGCATCTTTTCGTCCCAAGAACATACAAATCCGAGTCATTACAATGTGTTTTTTAATTTCGATTTTAGATATTATATTGATGGTTTCTATTTAAGTTGATTACCAATGGTACATTATTCAAGCACTGTCATTATAAAGTACCGTTTTAGGTAGTACCTTTCGTGATCCAGACTATTCGGCCAAAGGACGGCCATTGGCCAATAGAGAAAAGATGTTTCGGCCAAATTTCTAATTTTAAATCATAATTAATTGGTTCCTTATCAATATTAATCAATTATTTTTCATTATTTGTTATTTCCTTCATTTTATAAGATTTTATGGATTTCTCGATGATTATCTGTGGTTCCTTGTTCACATTATTTCTATTCTTATTTTTGTATTTCTTTTTCCGTATTTAGTTTTTCCTTCTCCTTATTTTGTTTTTAATTTTTCCATTTTCTTTAGGCATAATTTTTAATAATTCGATAAAATTAAGCCCGATTTTTATGCAGAATTGGAATTCAAATTATTTTGGCCGAACTGTCCTTTGGCCGAACTATCACTAAGTCTGGTAATCTTTACGAATTGTGGTCCCAAAATTTTTTTTGATTTTTTAAAATATTTTAAAAATTGATTTTTGTGGGTTTTTGGGGGCGTAGAACACGAAGTCGACATCCATTTGCCATATTATACAATCTTGGTATGATAATGCCGCCTTTTCTCAATAAAATGAAAAAGGGGGGGGGGGGGGCAAGGGTATTTTTGGAGAAAAATTTTTTTATAGCTATATTATAGCTCAATGGACGCAGCTGGACGATCTGAATCCAATGGTATCATTTTTATTCAATATATTGCGATATAGGTAATTTATGACGAAAAAAAAGAGTTCATCTTGATAAGGTATTTGGTCCTCTAACTTGATTATATTGAACCTTCCTTTTCAGCTTGTCGAACTACATTGATTGAGCTATAATATGCCGAAATAAAAATTTTCCTCAAAAATTCCGTGTTCCCCACTTTGCTTTTTCTTAGTCAAAGTCGGCATTATCATACCAAGATTGTATGATATGGCAAATTGGATGTCAAATTCGTGTTCTACGCCCCCAAAAACCCACAAAAATCAATTTTCAAAAATTCGAAAAAAATTTTCAGGAATCGTATGAATTGCCCTAACCCTTACCTTTCATGATTATGCTCGTCTGTGTAAATTATTTTATTGTTGCTGTTCACGCCGACTTTAGCCTCGCATGGCGGATCATATTTTCTCTCCACACATGCCCATTCATTCTTGGCTTTCCTTTCATAAACGAACCCATCATTTAGCATATAATAACCGCCGTATTCATGTCTCGCATATTCCACCAATTCTCCATCAACTATCCAAATATTTAAAATTTTTTAAAAATTAATTAAAAATTAAGATGATAGAATTTTTCTTATTATTAAATAATTGCTATAAATCATCAATTTTCTATATTATTAATAAATTTCGAGTGAATTATTACAATACTATGAAAACAGAATAAGAAGTGTACAATTCAAAAATTTTAGAATTACGTTTTGTTGATATTGTGCTTTTATGGTAGTGCTGAATGGTAACTTCAATTTGGCCATTTTCGATAACTGCTCTTCCTCCGCATTTTTCTCTGAATTTTTCATTACAAACAAGGTAAATATTTTTTCCACTTTTTTTATTTTCTTTTCTATAGAAGAATCCATCGAAATTTAGTCGATTTCGTTCGTTCAAATATTGCAAATTCTCCTTCTTAAGAGGATCTATAAAATTAAGTAGAATGATTAATTTTTTTTAAATTAATTATAAATAAAAATATTTTTGTTGGCATCGAAAGTTTCAATTTTTTTATCATTATCTATGCTTAACTCATCCTATTACTTTATTTCCTATTTTAATGAACTTTAGAAATCTATTTTGCGCACAAAAATATATCTCTATAAATACTCTAATTAAATATTAATTGAACCTCTAAAATTTGAATATATCTTCAATCCTTTCAGTTTTTCTGTTGGTCGTGGATGATTACTATGTTCTATGCTGCCAATTATCTTATTGTTATTATCCACTATCACATTTGCCATGCATTTCTTAGCATTCCTTTCCTCACACATCCATGATCTGTTAGTAATTCTACTACCAATAGTTACAAAATTTTTTGCATTCAAATAAATATATCCATTATGAACAAGTGAATATCCTCCATATTCATTTTTAATATATTTAGCAGCTGAAAAAAATAAAAAAATATACTTTTTAACATCCATTAATATTTCGAATAATAAATTCAAAGAAACATATATTGATTAATATGTTGAAAAACTTTTTTGAATTCTGACTCATTGATCCATGTGTTTCTACTGCTACTGCTGGTGTTCTGATTGATTTATTTATTTGCTCGGCACCAGCTCGTATTGAACCAGCTCCCCAATTCCCTTGATTTGCACCAATTGCACGTACAGATATTATTTTGAGAGGAATTGGGTTGTCTTTCAACGGCACATTTTCTCCATCAATTGAATCCTTTTTGTCATTATTTCTAATTGATACGATTGGAATTTCCCCAGTTGGTGTGATTAAACCATGCATTTCCCTTGCAATTTTTCCCTGATTTATTTCATTCTCCATTTTTTTCTTTTTCCTTATTGATTGAAATTGCAAATCATCTAAACGCCTAATTGTGCCACTAATTCCTGACCCAATTGATTCATTTGATCGGCTTTCATCAATATCCATTGCTTTGTTTGATTCATTTATATTTTTTAGAGGTCTTAATGATTTAATTTGAGTTTTGTATATTGGCCTGATTGATCTTCCATGTGTTTGTATTTCCTCAGTTGGCCTGATTGATCCTTGATTGGTAGTTCTAATCGATCCAATTCCTTCTAATCCCTTGTTGTAAGAATCTCTAATAATTTTCAATTCATCAATTGGCTGTAATGAAGCACTTCCGATTGGATTGACTATATCCCTTATTTGTGACATTTCAATTGGTCTGCTGATTGAATCACTTGGTCTTATTGATTGGCTTATTTTATTTAAAATATTAATATTTTTGCTTGAGTCTCTTTGCATGGGTTCTCTAATCGAAATATTTTGAGATGGTTTGCCAGAAATACGAATTGAATCTGATTTTGTCGATTTATCACCAATAAGACGGATTGATCCGGTTAATTCTTTAAATCGAATTGATCCGGTTGATGCCTCTCCACTCTGGATTGCGGCAAACATTTCAGGACTAAACAATTTTAAATTTTTATAAAGATTAAACATTTAAAACTTGGTAAAAACTTAGATTGGAAAAGTCGGTTCGTTTTCAGAAAAATAAATTTACTAAATAAAACATGAGAATTTTATTTTTTAATAATGTAAAAGAAAAAGGACTGTTTTAAAAAAAAGAAATTTTGATTTTATTAAAATCACTTTTTAAAAAATAATTTAACGAATCCCAGCAAAATTATTACAATCGATGTGCCATCAATTCGGAGTGTATTCTGGCTCGACATTCCGGTATTGTGTCCTGATTGAAGGTGAAATCTGTCGAAATATCGCTGCTATTTAAAATCTCTTCTGCGTAAATCAACACAAACACTCCACAATCCCATGTGTTTTCTTGGGCTGGAATATCCGCTCGATTTATCCATTGAATCTGATTCACATTCAAATGCTCATTGAAATGGGCATATAATGTTGCAAAAAAATGGAATAGAACTTCTTTGAATGCGACACTTTCTTTTGTAATTTTTCCCCGATTTAGTGAATCACAGAAGACAATACATTTGATGCTCATATCCATCACAGCCAATGCCCAATGATTCCCATACAAATGTGCCGGAATTAGCCAAAATCGGACTGAATGGATGCCATCTTGCTCAATTTGTTGTTGTAGCCAAATAGGCGCAATCCCCTTCCCATCCCGAAAGTCTTTGATCACTTGGCTCTTCACAAATCTCGCATCGCCCCTCTCTCGGGTTATCAAATCCAAATATGCGTCGATCACAAAATTACTTAACCATTCATTCGGTGTGGCCAATTCAGCCATGTCAGTGAGTGTCAATGCCGTAAAAAATACTTCATCACCGACCATTAATCCTTGATTATCCCGTGTATGGGGCTGTACATGGCTAGGCATTGCCGAAATTTCTTGCACTGATTCATCATCATTGGTCTCTTCCCTGTTTAATTGTATCGATTTTTTGGAAAGAATCACTTGCCTAATTGATGATCTGCTGGGAGGTTTGGCCTTTTTCCGATTGCTTTCGTTAACTTTACGGGAAGATTTTGATGAAACTTTAAATAACAAAATAAATAATTTTTTTTATTGATATTTTTAAATATTTTTAAAAAAATTACATAAAACTTCGTAACTTTTCGATCGCAAATTAATTTTAAATTAAAACCAGGAATTTTATAATTGGTTATTTTAAATAAAATCCTTTGACTCTAACCTCTAAATTTTTAACATGTTCCTGTGAATAAAAATTTCTGTTTTTGGATGTGAAAAAATTTTATAAACATTTTGATTCAAACCAGCTAATCATTTTTATTATGATTTTAGATTTTTTTGATGGTAATATATTTCTCACCGGCCTGGCAATCTAGGGCATGTTCATGGTTCAGAGTTATTAAGCCATTTTTATTAACCAAACGAGTCGTCGAAATAGTTCCATCCTTATCTGGAGCTCTGCAACGTTTCGCACATTTATAATAGGCAACCCATCCTCCAGCTTCCAAAGGCCTCGTCTTTTCATAATAGAATCGATAACCATTGTGATGAATTCCTATCTTTTCGGGTGGCTGAGATGCTTTTCAAAATGAGGGAAATATTTATAAATAAAATTTAAAAATATATAAAAATTTGAGAATGGAATTCCGTTTAGCCAAAAATTTTGCTTATTCAAAGATCCAAAAAATATGTTTTTAGCTAAAATTATTCTAATATATAATTTCGATTTTTTCAATAAAATGAACCAATTTGACCCAAAAGAATTATATTCTATAAAATATTATTTACCTAGACGACTACTTGCCGTGTCCAATTCCATATCAGCAGGACCAAAACGAGATTGCTGTTCAAACGACTGACTGGCAAAATTATAATTTTTTCCTTCTACTTGTTGCCATTTCCTAATGCTTTTTTCCGATTGGAAGCTTTTCAGATCCGAGTCTATCTAATTTTATATGTATTTTTTAAATTTTCAACTAAAAAATACCGGCTGATTTTCGGCAAGAAGTTGGTTCCGCCTCTCCTCTGATAATTGCTGAAACCAGCGGTTGAGTTCCGCTTGAGTGCTGGCACTTTGCATTGGGAAATTTACAGTGCCAGATGATGGCTCGTTTTCGGTACGAATTGATTTCCCTTTTGCCTTCTCCATTTCGCCCAACCATTGTTTGAACAATGCCACCGAATTGGCACTCGCCGGCGCATTTACCGATGAGCCACTGGTTTGTGGGTTTTGATTCCGTCTGGACATTGACATTTGCTGCATCCATTTTTTGAATTCTTCATCAGTGGAATCCGAAGTATTAGCTGACTTTGTACAACAATAAATACATATTAAAGTTATACAAATATAGCCAATTTTATTTAATGCCATATCCTTTAAAATTGACGAATTAAAAAATTTCGTTCTTTTATCTTTAAATTTCAGAATATTTTGAAAAATATTATAATAAAAAGATTATTTTGATTTTAGATAAATAATGCTTTTATGATGAATGCTCAAAATTATTATTTTGATACACTATTTATTTTGAATTAATGAATTTATCATGGATTTGGCTATTTTTGATACATATGGAAAAATATAAACCAATAATTCTTTAAAATGATTTTTTAAATTTTGGTGGAACCTTTTTATTTGTTGTTTTATAACCATTCATTTTTTTTATATTAAATCCATTTTTACTTTATTTTTATAGCATTATAGTTTATTTTGAGAAGAGATTTTATTCGCGAAAAATGTTATAAATCTTTTAATTAATTTGTTTTTTATAGTTTGTTAGGCTAAAAAAATATTTTTTTTAAAAAAAATAATAATTTTTTTTTTACAATTTTATTTTAACCCCATTTTGCTTCAAATTACAATTATTTTATGAATAGTAATTTGATACACAAATAATTTTAAAATGAGGTAAAATTATTTATTTCTGCAATTCTTTAAAAATATTATTTTGCATTAGGTAATGGTTTTATAGGTTAATTTTTAATTAGCAATTTAAATTTGTTGAATATATTCCCCTTCGTAATTTGGCAAAAAAAAAATCGATTTTGCGGCGAAAAACCACACTCTTTATTTGAAATGTAAATATTAATTTCGGCATTGTTTAAATTTGGTGCTTCAAATGTAAAATGATCATAATACAATAAAAAATGATATCAAAAAAAATTTTATGGTTTCTTACATATAATATTTAAATATTTATATAGATTAATGATTGAAATGAATTAAAATTATAAAAAATGAATTTTCGTAATATTTTTTTTTGTAAATTAAATTGAATGCCTTATAAATATATTTGAAATGCACAGGGATCCATCAGTAAATTTGTGGAATATGAACGGGCACAAAATCCTGCTGGAGCCGAAGAAGAAGAAGAACAAAAAATGGAAAGTGAATTAATTTGATGCCATTTATATATCTTAAAAAATATGTTGTACTAAAGTAATAATTTATTTAATCACATCAAAGCGCATCTTGTATGCTTTTGTGCTTTAATTTCTAGGACATGTTTGAATTGTTTGAAGCACCATTCTTCTTTGACAAAATTCGCACGAACTGAATCGCCGATATCAAATAAACTGACAGCAGGAAAAAGTTTCATATTGGCAAATTTTGATGGCAAAGCAGCTTTCCCTAAATTTAAATTTTTTAAATTTTCCTGAAAATTAAAACTAAAATTTTTGATTCGTCAATTTTCATTTTGAGATATTTTTCAACAAAATTGCTTTTTTGGATTTATTTATAATTTTGCTGTGATTTTTAGATGATCACTAAAATACAAAAAAAAATTTAAATATTTCCATAAATTAAGAATTAAAATTTTTAATAGTTTGTAAGTTAACATTGTAATTAATTTCTATTATTATTTAATTATTTTATTACCCAATAATTTGCCATTGCAAGTGGAAAAACATTTCATTGCATTTCCTGGGCAATGGATTATGCCAAGGCCAATTATATCTCCTTGCTTGAAAGGACATTTTGTCCATTCCATTTCATTTTGAAAATTTCTCATTTTTATTCGAGCCCATATAAAAAGAGGCAAATTTACCTCATGTCATCGTAATTCTTTTAATAAATTAATTTAACCGTTTCAAATAAATAAATAAATATTTATTTATTTATTTATTTATTTATTTATTTATTTATTTATTTATTTATTTATTTATTTATTTATTTATTTATTTATTTATTTATTTATTTATTTATTTATTTATTTAATTAAAATTCAAAATGAATCAACAAAATAAACTACAAAAATTCATAAAAGAATGGATTGAAATTTGCAAAACTGAAGAAGAAATTTCATCAAAGAAGCGTAAAATGGAAGAAGTTAAAAATTATTTTTTTGGATTAAAATGAAATTATTTGAATTTTGAATGTTAATAAAAATGAATGATATTGTGATTTTCGCTAAATTTTATTTCATATTTTTTGAAGCAAATGATTGATAATTACTATTCACTGCTTTTTTTTTTTATCATTCTAATCTCAAAATTATTATCCATTTAGCAATATAGGAGAATAAAATATTTATTAAATATAAAAATTTTTTGAATCAAAAACAAAAAAATTGCCGGCCGGCTTCCGGACCCGGTTATATTTTAAAATGTGCCGGGTTCCGGGCACAAAAAATGGCCCGAAAAATCGCCGGGTTTTGCCGGTCCCGGCCCGTTTCCGGACTCTAATCAATAGTCCATTGCCAAGGGAGATTGGTTAAAATAAAATTTTAATTAAATTTATTTCCTCTCAAATTCAAAAAAAATCAGATTTGAATATTAGATTATGATTGTATTTAGAGATTTTTCACATTTTCCTGTGTTTCTTACATACTTTTTCGCAAGACATTTTTTTGAATAATGGTTAATTGGTTAAATTCGAATTATTCATTTTTATGCTTGAATTTTTTTATATTGTTTCTCCAAAATTTTTGAAAATAAATCTTCCTCGATTCCTTTTATTTGACCATAATTCAATTATCGCCCGTTGATTAAATAAAATAAGGAAATTTTATCAATAATTTTGAATAACAGAACGTTTATGTTTATTGTATTTATGAAATCAAGACAACATGAAGAAATAATATCCTGGAAAAAGCCATTTTTCTTTCCATTCCAATTTTTCTTATTTCAATGACCATTAGATTTTATTGCAATTTGAATAAACCTAAAAAATTTGAAAATTTTTTATTAATGTGTTTATATTGTAAAATATACCTGTCAAGTCTGTATTTTTAGCATCACTTTCGTGAGAATCCATCAATTGAGCATTTGACATTTTTGTTATTATTACGAAATTCTTCGTCTCTTTGGTGAAATTGGAAGAAACACTATCGAATAAAATTAGATTTTATTTTTATTTTTTTTTATTCACACTTACTTTACAACCTCCATAGCATTGAGTCTGAAATGAAGGGAATAGATTTTAAATACCCAAATCCATATTCTTCATACCCCTTAATGACATCTGGAGTTGGCTTGATTGTCGCAAATGTGATAGGTTTCGAATGGTTGATTTTGTTTCTGCATTTGTTTTGGAGCTGTTGATGGGAATAATTTAAGATGAAAATTGTACAAATTCAATTTTTAAGATTGAAATGAATTGTAATCAATTACAATTTCGATCAAATTATAATCAAAAAATTTATAAAATTATCAAAAATTGAAATTTTGGCTCTCAATAATAATTTATTTTTTACATTCATCTTTAATGCAATAAATATTTTTTCTAAATTTATTCCCTTCACTTATTTTTCCTCTTTCTCTGGTTATCATCCCTTTTCACTTTTTGCAATTAATAATTAAATAAATAGAATAGTATTAAAAAATGAACTCATGCTGAAAACTAGAATAGAATATATTTAAATTTGTAAAAAATAAATTTTCATCTTATTCAGAGATTTATCCGTCTTTTACCTTTTCGACTTCTTTCTTGCATGTTTTACCCTTTCTTTTCTCCCAGAATTCATTTGGTCTTGGCGTCCCATTATGTCGCTTTTGGTACATATAACAATTATTGCATAAACGATGCCCTTGTTTATCAAATCGCCATTGTGGTGTTTGGGATTTGCCGCAACCGCAATTCACACATTTTGGCTTCACTATATTCTTTTGGAATATACGCTCATTTTCAGCATTTTCTCCCTTCAATTGTAAATAGTGTTTAAATTTTATAAATTTTATGAAATTCTAAATTATTTGTATATGTGAATAATATTATTTTTTTATTTCAATTTTATTAATGAATTATATTAAATCAATAAATCTTCTAGTCTCATAGTATTTACTATTTATTTAATTACTTGACGAAACGAATAAAGTGATACTTAATTTAGTAATCATAAAGTTATTAAAAAAATATCCAAAATTTAGATATAAAAGAGCAATTAAAGCTATAAAAATTAGTCAAATGAATTACATTTTTAATTTATACTATCTAACTTAAGCATTAATATTTCATTTTCTAGAAGATGCCGATTTTTCAATAAAGAATTTGACTAGATTCAAATAATAATGTATGAATATTTATTTCTTTTTATTAAATTATGTTATCAGAAAATTATTTGAAATAATACCTTTAATACAATTCCTGGCTTCCTTTTTGAATGTCTAGTAGTTTTGAATTTTTTAAGCTTTGGAGTTTCTTTTGTCACAAAATTGCTGATTTTTTTCTCCGGATATATTTTTCTTGCTTTTTCTTGCTGCTGATTAGATTCCTCAAAATAATCTTGAACAATTAATTCTGAGCCTAAATAATTTTTGAAATTTAATTGTAAAATTTATAAGAATTATAAGTAACTTACCCCGAAAAAGGGAAATATGACTTCGACCAATGGAATATTCGTTTTTGGGAATCGAATGCACAGTGAGATCCATACATATGCAATGTTTATTGTCACGGCTGAGTTTCATAAAAAGTTCATAATTTTGTTTTCTTTGATCCTCCGATTCCTGTGTGATGTTCTCTAGGAAAAAGACATACATTTGGCCGGATTGAATATTAGCATGAAATTGTTGCACCAATTTATCAATTGAACGACCAATAAATTGAATACCTATTAAAAAAATATGAAATATGATTTTTATTCATGCTTAATTCATTCATCTTATTAGTTAGAATTTGGCTTATGGATTATGCCAATACCAACAATATCGCCATTATAAAATCCTTGAATAGTATCATCTCGGAATTTGTAAAAGGAATTTTTAATCTTCATTATTTCTTTAAGATAAATTCCAATAGAATTTATCTTTTGTCCGAGCCACCGTCTTTCAGATTCCAACGGAAATTTTCGCGTACAAAATCCAATGCAAATATAGCCAATTCTAAAGAATATATTAAAAAATAATTTTAAATGGAATTAAAAATATAATTTAAATAACATACTGTTTTAGAATTTCCACTTCAAAATAGAATGCAATTTTGGGTTTATTGACAAACCCATTATACGGTGGAATCGGCAAATTAGCACGGACAGAAGTGAACGCTTAAAAATTATTATTAATTTTTTAATTTTAATAGATAAGACTTCAAAAAAAATTAGATATACTCATTATTCTAATTATTTGGTAATTCTTATATACAGTAATATTATTTGTATTAGTATTGTAAAAATAATTAAAATTTTAATTTTATTTTAATATTTAAAAATTAAAATTATACCGGGCTCAGGGGCCTATTTCAATTCAATCAGAAATATGATATTATTCACTGATATGATATCATATCGCATGTAAAATTTCTGTTTCAATTAAAAAGGGGCAAAAATCATAGGCTGCGTATGATTTATCATATTTTTCTGTTTCAATTAGGTCGGATATCATAAGGATGAAAATAAATATTTTAAAAATTTATTTGAAATTTTGCATTGTTTAAAAAATCGATAAAATTTCAATTTCAAATTTAGAGAAATTTAAATTATTTAATTTTATCCATTAGCCTATAATAAATTAGATACGTTTTAAAGCTTCCCTGAATGAATAGAAAAATTTTGAGATGAAAATAAATATTTTAAAAATTTATTTGAAATTTTGCAAAATCGATAAATTTTAAATTCAAATTTAGAGAAATTTAAATTATTTAATTTTATCCATTAGCCTATAATAAATTAGTTACCTTTTTAGGCTTCTATGTTTTGAAAGAATAATTTAAGGATGAAAATAAATATTTTAAAAATTTAATAGAAATTTTGCATTGTTGAAAAAATCGATGAAATTTCAATTTCAAATTTAAAGAAATTTAAATTATTTAATTTTGTTCATAAGCCTATACTAAACTAGGTACGTTTTTAGGCTTCTCTGAATGAATAGAAAAATTTTGAGATGAAAATAAATATTTTAAAAATTTATTTGAAATTTTGCATTGTTGAAAAAATCGATGAAATTTCAATTTCAAATTTAAAGAAATTTACATTATTTAATTTTATTCATAAGCCTATACTAAACTAGGTACGTTTTTAGGCTTCTATGATTTGAAAGAATAATTTAAGGATGAAAATAAATATTTTAAAAATTTATTTGAAATTTTGCATTGTTGAAAAAATCGATGAAATTTCAATTTCAAATTTAAAGAAATTTACATTATTTAATTTTGTTCATAAGCCTATACTAAACTAGGTACGTTTTTAGGCTTCTCTGAATGAATAGAAAAATTTTGAGATGAAAATAAATATTTTAAAAATTTATTAGAAATTTTGCATTGTTGAAAAAATCGATGAAATTTCAATTTCAAATTTAAAGAAATTTAAATTATTTAATTTTGTTCATAAGCCTATACTAAACTAGGTACGTTTTTAGGCTTCTCTGAATGAATAGAAAAATTTTGAGATGAAAATAAATATTTTAAAAATTTATTAGAAATTTTGCATTGTTGAAAAAATCGATGAAATTTCAATTTCAAATTTAAAGAAATTTAAATTATTTAATTTTGTTCATAAGCCTATACTAAACTAGGTACGTTTTTAGGCTTCTCTAAATGAATAGAAAAATTTTGAGATGAAAATAAATATTTTAAAAATTTATTAGAAATTTTGCATTGTTGAAAAAATCGATGAAATTTCAATTTCAAATTTAAAGAAAATTAAATTATTTAATTTTATTCATTAGCCTATAATAAACTAGGTACCTTTTTAGGCTTCTATGATTTGAAAGAATAATTTAAGGATGAAAATAAATATTTTAAAAATTTATTTGAAATTTTGCATTGTTTAAAAAATCGATAAAATTTCAATTTCAAATTTAGAGAAATTTAAATTATTTAATTTTATCCATTAGCCTATAATAAATTAGATACGTTTTAAAGCTTCCCTGAATGAATAGAAAAATTTTGAGATGAAAATAAATATTTTAAAAATTTATTTGAAATTTTGCAAAATCGATAAATTTTAAATTCAAATTTAAAGAAATTTAAATTATTTAATTTTGTTCATAAGCCTATACTAAACTAGGTACGTTTTTAGGCTTCTCTGAATGAATAGAAAAATTTTGAGATGAAAATAAATATTTTAAAAATTTATTAGAAATTTTGCATTGTTGAAAAAATCGATGAAATTTCAATTTCAAATTTAAAGAAATTTACATTATTTAATTTTATTCATAAGCCTATAAAAAATTAGGTACGTTTTTAGGCTTCTCTGAATGAATAGAAAAATTTTGAGATGAAAATAAATATTTTAAAAATTTATTAGAAATTTTGCATTGTTGAAAAAATCGATGAAATTTCAATTTCAAATTTAAAGAAATTTACATTATTTAATTTTGTTCATAAGCCTATACTAAACTAGGTACGTTTTTAGGCTTCTCTGAATGAATAGAAAAATTTTGAGATGAAAATAAATATTTTAAAAATTTATTAGAAATTTTGCATTGTTGAAAAAATCGATGAAATTTCAATTTCAAATTTAAAGAAATTTACATTATTTAATTTTATCCATTAGCCTATAATAAATTAGTTACCTTTTTAGGCTTCTATGTTTTGAAAGAATAATTTAAGGATGAAAATAAATATTTTAAAAATTTAATAGAAATTTTGCATTGTTGAAAAAATCGATGAAATTTCAATTTCAAATTTAAAGAAATTTAAATTATTTAATTTTGTTCATAAGCCTATACTAAACTAGGTACGTTTTTAGGCTTCTCTGAATGAATAGAAAAATTTTGAGATGAAAATAAATATTTTAAAAATTTATTTGAAATTTTGCATTGTTGAAAAAATCGATGAAATTTCAATTTCAAATTTAAAGAAATTTACATTATTTAATTTTATTCATAAGCCTATACTAAACTAGGTACGTTTTTAGGCTTCTATGATTTGAAAGAATAATTTAAGGATGAAAATAAATATTTTAAAAATTTATTTGAAATTTTGCATTGTTGAAAAAATCGATGAAATTTCAATTTCAAATTAAAAGAAATTTACATTATTTAATTTTGTTCATAAGCCTATACTAAACTAGGTACGTTTTTAGGCTTCTCTGAATGAATAGAAAAATTTTGAGATGAAAATAAATATTTTAAAAATTTATTAGAAATTTTGCATTGTTGAAAAAATCGATGAAATTTCAATTTCAAATTTAAAGAAATTTACATTATTTAATTTTATCCATTAGCCTATAATAAATTAGTTACCTTTTTAGGCTTCTATGTTTTGAAAGAATAATTTAAGGATGAAAATAAATATTTTAAAAATTTAATAGAAATTTTGCATTGTTGAAAAAATCGATGAAATTTCAATTTCAAATTTAAAGAAATTTAAATTATTTAATTTTGTTCATAAGCCTATACTAAACTAGGTACGTTTTTAGGCTTCTCTGAATGAATAGAAAAATTTTGAGATGAAAATAAATATTTTAAAAATTTATTTGAAATTTTGCATTGTTGAAAAAATCGATGAAATTTCAATTTCAAATTTAAAGAAATTTACATTATTTAATTTTATTCATAAGCCTATACTAAACTAGGTACGTTTTTAGGCTTCTATGATTTGAAAGAATAATTTAAGGATGAAAATAAATATTTTAAAAATTTATTTGAAATTTTGCATTGTTGAAAAAATCGATGAAATTTCAATTTCAAATTAAAAGAAATTTACATTATTTAATTTTGTTCATAAGCCTATACTAAACTAGGTACGTTTTTAGGCTTCTCTGAATGAATAGAAAAATTTTGAGATGAAAATAAATATTTTAAAAATTTATTAGAAATTTTGCATTGTTGAAAAAATCGATGAAATTTCAATTTCAAATTTAAAGAAATTTACATTATTTAATTTTATCCATTAGCCTATAATAAATTAGTTACCTTTTTAGGCTTCTATGTTTTGAAAGAATAATTTAAGGATGAAAATAAATATTTTAAAAATTTAATAGAAATTTTGCATTGTTGAAAAAATCGATGAAATTTCAATTTCAAATTTAAAGAAATTTAAATTATTTAATTTTGTTCATAAGCCTATACTAAACTAGGTACGTTTTTAGGCTTCTCTGAATGAATAGAAAAATTTTGAGATGAAAATAAATATTTTAAAAATTTATTTGAAATTTTGCATTGTTGAAAAAATCGATGAAATTTCAATTTCAAATTTAAAGAAATTTACATTATTTAATTTTATTCATAAGCCTATACTAAACTAGGTACGTTTTTAGGCTTCTATGATTTGAAAGAATAATTTAAGGATGAAAATAAATATTTTAAAAATTTATTTGAAATTTTGCATTGTTGAAAAAATCGATGAAATTTCAATTTCAAATTAAAAGAAATTTACATTATTTAATTTTGTTCATAAGCCTATACTAAACTAGGTACGTTTTTAGGCTTCTCTGAATGAATAGAAAAATTTTGTGATGAAAATAAATATTTTAAAAATTTATTAGAAATTTTGCATTGTTGAAAAAATCGATGAAATTTCAATTTCAAATTTAAAGAAATTTAAATTATTTAATTTTGTTCATAAGCCTATACTAAACTAGGTACGTTTTTAGGCTTCTCTGAATGAATAGAAAAATTTTGAGATGAAAATAAATATTTTAAAAATTTATTAGAAATTTTGCATTGTTGAAAAAATCGATGAAATTTCAATTTCAAATTTAAAGAAATTTAAATTATTTAATTTTGTTCATAAGCCTATACTAAACTAGGTACGTTTTTAGGCTTCTCTGAATGAATAGAAAAATTTTGAGATGAAAATAAATATTTTAAAAATTTATTAGAAATTTTGCATTGTTGAAAAAATCGATGAAATTTCAATTTCAAATTTAAAGAAATTTAAATTATTTAATTTTGTTCATAAGCCTATACTAAACTAGGTACGTTTTTAGGCTTCTCTGAATGAATAGAAAAATTTTGAGATGAAAATAAATATTTTAAAAATTTATTAGAAATTTTGCATTGTTGAAAAAATCGATGAAATTTCAATTTCAAATTTAAAGAAATTTACATTATTTAATTTTATTCATAAGCCTATAAAAAATTAGGTACGTTTTTAGGCTTCTCTGAATGAATAGAAAAATTTTGAGATGAAAATAAATATTTTAAAAATTTATTAGAAATTTTGCATTGTTGAAAAAATCGATGAAATTTCAATTTCAAATTTAAAGAAATTTAAATTATTTAATTTTGTTCATAAGCCTATACTAAACTAGGTACGTTTTTAGGCTTCTCTGAATGAATAGAAAAATTTTGAGATGAAAATAAATATTTTAAAAATTTATTAGAAATTTTGCATTGTTGAAAAAATCGATGAAATTTCAATTTCAAATTTAAAGAAATTTACATTATTTAATTTTGTTCATAAGCCTATACTAAACTAGGTACGTTTTTAGGCTTCTCTGAATGAATAGAAAAATTTTGAGATGAAAATAAATATTTTAAAAATTTATTAGAAATTTTGCATTGTTGAAAAAATCGATGAAATTTCAATTTCAAATTTAAAGAAATTTAAATTATTTAATTTTGTTCATAAGCCTATACTAAACTAGGTACGTTTTTAGGCTTCTCTGAATGAATAGAAAAATTTTGAGATGAAAATAAATATTTTAAAAATTTATTAGAAATTTTGCATTGTTGAAAAAATCGATGAAATTTCAATTTCAAATTTAAAGAAATTTAAATTATTTAATTTTGTTCATAAGCCTATACTATAAACTAGGTACGTTTTTAGGCTTCTCTGAATGAATAGAAAAATTTTGAGATGAAAATAAATATTTTAAAAATTTATTAGAAATTTTGCATTGTTGAAAAAATCGATGAAATTTCAATTTCAAATTTAAAGAAATTTAAATTATTTAATTTTGTTCATAAGCCTATACTAAACTAGGTACGTTTTTAGGCTTCTCTGAATGAATAGAAAAATTTTGAGATGAAAATAAATATTTTAAAAATTTATTAGAAATTTTGCATTGTTGAAAAAATCGATGAAATTTCAATTTCAAATTTAAAGAAATTTACATTATTTAATTTTGTTCATAAGCCTATACTAAACTAGGTACGTTTTTAGGCTTCTCTGAATGAATAGAAAAATTTTGAGATGAAAATAAATATTTTAAAAATTTATTTGAAATTTTGCATTGTTGAAAAAATCGATGAAATTTCAATTTCAAATTAAAAGAAATTTACATTATTTAATTTTGTTCATAAGCCTATACTAAACTAGGTACGTTTTTAGGCTTCTCTGAATGAATAGAAAAATTTTGAGATGAAAATAAATATTTTAAAAATTTATTAGAAATTTTGCATTGTTGAAAAAATCGATGAAATTTCAATTTCAAATTTAAAGAAATTTACATTATTTAATTTTATTCATAAGCCTATAAAAAATTAGGTACGTTTTTAGGCTTCTATGATTTGAAAGAATAATTTAAGGATGAAAATAAATATTTTAAAAATTTATTAGAAATTTTGCATTGTTGAAAAAATCGATGAAATTTCAATTTCAAATTTAAAGAAATTTACATTATTTAATTTTGTTCATAAGCCTATAAAAAATTAGGTACGTTTTTTGGCTTCTATGATTTGAAAGAATAATTTAAGGATGAAAATAAATATTTTAAAAATTTATTTGAAATTTTGCATTGTTGAAAAAATCGATGAAATTTCAATTTCAAATTTAAAGAAATTTACATTATTTGAATTTTGTTCATAAGCCTATAAAAAATTAGGTACGTTTTTTGGCTTCTATGATTTGAAAGAATAATTTAAGGATGAAAATAAATATTTTAAAAATTTATTTGAAATTTTGCATTGTTGAAAAAATCGATGAAATTTCAATTTCAAATTTAAAGAAATTTACATTATTTAATTTTGTTCATAAGCCTATAAAAAATTAGGTACGTTTTTAGGCTTCTATGATTTGAAAGAATAATTTAAGGATGAAAATAAATATTTTAAAAATTTATTAGAAATTTTGCATTGTTGAAAAAATCGATGAAATTTCAATTTCAAATTTAAAGAAATTTACATTATTTAATTTTATTCATAAGCCTATAAAAAATTAGGTACGTTTTTTGGCTTCTATGATTTGAAAGAATAATTTAAGGATGAAAATAAATATTTTAAAAATTTATTAGAAATTTTGCATTGTTGAAAAAATCGATGAAATTTCAATTTCAAATTTAAAGAAATTTACATTATTTAATTTTGTTCATAAGCCTATAAAAAATTAGGTACGTTTTTTGGCTTCTATGATTTGAAAGAATAATTTAAGGATGAAAATAAATATTTTAAAAATTTATTAGAAATTTTGCATTGTTGAAAAAATCGATGAAATTTCAATTTCAAATTTAAAGAAATTTACATTATTTAATTTTATTCATAAGCCTATAAAAAATTAGGTACGTTTTTAGGCTTCTCTGAATGAATAGAAAAATTTTGAGATGAAAATAAATATTTTAAAAATTTATTTGAAATTTTGCATTGTTGAAAAAATCGATGAAATTTCAATTTCAAATTTAAAGAAATTTACATTATTTAATTTTGTTCATAAGCCTATAAAAAATTAGGTACGTTTTTAGGCTTCTATGATTTGAAAGAATAATTTAAGGATGAAAATAAATATTTTAAAAATTTATTAGAAATTTTGCATTGTTGAAAAAATCGATGAAATTTCAATTTCAAATTTAAAGAAATTTACATTATTTAATTTTATTCATAAGCCTATAAAAAATTAGGTACGTTTTTTGGCTTCTATGATTTGAAAGAATAATTTAAGGATGAAAATAAATATTTTAAAAATTTATTAGAAATTTTGCATTGTTGAAAAAATCGATGAAATTTCAATTTCAAATTTAAAGAAATTTACATTATTTAATTTTATTCATAAGCCTATAAAAAATTAGGTACGTTTTTTGGCTTCTATGATTTGAAAGAATAATTTAAGGATGAAAATAAATATTTTAAAAATTTATTAGAAATTTTGCATTGTTGAAAAAATCGATGAAATTTCAATTTCAAATTTAAAGAAATTTACATTATTTAATTTTGTTCATAAGCCTATAAAAAATTAGGTACGTTTTTTGGCTTCTATGATTTGAAAGAATAATTTAAGGATGAAAATAAATATTTTAAAAATTTATTAGAAATTTTGCATTGTTGAAAAAATCGATGAAATTTCAATTTCAAATTTAAAGAAATTTACATTATTTAATTTTGTTCATAAGCCTATAAAAAATTAGGTACGTTTTTTGGCTTCTATGATTTGAAAGAATAATTTAAGGATGAAAATAAATATTTTAAAAATTTATTTGAAATTTTGCATTGTTGAAAAAATCGATGAAATTTCAATTTCAAATTTAAAGAAATTTACATTATTTAATTTTGTTCATAAGCCTATAAAAAATTAGGTACGTTTTTTGGCTTCTATGATTAGAAAGAATAATTTAAGGATGAAAATAAATATTTTAAAAATTTATTTGAAATTTTGCATTGTTGAAAAAATCGATGAAATTTCAATTTCAAATTTAAAGAAATTTACATTATTTAATTTTATTCATAAGCCTATAAAAAATTAGGTACGTTTTTTGGCTTCTATGATTTGAAAGAATAATTTAAGGATGAAAATAAATATTTTAAAAATTTATTAGAAATTTTGCATTGTTGAAAAAATCGATGAAATTTCAATTTCAAATTTAAAGAAATTTACATTATTTAATTTTATTCATAAGCCTATAAAAAATTAGGTACGTTTTTAGGCTTCTCTGAATGAATAGAAAAATTTTGAGATGAAAATAAATATTTTAAAAATTTATTAGAAATTTTGCATTGTTGAAAAAATCGATGAAATTTCAATTTCAAATTTAAAGAAATTTACATTATTTAATTTTGTTCATAAGCCTATACTAAACTAGGTACGTTTTTAGGCTTCTCTGAATGAATAGAAAAATTTTGAGATGAAAATAAATATTTTAAAAATTTATTTGAAATTTTGCATTGTTGAAAAAATCGATGAAATTTCAATTTCAAATTAAAAGAAATTTACATTATTTAATTTTGTTCATAAGCCTATACTAAACTAGGTACGTTTTTAGGCTTCTCTGAATGAATAGAAAAATTTTGAGATGAAAATAAATATTTTAAAAATTTATTAGAAATTTTGCATTGTTGAAAAAATCGATGAAATTTCAATTTCAAATTTAAAGAAATTTACATTATTTAATTTTATTCATAAGCCTATAAAAAATTAGGTACGTTTTTAGGCTTCTATGATTTGAAAGAATAATTTAAGGATGAAAATAAATATTTTAAAAATTTATTAGAAATTTTGCATTGTTGAAAAAATCGATGAAATTTCAATTTCAAATTTAAAGAAATTTACATTATTTAATTTTGTTCATAAGCCTATACTAAACTAGGTACGTTTTTAGGCTTCTCTGAATGAATAGAAAAATTTTGAGATGAAAATAAATATTTTAAAAATTTATTAGAAATTTTGCATTGTTGAAAAAATCGATGAAATTTCAATTTCAAATTAAAAGAAATTTACATTATTTAATTTTGTTCATAAGCCTATACTAAACTAGGTACGTTTTTAGGCTTCTCTGAATGAATAGAAAAATTTTGAGATGAAAATAAATATTTTAAAAATTTATTAGAAATTTTGCATTGTTGAAAAAATCGATGAAATTTCAATTTCAAATTTAAAGAAATTTAAATTATTTAATTTTGTTCATAAGCCTATACAAAACTAGGTACGTTTTTAGGCTTCTCTGAATGAAGAGAAAAATTTTGAGATGAAAATAAATATTTTAAAAATTTATTAGAAATTTTGCATTGTTGAAAAAATCGATGAAATTTCAATTTCAAATTTAAAGAAATTTACATTATTTAATTTTGTTCATAAGCCTATACAAAACTAGGTACGTTTTTAGGCTTCTCTGAATGAATAGAAAAATTTTGAGATGAAAATAAATATTTTAAAAATTTATTAGAAATTTTGCATTGTTGAAAAAATCGATGAAATTTCAATTTCAAATTTAAAGAAATTTACATTATTTAATTTTATTCATAAGCCTATAAAAAATTAGGTACGTTTTTAGGCTTCTATGATTTGAAAGAATAATTTAAGGATGAAAATAAATATTTTAAAAATTTATTTGAAATTTTGCATTGTTGAAAAAATCGATGAAATTTCAATTTCAAATTTAAAGAAATTTACATTATTTAATTTTGTTCATAAGCCTATACTAAACTAGGTACGTTTTTAGGCTTCTATGATTTGAAAGAATAATTTAAGGATGAAAATAAATATTTTAAAAATTTATTTGAAATTTTGCATTGTTGAAAAAATCGATGAAATTTCAATTTCAAATTTAAAGAAATTTACATTATTTAATTTTGTTCATAAGCCTATACTAAACTAGGTACGTTTTTAGGCTTCTATGATTTGAAAGAATAATTTAAGGATGAAAATAAATATTTTAAAAATTTATTTGAAATTTTACATTGTTGAAAAAATCGATGAAATTTCAATCTCAAATTTAAAGAAATTTACATTATTTAATTTTATTCATAAGCCTATAAAAAATTAGGTACGTTTTTAGGCTTCTATGATTTGAAAGAATAATTTAAGGATGAAAATAAATATTTTAAAAATTTATTTGAAATTTTGCATTGTTGAAAAAATCGATGAAATTTCAATTTCAAATTTAAAGAAATTTACATTATTTAATTTTATTCATAAGCCTATAAAAAATTAGGTACGTTTTTAAGCTTCTATGATTTGAAAGAATAATTTAAGGATGAAAATAAATATTTTAAAAATTTATTTGAAATTTTGCATTGTTGAAAAAATCGATGAAATTTCAATTTCAAATTTAAAGAAATTTACATTATTTAATTTTATTCATTAGCCTATAAAAAATTAGGTACGTTTTTAGGCTTCTATGATTTGAAAGAATAATTTAAGGATGAAAATAAATATTTTAAAAATTTATTTGAAATTTTGCATTGTTGAAAAAATCGATGAAATTTCAATCTCAAATTTATAGAATTTTTTATTATTTAATTTTATTCATTAGCCTATAATAAATTAGGTACGTTTTTAGGCTTCTATGATTTGAAAGAATAATTTAAGGATGAAAATAAATATTTTAAAAATTTATTTGAAATTTTGCATTGTTGAAAAAATCGATGAAATTTCAATTTCAAATTTAAAGAAATTTACATTATTTAATTTTATTCATTAGCCTATAAAAAATTAGGTACGTTTTTAGGCTTCTATGATTTGAAAGAATAATTTAAGGATGAAAATAAATATTTTAAAAATTTATTTGAAATTTTGCATTGTTGAAAAAATCGATGAAATTTCAATCTCAAATTTATAGAATTTTTTATTATTTAATTTTATTCATTAGCCTATACTAAACTAGGTACGTTTTTAGGCTTCTATGATTTGAAAGAATAATTTAAGGATGAAAATAAATATTTTAAAAATTTATTTGAAATTTTGCATTGTTGAAAAAATCGATGAAATTTCAATCTCAAATTTATAGAATTTTTTATTATTTAATTTTATTCATTAGCCTATAAAAAATTAGGTACGTTTTTAGGCTTCTATGATTTGAAAGAATAATTTAAGGATGAAAATAAATATTTTAAAAATTTATTTGAAATTTTGCATTGTTGAAAAAATCGATGAAATTTCAATCTCAAATTTATAGAATTTTTTATTATTTAATTTTATTCATTAGCCTATAAAAAATTAGGTACGTTTTTAGGCTTCTATGATTTGAAAGAATAATTTAAGGATGAAAATAAATATTTTAAAAATTTATTTGAAATTTTGCATTGTTGAAAAAATCGATGAAATTTCAATCTCAAATTTATAGAATTTTTTATTATTTAATTTTATTCATTAGCCTATAATAAATTAGGTACGTTTTTAGGCTTCTATGATTTGAAAGAATAATTTAAGGATGAAAATAAATATTTTAAAAATTTATTTGAAATTTTGCATTGTTGAAAAAATCGATGAAATTTCAATTTCAAATTTAAAGAAATTTACATTATTTAATTTTATTCATAAGCCTATAAAAAATTAGGTACGTTTTTAAGCTTCTATGATTTCAAAGAATAATTTAAGGATGAAAATAAATATTTTAAAAATTTATTTGAAATTTTGCATTGTTGAAAAAATCGATGAAATTTCAATTTCAAATTTAAAGAAATTTACATTATTTAATTTTATTCATTAGCCTATAAAAAATTAGGTACGTTTTTAGGCTTCTATGATTTGAAAGAATAATTTAAGGATGAAAATAAATATTTTAAAAATTTATTTGAAATTTTGCATTGTTGAAAAAATCGATGAAATTTCAATTTCAAATTTAAAGAAATTTACATTATTTAATTTTGTTCATAAGCCTATACTAAACTAGGTACGTTTTTAGGCTTCTATGATTTGAAAGAATAATTTAAGGATGAAAATAAATATTTTAAAAATTTATTAGAAATTTTGCATTGTTGAAAAAATCGATGAAATTTCAATTTCAAATTTAAAGAAATTTAAATTATTTAATTTTGTTCATAAGCCTATACTAAACTAGGTACGTTTTTAGGCTTCTCTGAATGAATAGAAAAATTTTGAGATGAAAATAAATATTTTAAAAATTTATTTGAAATTTTGCATTGTTGAAAAAATCGATGAAATTTCAATTTCAAATTTAAAGAAATTTAAATTATTTAATTTTGTTCATAAGCCTATACTAAACTAGGTACGTTTTTAGGCTTCTATGATTTGAAAGAATAATTTAAGGATGAAAATAAATATTTTAAAAATTTATTTGAAATTTTGCATTGTTGAAAAAATCGATGAAATTTCAATTTCAAATTTAAAGAAATTTACATTATTTAATTTTGTTCATAAGCCTATACTAAACTAGGTACGTTTTTAGGCTTCTATGATTTGAAAGAATAATTTAAGGATGAAAATAAATATTTTAAAAATTTATTAGAAATTTTGCATTGTTGAAAAAATCGATGAAATTTCAATTTCAAATTTAAAGAAATTTAAATTATTTAATTTTGTTCATAAGCCTATATTAAACTAGGTACGTTTTTAGGCTTCTCTGAATGAATAGAAAAATTTTGAGATGAAAATAAATATTTTAAAAATTTATTTGAAATTTTGCATTGTTGAAAAAATCGATGAAATTTCAATTTCAAATTTAAAGAAATTTAAATTATTTAATTTTGTTCATAAGCCTATATTAAACTAGGTACGTTTTTAGGCTTCTCTGAATGAATAGAAAAATTTTGAGATGAAAATAAATATTTTAAAAATTTATTTGAAATTTTGCATTGTTGAAAAAATCGATGAAATTTCAATCTCAAATTTATAGAATTTTTTATTATTTAATTTTATTCATTAGCCTATAATAAATTAGGTACGTTTTTAGGCTTCTATGATTTGAAAGAATAATTTAAGGATGAAAATAAATATTTTAAAAATTTATTTGAAATTTTGCATTGTTGAAAAAATCGATGAAATTTCAATCTCAAATTTATAGAATTTTTTATTATTTAATTTTATTCATTAGCCTATAATAAATTAGGTACGTTTTTAGGCTTCTATGATTTGAAAGAATAATTTAAGGATGAAAATAAATATTTTAAAAATTTATTTGAAATTTTGCATTGTTGAAAAAATCGATGAAATTTCAATTTCAAATTTAAAGAAATTTACATTATTTAATTTTATTCATAAGCCTATAAAAAATTAGGTACGTTTTTAAGCTTCTATGATTTCAAAGAATAATTTAAGGATGAAAATAAATATTTTAAAAATTTATTTGAAATTTTGCATTGTTGAAAAAATCGATGAAATTTCAATTTCAAATTTAAAGAAATTTACATTATTTAATTTTATTCATTAGCCTATAAAAAATTAGGTACGTTTTTAGGCTTCTATGATTTGAAAGAATAATTTAAGGATGAAAATAAATATTTTAAAAATTTATTTGAAATTTTGCATTGTTGAAAAAATCGATGAAATTTCAATTTCAAATTTAAAGAAATTTAAATTATTTAATTTTGTTCATAAGCCTATAATAAATTAGGTACGTTTTTAGGCTTCTATGATTTGAAAGAATAATTTAAGGATGAAAATAAATATTTTAAAAATTTATTTGAAATTTTGCATTGTTGAAAAAATCGATGAAATTTCAATCTCAAATTTATAGAATTTTTTATTATTTAATTTTATTCATTAGCCTATAATAAATTAGGTACGTTTTTAGGCTTCTATGATTTGAAAGAATAATTTAAGGATGAAAATAAATATTTTAAAAATTTATTTGAAATTTTGCATTGTTGAAAAAATCGATGAAATTTCAATCTCAAATTTATAGAATTTTTTATTATTTAATTTTATTCATTAGCCTATAATAAATTAGGTACGTTTTTAGGCTTCTATGATTTGAAAGAATAATTTAAGGATGAAAATAAATATTTTAAAAATTTATTTGAAATTTTGCATTGTTGAAAAAATCGATGAAATTTCAATTTCAAATTTAAAGAAATTTACATTATTTAATTTTATTCATAAGCCTATAAAAAATTAGGTACGTTTTTAAGCTTCTATGATTTCAAAGAATAATTTAAGGATGAAAATAAATATTTTAAAAATTTATTTGAAATTTTGCATTGTTGAAAAAATCGATGAAATTTCAATTTCAAATTTAAAGAAATTTACATTATTTAATTTTATTCATTAGCCTATAAAAAATTAGGTATGTTTTTAGGCTTCTATGATTTGAAAGAATAATTTAAGGATGAAAATAAATATTTTAAAAATTTATTTGAAATTTTGCATTGTTGAAAAAATCGATGAAATTTCAATCTCAAATTTATAGAATTTTTTATTATTTAATTTTATTCATTAGCCTATAATAAATTAGGTACGTTTTTAGGCTTCTATGATTTGAAAGAATAATTTAAGGATGAAAATAAATATTTTAAAAATTTATTTGAAATTTTGCATTGTTGAAAAAATCGATGAAATTTCAATCTCAAATTTATAGAATTTTTTATTATTTAATTTTATTCATTAGCCTATAATAAATTAGGTACGTTTTTAGGCTTCTATGATTTGAAAGAATAATTTAAGGATGAAAATAAATATTTTAAAAATTTATTTGAAATTTTGCATTGTTGAAAAAATCGATGAAATTTCAATCTCAAATTTATAGAATTTTTTATTATTTAATTTTATTCATTAGCCTATAAAAAATTAGGTACGTTTTTAGGCTTCTATGATTTGAAAGAATAATTTAAGGATGAAAATAAATATTTTAAAAATTTATTTGAAATTTTGCATTGTTGAAAAAATCGATGAAATTTCAATTTCAAATTTAAAGAAATTTACATTATTTAATTTTATTCATAAGCCTATAAAAAATTAGGTACGTTTTTAAGCTTCTATGATTTCAAAGAATAATTTAAGGATGAAAATAAATATTTTAAAAATTTATTTGAAATTTTGCATTGTTGAAAAAATCGATGAAATTTCAATTTCAAATTTAAAGAAATTTACATTATTTAATTTTATTCATTAGCCTATAAAAAATTAGGTACGTTTTTAGGCTTCTATGATTTGAAAGAATAATTTAAGGATGAAAATAAATATTTTAAAAATTTATTTGAAATTTTGCATTGTTGAAAAAATCGATGAAATTTCAATCTCAAATTTATAGAATTTTTTATTATTTAATTTTATTCATTAGCCTATAATAAATTAGGTACGTTTTTAGGCTTCTATGATTTGAAAGAATAATTTAAGGATGAAAATAAATATTTTAAAAATTTATTTGAAATTTTGCATTGTTGAAAAAATCGATGAAATTTCAATCTCAAATTTATAGAATTTTTTATTATTTAATTTTATTCATTAGCCTATAATAAATTAGGTACGTTTTTAGGCTTCTATGATTTGAAAGAATAATTTAAGGATGAAAATAAATATTTTAAAAATTTATTTGAAATTTTGCATTGTTGAAAAAATCGATGAAATTTCAATTTCAAATTTAAAGAAATTTACATTATTTAATTTTATTCATAAGCCTATAAAAAATTAGGTACGTTTTTAAGCTTCTATGATTTCAAAGAATAATTTAAGGATGAAAATAAATATTTTAAAAATTTATTTGAAATTTTGCATTGTTGAAAAAATCGATGAAATTTCAATTTCAAATTTAAAGAAATTTACATTATTTAATTTTATTCATTAGCCTATAAAAAATTAGGTACGTTTTTAGGCTTCTATGATTTGAAAGAATAATTTAAGGATGAAAATAAATATTTTAAAAATTTATTTGAAATTTTGCATTGTTGAAAAAATCGATGAAATTTCAATTTCAAATTTAAAGAAATTTACATTATTTAATTTTATTCATAAGCCTATAAAAAATTAGGTACGTTTTTAAGCTTCTATGATTTCAAAGAATAATTTAAGGATGAAAATAAATATTTTAAAAATTTATTTGAAATTTTGCATTGTTGAAAAAATCGATGAAATTTCAATTTCAAATTTAAAGAAATTTACATTATTTAATTTTATTCATAAGCCTATAAAAAATTAGGTACGTTTTTAAGCTTCTATGATTTCAAAGAATAATTTAAGGATGAAAATAAATATTTTAAAAATTTATTTGAAATTTTGCATTGTTGAAAAAATCGATGAAATTTCAATTTCAAATTTAAAGAAATTTACATTATTTAATTTTATTCATAAGCCTATAAAAAATTAGGTACGTTTTTAGGCTTCTATGATTTGAAAGAATAATTTAAGGATGAAAATAAATATTTTAAAAATTTATTTGAAATTTTGCATTGTTGAAAAAATCGATGAAATTTCAATTTCAAATTTAAAGAAATTTACATTATTTAATTTTATTCATAAGCCTATAAAAAATTAGGTACGTTTTTAAGCTTCTATGATTTCAAAGAATAATTTAAGGATGAAAATAAATATTATAAAAATTTATTTGAAATTTTGCATTGTTGAAAAAATCGATGAAATTTCAATCTCAAATTTATAGAATTTTTTATTATTTAATTTTATTCATTAGCCTATAAAAAATTAGGTACGTTTTTAGGCTTCTATGATTTGAAAGAATAATTTAAGGATGAAAATAAATATTTTAAAAATTTATTTGAAATTTTGCATTGTTGAAAAAATCGATGAAATTTCAATTTCAAATTTAAAGAAATTTACATTATTTAATTTTATTCATAAGCCTATAAAAAATTAGGTACGTTTTTAAGCTTCTATGATTTGAAAGAATAATTTAAGGATGAAAATAAATATTTTAAAAATTTATTTGAAATTTTGCATTGTTGAAAAAATCGATGAAATTTCAATTTCAAATTTAAAGAAATTTAAATTATTTAATTTTGTTCATAAGCCTATATTAAACTAGGTACGTTTTTAGGCTTCTCTGAATGAATAGAAAAATTTTGAGATGAAAATAAATATTTTAAAAATTTATTTGAAATTTTGCATTGTTGAAAAAATCGATGAAATTTCAATCTCAAATTTATAGAATTTTTTATTATTTAATTTTATTCATTAGCCTATAATAAATTAGGTACGTTTTTAGGCTTCTATGATTTGAAAGAATAATTTAAGGATGAAAATAAATATTTTAAAAATTTATTTGAAATTTTGCATTGTTGAAAAAATCGATGAAATTTCAATCTCAAATTTATAGAATTTTTTATTATTTAATTTTATTCATTAGCCTATAATAAATTAGGTACGTTTTTAGGCTTCTATGATTTGAAAGAATAATTTAAGGATGAAAATAAATATTTTAAAAATTTATTTGAAATTTTGCATTGTTGAAAAAATCGATGAAATTTCAATCTCAAATTTATAGAATTTTTTATTATTTAATTTTATTCATTAGCCTATAATAAATTAGGTACGTTTTTAGGCTTCTATGATTTGAAAGAATAATTTAAGGATGAAAATAAATATTTTAAAAATTTATTTGAAATTTTGCATTGTTGAAAAAATCGATGAAATTTCAATCTCAAATTTATAGAATTTTTTATTATTTAATTTTATTCATTAGCCTATAATAAATTAGGTACGTTTTTAGGCTTCTATGATTTGAAAGAATAATTTAAGGATGAAAATAAATATTTTAAAAATTTATTTGAAATTTTGCATTGTTGAAAAAATCGATGAAATTTCAATCTCAAATTTATAGAATTTTTTATTATTTAATTTTATTCATTAGCCTATAATAAATTAGGTACGTTTTTAGGCTTCTATGATTTGAAAGAATAATTTAAGGATGAAAATAAATATTTTAAAAATTTATTTGAAATTTTGCATTGTTGAAAAAATCGATGAAATTTCAATTTCAAATTTAAAGAAATTTACATTATTTAATTTTATTCATAAGCCTATAAAAAATTAGGTACGTTTTTAAGCTTCTATGATTTCAAAGAATAATTTAAGGATGAAAATAAATATTTTAAAAATTTATTTGAAATTTTGCATTGTTGAAAAAATCGATGAAATTTCAATTTCAAATTTAAAGAAATTTACATTATTTAATTTTATTCATAAGCCTATAAAAAATTAGGTACGTTTTTAAGCTTCTATGATTTCAAAGAATAATTTAAGGATGAAAATAAATATTTTAAAAATTTATTTGAAATTTTGCATTGTTGAAAAAATCGATGAAATTTCAATCTCAAATTTATAGAATTTTTTATTATTTAATTTTATTCATTAGCCTATAATAAATTAGGTACGTTTTTAGGCTTCTATGATTTGAAAGAATAATTTAAGGATGAAAATAAATATTTTAAAAATTTATTTGAAATTTTGCATTGTTGAAAAAATCGATGAAATTTCAATTTCAAATTTAAAGAAATTTACATTATTTAATTTTATTCATTAGCCTATAATAAATTAGGTACGTTTTTAGGCTTCTATGATTTGAAAGAATAATTTAAGGATGAAAATAAATATTTTAAAAATTTATTTGAAATTTTGCATTGTTGAAAAAATCGATGAAATTTCAATTTCAAATTTAAAGAAATTTACATTATTTAATTTTATTCATAAGCCTATAAAAAATTAGGTACGTTTTTAAGCTTCTATGATTTCAAAGAATAATTTAAGGATGAAAATAAATATTTTAAAAATTTATTTGAAATTTTGCATTGTTGAAAAAATCGATGAAATTTCAATCTCAAATTTATAGAATTTTTTATTATTTAATTTTATTCATTAGCCTATAATAAATTAGGTACGTTTTTAGGCTTCTATGATTTGAAAGAATAATTTAAGGATGAAAATAAATATTTTAAAAATTTATTTGAAATTTTGCATTGTTGAAAAAATCGATGAAATTTCAATCTCAAATTTATAGAATTTTTTATTATTTAATTTTATTCATTAGCCTATAATAAATTAGGTACGTTTTTAGGCTTCTATGATTTGAAAGAATAATTTAAGGATGAAAATAAATATTTTAAAAATTTATTTGAAATTTTGCATTGTTGAAAAAATCGATGAAATTTCAATTTCAAATTTAAAGAAATTTACATTATTTAATTTTATTCATAAGCCTATAAAAAATTAGGTACGTTTTTAAGCTTCTATGATTTCAAAGAATAATTTAAGGATGAAAATAAATATTTTAAAAATTTATTTGAAATTTTGCATTGTTGAAAAAATCGATGAAATTTCAATCTCAAATTTATAGAATTTTTTATTATTTAATTTTATTCATT
Organism: Pratylenchus scribneri; assembly: GCA_030063045.1. Taxonomy (NCBI): domain Eukaryota; kingdom Metazoa; phylum Nematoda; class Chromadorea; order Rhabditida; family Pratylenchidae; genus Pratylenchus; species Pratylenchus scribneri. Next base: position 32,477 of record JAQSEB010000218.1, read on the forward strand.
AGCCTATAATAAATTAGGTACGTTTTTAGGCTTCTATGATTTGAAAGAATAATTTAAGGATGAAAATAAATATTTTAAAAATTTATTTGAAATTTTGCATTGTTGAAAAAATCGATGAAATTTCAATCTCAAATTTATAGAATTTTTTATTATTTAATTTTATTCATTAGCCTATAATAAATTAGGTACGTTTTTAAGCTTCTATGATTTCAAAGAATAATTTAAGGATGAAAATAAATATTTTAAAAATTTATTTGAAATTTTGCATTGTTGAAAAAATCGATGAAATTTCAATTTCAAATTTAAAGAAATTTACATTATTTAATTTTATTCATAAGCCTATAAAAAATTAGGTACGTTTTTAAGCTTCTATGATTTCAAAGAATAATTTAAGGATGAAAATAAATATTTTAAAAATTTATTTGAAATTTTGCATTGTTGAAAAAATCGATGAAATTTCAATTTCAAATTTAAAGAAATTTACATTATTTAATTTTATTCATAAGCCTATAAAAAATTAGGTACGTTTTTAAGCTTCTATGATTTCAAAGAATAATTTAAGGATGAAAATAAATATTTTAAAAATTTATTTGAAATTTTGCATTGTTGAAAAAATCGATGAAATTTCAATCTCAAATTTATAGAATTTTTTATTATTTAATTTTATTCATTAGCCTATAATAAATTAGGTACGTTTTTAGGCTTCTATGATTTGAAAGAATAATTTAAGGATGAAAATAAATATTTTAAAAATTTATTTGAAATTTTGCATTGTTGAAAAAATCGATGAAATTTCAATTTCAAATTTAAAGAAATTTACATTATTTAATTTTATTCATTAGCCTATAATAAATTAGGTACGTTTTTAGGCTTCTATGATTTGAAAGAATAATTTAAGGATGAAAATAAATATTTTAAAAATTTATTTGAAATTTTGCATTGTTGAAAAAATCGATGAAATTTCAATTTCAAATTTAAAGAAATTTACATTATTTAATTTTATTCATAAGCCTATAAAAAATTAGGTACGTTTTTAAGCTTCTATGATTTCAAAGAATAATTTAAGGATGAAAATAAATATTTTAAAAATTTATTTGAAATTTTGCATTGTTGAAAAAATCGATGAAATTTCAATTTCAAATTTAAAGAAATTTACATTATTTAATTTTATTCATAAGCCTATAAAAAATTAGGTACGTTTTTAAGCTTCTATGATTTCAAAGAATAATTTAAGGATGAAAATAAATATTTTAAAAATTTATTTGAAATTTTGCATTGTTGAAAAAATCGATGAAATTTCAATTTCAAATTTAAAGAAATTTACATTATTTAATTTTATTCATAAGCCTATAAAAAATTAGGTACGTTTTTAAGCTTCTATGATTTCAAAGAATAATTTAAGGATGAAAATAAATATTTTAAAAATTTATTTGAAATTTTGCATTGTTGAAAAAATCGATGAAATTTCAATCTCAAATTTATAGAATTTTTTATTATTTAATTTTATTCATTAGCCTATAATAAATTAGGTACGTTTTTAGGCTTCTATGATTTGAAAGAATAATTTAAGGATGAAAATAAATATTTTAAAAATTTATTTGAAATTTTGCATTGTTGAAAAAATCGATGAAATTTCAATTTCAAATTTAAAGAAATTTACATTATTTAATTTTATTCATTAGCCTATAATAAATTAGGTACGTTTTTAGGCTTCTATGATTTGAAAGAATAATTTAAGGATGAAAATAAATATTTTAAAAATTTATTTGAAATTTTGCATTGTTGAAAAAATCGATGAAATTTCAATTTCAAATTTAAAGAAATTTACATTATTTAATTTTATTCATAAGCCTATAAAAAATTAGGTACGTTTTTAAGCTTCTATGATTTCAAAGAATAATTTAAGGATGAAAATAAATATTTTAAAAATTTATTTGAAATTTTGCATTGTTGAAAAAATCGATGAAATTTCAATCTCAAATTTATAGAATTTTTTATTATTTAATTTTATTCATTAGCCTATAATAAATTAGGTACGTTTTTAGGCTTCTATGATTTGAAAGAATAATTTAAGGATGAAAATAAATATTTTAAAAATTTATTTGAAATTTTGCATTGTTGAAAAAATCGATGAAATTTCAATCTCAAATTTATAGAATTTTTTATTATTTAATTTTATTCATTAGCCTATAATAAATTAGGTACGTTTTTAAGCTTCTATGATTTCAAAGAATAATTTAAGGATGAAAATAAATATTTTAAAAATTTATTTGAAATTTTGCATTTTTGAAAAAATCGATGAAATTTCAATTTCAAATTTAAAGAAAATTAAATTATTTAATTTTATTCATTAGCCTATACTAAACTAGGTACGTTTTTAGGCTTCTATGATTTGAAAGAATAATTTAAGGATGAAAATAAATATTTTAAAAATTTATTTGAAATTTTGCATTGTTGAAAAAATCGATGAAATTTCAATTTCAAATTTAAAGAAATTTACATTATTTAATTTTATTCATTAGCCTATAATAAATTAGGTACGTTTTTAGGCTTCTATGATTTGAAAGAATAATTTAAGGATGAAAATAAATATTTTAAAAATTTATTTGAAATTTTGCATTGTTGAAAAAATCGATGAAATTTCAATTTCAAATTTAAAGAAATTTACATTATTTAATTTTATTCATAAGCCTATAAAAAATTAGGTACGTTTTTAAGCTTCTATGATTTCAAAGAATAATTTAAGGATGAAAATAAATATTTTAAAAATTTATTTGAAATTTTGCATTGTTGAAAAAATCGATGAAATTTCAATCTCAAATTTATAGAATTTTTTATTATTTAATTTTATTCATTAGCCTATAATAAATTAGGTACGTTTTTAGGCTTCTATGATTTGAAAGAATAATTTAAGGATGAAAATAAATATTTTAAAAATTTATTTGAAATTTTGCATTGTTGAAAAAATCGATGAAATTTCAATCTCAAATTTATAGAATTTTTTATTATTTAATTTTATTCATTAGCCTATAATAAATTAGGTACGTTTTTAAGCTTCTATGATTTCAAAGAATAATTTAAGGATGAAAATAAATATTTTAAAAATTTATTTGAAATTTTGCATTGTTGAAAAAATCGATGAAATTTCAATCTCAAATTTATAGAATTTTTTATTATTTAATTTTATTCATTAGCCTATAATAAATTAGGTACGTTTTTAGGCTTCTATGATTTGAAAGAATAATTTAAGGATGAAAATAAATATTTTAAAAATTTATTTGAAATTTTGCATTGTTGAAAAAATCGATGAAATTTCAATTTCAAATTTAAAGAAATTTACATTATTTAATTTTATTCATTAGCCTATAATAAATTAGGTACGTTTTTAGGCTTCTATGATTTGAAAGAATAATTTGAGGATGAAAATAAATATTTTAAAAATTTATTTGAAATTTTGCATTGTTGAAAAAATCGATGAAATTTCAATTTCAAATTTAAAGAAATTTACATTATTTAATTTTATTCATAAGCCTATAAAAAATTAGGTACGTTTTTAAGCTTCTATGATTTCAAAGAATAATTTAAGGATGAAAATAAATATTTTAAAAATTTATTTGAAATTTTGCATTGTTGAAAAAATCGATGAAATTTCAATTTCAAATTTAAAGAAATTTACATTATTTAATTTTATTCATAAGCCTATAAAAAATTAGGTACGTTTTTAAGCTTCTATGATTTCAAAGAATAATTTAAGGATGAAAATAAATATTTTAAAAATTTATTTGAAATTTTGCATTGTTGAAAAAATCGATGAAATTTCAATTTCAAATTTAAAGAAATTTACATTATTTAATTTTATTCATAAGCCTATAAAAAATTAGGTACGTTTTTAAGCTTCTATGATTTCAAAGAATAATTTAAGGATGAAAATAAATATTTTAAAAATTTATTTGAAATTTTGCATTGTTGAAAAAATCGATGAAATTTCAATCTCAAATTTATAGAATTTTTTATTATTTAATTTTATTCATTAGCCTATAATAAATTAGGTACGTTTTTAGGCTTCTATGATTTGAAAGAATAATTTAAGGATGAAAATAAATATTTTAAAAATTTATTTGAAATTTTGCATTGTTGAAAAAATCGATGAAATTTCAATCTCAAATTTATAGAATTTTTTATTATTTAATTTTATTCATTAGCCTATAATAAATTAGGTACGTTTTTAGGCTTCTATGATTTGAAAGAATAATTTAAGGATGAAAATAAATATTTTAAAAATTTATTTGAAATTTTGCATTGTTGAAAAAATCGATGAAATTTCAATCTCAAATTTAAAGAAATTTACATTATTTAATTTTATTCATAAGCCTATAAAAAATTAGGTACGTTTTTAAGCTTCTATGATTTCAAAGAATAATTTAAGGATGAAAATAAATATTTTAAAAATTTATTTGAAATTTTGCATTGTTGAAAAAATCGATGAAATTTCAATCTCAAATTTATAGAATTTTTTATTATTTAATTTTATTCATTAGCCTATAATAAATTAGGTACGTTTTTAGGCTTCTATGATTTGAAAGAATAATTTAAGGATGAAAATAAATATTTTAAAAATTTATTTGAAATTTTGCATTGTTGAAAAAATCGATGAAATTTCAATTTCAAATTTAAAGAAATTTACATTATTTAATTTTATTCATAAGCCTATAAAAAATTAGGTACGTTTTTAAGCTTCTATGATTTCAAAGAATAATTTAAGGATGAAAATAAATATTTTAAAAATTTATTTGAAATTTTGCATTGTTGAAAAAATCGATGAAATTTCAATCTCAAATTTATAGAATTTTTTATTATTTAATTTTATTCATTAGCCTATAATAAATTAGGTACGTTTTTAGGCTTCTATGATTTGAAAGAATAATTTAAGGATGAAAATAAATATTTTAAAAATTTATTTGAAATTTTGCATTGTTGAAAAAATCGATGAAATTTCAATCTCAAATTTATAGAATTTTTTATTATTTAATTTTATTCATTAGCCTATAATAAATTAGGTACGTTTTTAAGCTTCTATGATTTCAAAGAATAATTTAAGGATGAAAATAAATATTTTAAAAATTTATTTGAAATTTTGCATTGTTGAAAAAATCGATGAAATTTCAATTTCAAATTTAAAGAAATTTACATTATTTAATTTTATTCATAAGCCTATAAAAAATTAGGTACGTTTTTAAGCTTCTATGATTTCAAAGAATAATTTAAGGATGAAAATAAATATTTTAAAAATTTATTTGAAATTTTGCATTGTTGAAAAAATCGATGAAATTTCAATTTCAAATTTAAAGAAATTTACATTATTTAATTTTATTCATAAGCCTATAAAAAATTAGGTACGTTTTTAAGCTTCTATGATTTCAAAGAATAATTTAAGGATGAAAATAAATATTTTAAAAATTTATTTGAAATTTTGCATTGTTGAAAAAATCGATGAAATTTCAATCTCAAATTTATAGAATTTTTTATTATTTAATTTTATTCATTAGCCTATAATAAATTAGGTACGTTTTTAAGCTTCTATGATTTCAAAGAATAATTTAAGGATGAAAATAAATATTTTAAAAATTTATTTGAAATTTTGCATTGTTGAAAAAATCGATGAAATTTCAATTTCAAATTTAAAGAAATTTACATTATTTAATTTTATTCATAAGCCTATAAAAAATTAGGTACGTTTTTAAGCTTCTATGATTTCAAAGAATAATTTAAGGATGAAAATAAATATTTTAAAAATTTATTTGAAATTTTGCATTGTTGAAAAAATCGATGAAATTTCAATTTCAAATTTAAAGAAATTTACATTATTTAATTTTATTCATAAGCCTATAAAAAATTAGGTACGTTTTTAAGCTTCTATGATTTCAAAGAATAATTTAAGGATGAAAATAAATATTTTAAAAATTTATTTGAAATTTTGCATTGTTGAAAAAATCGATGAAATTTCAATTTCAAATTTAAAGAAATTTACATTATTTAATTTTATTCATTAGCCTATAATAAATTAGGTACGTTTTTAGGCTTCTATGATTTGAAAGAATAATTTAAGGATGAAAATAAATATTTTAAAAATTTATTTGAAATTTTGCATTGTTGAAAAAATCGATGAAATTTCAATCTCAAATTTATAGAATTTTTTATTATTTAATTTTATTCATTAGCCTATAATAAATTAGGTACGTTTTTAAGCTTCTATGATTTCAAAGAATAATTTAAGGATGAAAATAAATATTTTAAAAATTTATTTGAAATTTTGCATTGTTGAAAAAATCGATGAAATTTCAATTTCAAATTTAAAGAAATTTACATTATTTAATTTTATTCATAAGCCTATAAAAAATTAGGTACGTTTTTAAGCTTCTATGATTTCAAAGAATAATTTAAGGATGAAAATAAATATTTTAAAAATTTATTTGAAATTTTGCATTGTTGAAAAAATCGATGAAATTTCAATTTCAAATTTAAAGAAATTTACATTATTTAATTTTATTCATAAGCCTATAAAAAATTAGGTACGTTTTTAAGCTTCTATGATTTCAAAGAATAATTTAAGGATGAAAATAAATATTTTAAAAATTTATTTGAAATTTTGCATTGTTGAAAAAATCGATGAAATTTCAATCTCAAATTTATAGAATTTTTTATTATTTAATTTTATTCATTAGCCTATAATAAATTAGGTACGTTTTTAAGCTTCTATGATTTCAAAGAATAATTTAAGGATGAAAATAAATATTTTAAAAATTTATTTGAAATTTTGCATTGTTGAAAAAATCGATGAAATTTCAATTTCAAATTTAAAGAAATTTACATTATTTAATTTTATTCATAAGCCTATAAAAAATTAGGTACGTTTTTAAGCTTCTATGATTTCAAAGAATAATTTAAGGATGAAAATAAATATTTTAAAAATTTATTTGAAATTTTGCATTGTTGAAAAAATCGATGAAATTTCAATTTCAAATTTAAAGAAATTTACATTATTTAATTTTATTCATAAGCCTATAAAAAATTAGGTACGTTTTTAAGCTTCTATGATTTCAAAGAATAATTTAAGGATGAAAATAAATATTTTAAAAATTTATTTGAAATTTTGCATTGTTGAAAAAATCGATGAAATTTCAATCTCAAATTTATAGAATTTTTTATTATTTAATTTTATTCATTAGCCTATAATAAATTAGGTACGTTTTTAGGCTTCTATGATTTGAAAGAATAATTTAAGGATGAAAATAAATATTTTAAAAATTTATTTGAAATTTTGCATTGTTGAAAAAATCGATGAAATTTCAATTTCAAATTTAAAGAAATTTACATTATTTAATTTTATTCATTAGCCTATAATAAATTAGGTACGTTTTTAGGCTTCTATGATTTGAAAGAATAATTTAAGGATGAAAATAAATATTTTAAAAATTTATTTGAAATTTTGCATTGTTGAAAAAATCGATGAAATTTCAATTTCAAATTTAAAGAAATTTACATTATTTAATTTTATTCATAAGCCTATAATAAATTAGGTACGTTTTTAGGCTTCTATGATTTGAAAGAATAATTTAAGGATGAAAATAAATATTTTAAAAATTTATTTGAAATTTTGCATTGTTGAAAAAATCGATGAAATTTCAATCTCAAATTTATAGAATTTTTTATTATTTAATTTTATTCATTAGCCTATAATAAATTAGGTACGTTTTTAGGCTTCTATGATTTGAAAGAATAATTTAAGGATGAAAATAAATATTTTAAAAATTTATTTGAAATTTTGCATTGTTGAAAAAATCGATGAAATTTCAATCTCAAATTTATAGAATTTTTTATTATTTAATTTTATTCATTAGCCTATAATAAATTAGGTACGTTTTTAGGCTTCTATGATTTGAAAGAATAATTTAAGGATGAAAATAAATATTTTAAAAATTTATTTGAAATTTTGCATTGTTGAAAAAATCGATGAAATTTCAATCTCAAATTTATAGAATTTTTTATTATTTAATTTTATTCATTAGCCTATAATAAATTAGGTACGTTTTTAAGCTTCTATGATTTCAAAGAATAATTTAAGGATGAAAATAAATATTTTAAAAATTTATTTGAAATTTTGCATTGTTGAAAAAATCGATGAAATTTCAATCTCAAATTTATAGAATTTTTTATTATTTAATTTTATTCATTAGCCTATAATAGGTACGTTTTTAGGCTTCTATGATTTGAAAGAATAATTTAAGGATGAAAATAAATATTTTAAAAATTTATTTGAAATTTTGCATTGTTGAAAAAATCGATGAAATTTCAATCTCAAATTTATAGAATTTTTTATTATTTAATTTTATTCATTAGCCTATAATAAATTAGGTACGTTTTTAGGCTTCTATGATTTGAAAGAATAATTTAAGGATGAAAATAAATATTTTAAAAATTTATTTGAAATTTTGCATTGTTGAAAAAATCGATGAAATTTCAATCTCAAATTTATAGAATTTTTTATTATTTAATTTTATTCATTAGCCTATAATAAATTAGGTACGTTTTTAGGCTTCTATGATTTGAAAGAATAATTTAAGGATGAAAATAAATATTTTAAAAATTTATTTGAAATTTTGCATTGTTGAAAAAATCGATGAAATTTCAATTTCAAATTTAAAGAAATTTAAATTATTTAATTTTGTTCATAAGCCTATACTAAACTAGGTAGGTTTTTAGGCTTCTCTGAATGAATAGAAAAATTTTGAGATGAAAATAAATATTTTAAAAATTTATTTGAAATTTTGCATTGTTGAAAAAATCGATGAAATTTCAATTTCAAATTTAAAGAAATTTACATTATTTAATTTTATTCATAAGCCTATAAAAAATTAGGTACGTTTTTAAGCTTCTATGATTTCAAAGAATAATTTAAGGATGAAAATAAATATTTTAAAAATTTATTTGAAATTTTGCATTGTTGAAAAAATCGATGAAATTTCAATCTCAAATTTATAGAATTTTTTATTATTTAATTTTATTCATTAGCCTATAATAAATTAGGTACGTTTTTAGGCTTCTATGATTTGAAAGAATAATTTAAGGATGAAAATAAATATTTTAAAAATTTATTTGAAATTTTGCATTGTTGAAAAAATCGATGAAATTTCAATCTCAAATTTATAGAATTTTTTATTATTTAATTTTATTCATTAGCCTATAATAAATTAGGTACGTTTTTAGGCTTCTATGATTTGAAAGAATAATTTAAGGATGAAAATAAATATTTTAAAAATTTATTTGAAATTTTGCATTGTTGAAAAAATCGATGAAATTTCAATCTCAAATTTATAGAATTTTTTATTATTTAATTTTATTCATTAGCCTATAATAAATTAGGTACGTTTTTAGGCTTCTATGATTTGAAAGAATAATTTAAGGATGAAAATAAATATTTTAAAAATTTATTTGAAATTTTGCATTGTTGAAAAAATCGATGAAATTTCAATCTCAAATTTATAGAATTTTTTATTATTTAATTTTATTCATTAGCCTATAATAAATTATGTACGTTTTTAGGCTTCTATGATTTGAAAGAATAATTTAAGGATGAAAATAAATATTTTAAAAATTTATTTGAAATTTTGCATTGTTGAAAAAATCGATGAAATTTCAATTTCAAATTTAAAGAAATTTACATTATTTAATTTTATTCTTAAGCCTATAAAAAATTAGGTACGTTTTTAAGCTTCTATGATTTCAAAGAATAATTTAAGGATGAAAATAAATATTTTAAAAATTTATTTGAAATTTTGCATTGTTGAAAAAATCGATGAAATTTCAATCTCAAATTTATAGAATTTTTTATTATTTAATTTTATTCATTAGCCTATAATAAATTAGGTACGTTTTTAGGCTTCTATGATTTGAAAGAATAATTTAAGGATGAAAATAAATATTTTAAAAATTTATTTGAAATTTTGCATTGTTGAAAAAATCGATGAAATTTCAATCTCAAATTTATAGAATTTTTTATTATTTAATTTTATTCATTAGCCTATAATAAATTAGGTACGTTTTTAGGCTTCTATGATTTGAAAGAATAATTTAAGGATGAAAATAAATATTTTAAAAATTTATTAGAAATTTTGCATTGTTGAAAAAATCGATGAAATTTCAATTTCAAATTTAAAGAAATTTAAATTATTTAATTTTGTTCATAAGCCTATACTAAACTAGGTAGGTTTTTAGGCTTCTCTGAATGAATAGAAAAATTTTGAGATGAAAATAAATATTTTAAAAATTTATTTGAAATTTTGCATTGTTGAAAAAATCGATGAAATTTCAATTTCAAATTTAAAGAAATTTAAATTATTTAATTTTGTTCATAAGCCTATATTAAACTAGGTACGTTTTTAGGCTTCTCTGAATGAATAGAAAAATTTTGAGATGAAAATAAATATTTTAAAAATTTATTAGAAATTTTGCATTGTTGAAAAAATCGATGAAATTTCAATCTCAAATTTATAGAATTTTTTATTATTTAATTTTATTCATTAGCCTATAATAAATTAGGTACGTTTTTAGGCTTCTATGATTTGAAAGAATAATTTAAGGATGAAAATAAATATTTTAAAAATTTATTTGAAATTTTGCATTGTTGAAAAAATCGATGAAATTTCAATTTCAAATTTAAAGAAATTTACATTATTTAATTTTATTCATAAGCCTATAAAAAATTAGGTACGTTTTTAAGCTTCTATGATTTCAAAGAATAATTTAAGGATGAAAATAAATATTTTAAAAATTTATTTGAAATTTTGCATTGTTGAAAAAATCGATGAAATTTCAATCTCAAATTAAAAGAAATTTACATTATTTAATTTTGTTCATAAGCCTATAATAAATTAGGTACGTTTTTAGGCTTCTATGATTTGAAAGAATAATTTAAGGATGAAAATAAATATTTTAAAAATTTATTAGAAATTTTGCATTGTTGAAAAAATCGATGAAATTTCAATTTCAAATTTAAAGAAATTTAAATTATTTAATTTTGTTCATAAGCCTATACTAAACTAGGTACGTTTTTAGGCTTCTCTGAATGAATAGAAAAATTTTGAGATGAAAATAAATATTTTAAAAATTTATTAGAAATTTTGCATTGTTGAAAAAAATCGATGAAATTTCAATTTCAAATTAAAAGAAATTTACATTATTTAATTTTGTTCATAAGCCTATACTAAACTAGGTACGTTTTTAGGCTTCTATGATTTGAAAGAATAATTTAAGGATGAAAATAAATATTTTAAAAATTTATTTGAAATTTTGCATTGTTGAAAAAATCGATGAAATTTCAATTTCAAATTAAAAGAAATTTACATTATTTAATTTTGTTCATAAGCCTATACTAAACTAGGTACGTTTTTAGGCTTCTATGATTTGAAAGAATAATTTAAGGATGAAAATAAATATTTTAAAAATTTATTTGAAATTTTGCATTGTTGAAAAAATCGATGAAATTTCAATTTCAAATTAAAAGAAATTTACATTATTTAATTTTGTTCATAAGCCTATACTAAACTAGGTACGTTTTTAGGCTTCTATGATTTGAAAGAATAATTTAAGGATGAAAATAAATATTTTAAAAATTTATTTGAAATTTTGCATTGTTGAAAAAATCGATGAAATTTCAATTTCAAATTAAAAGAAATTTACATTATTTAATTTTGTTCATAAGCCTATACTAAACTAGGTACGTTTTTAGGCTTCTATGATTTGAAAGAATAATTTAAGGATGAAAATAAATATTTTAAAAATTTATTAGAAATTTTGCATTGTTGAAAAAATCGATGAAATTTCAATTTCAAATTAAAAGAAATTTACATTATTTAATTTTGTTCATAAGCCTATACTAAACTAGGTACGTTTTTAGGCTTCTATGATTTGAAAGAATAATTTAAGGATGAAAATAAATATTTTAAAAATTTATTTGAAATTTTGCATTGTTGAAAAAATCGATGAAATTTCAATTTCAAATTTAAAGAAATTTACATTATTTAATTTTGTTCATAAGCCTATACTAAACTAGGTACGTTTTTAGGCTTCTATGATTTGAAAGAATAATTTAAGGATGAAAATAAATATTTTAAAAATTTATTTGAAATTTTGCATTGTTGAAAAAATCGATGAAATTTCAATTTCAAATTAAAAGAAATTTACATTATTTAATTTTGTTCATAAGCCTATACTAAACTAGGTACGTTTTTAGGCTTCTATGATTTGAAAGAATAATTTAAGGATGAAAATAAATATTTTAAAAATTTATTTGAAATTTTGCATTGTTGAAAAAATCGATGAAATTTCAATTTCAAATTTAAAGAAATTTACATTATTTAATTTTGTTCATAAGCCTATACTAAACTAGGTACGTTTTTAGGCTTCTATGATTTGAAAGAATAATTTAAGGATGAAAATAAATATTTTAAAAATTTATTAGAAATTTTGCATTGTTGAAAAAATCGATGAAATTTCAATTTAAAATTTAAAGAAATTTAAATTATTTAATTTTGTTCATAAGCCTATACTAAACTAGGTACGTTTTTAGGCTTCTCTGAATGAATAGAAAAATTTTGAGATGAAAATAAATATTTTAAAAATTTATTAGAAATTTTGCATTGTTGAAAAAATCGATGAAATTTCAATTTCAAATTAAAAGAAATTTACATTATTTAATTTTGTTCATAAGCCTATACTAAACTAGGTACGTTTTTAGGCTTCTATGATTTGAAAGAATAATTTAAGGATGAAAATAAATATTTTAAAAATTTATTTGAAATTTTGCATTGTTGAAAAAATCGATGAAATTTCAATTTCAAATTTAAAGAAATTTACATTATTTAATTTTATTCATAAGCCTATACTAAACTAGGTACGTTTTTAGGCTTCTATGATTTGAAAGAATAATTTAAGGATGAAAATAAATATTTTAAAAATTTATTTGAAATTTTGCATTGTTGAAAAAATCGATGAAATTTCAATTTCAAATTTAAAGAAATTTACATTATTTAATTTTATTCATTAGCCTATAAAAAATTAGGTACGTTTTTAGACTTCTATGATTTGAAAGAATAATTTAAGGATGAAAATAAATATTTTAAAAATTTATTTGAAATTTTGCATTGTTGAAAAAATCGATGAAATTTCAATTTCAAATTTAAAGAAATTTACATTATTTAATTTTATTCATTAGCCTATAAAAAATTAGGTACGTTTTTAGGCTTCTATGATTTGAAAGAATAATTTAAGGATGAAAATAAATATTTTAAAAATTTATTTGAAATTTTGCATTGTTGAAAAAATCGATGAAATTTCAATTTCAAATTTAAAGAAATTTACATTATTTAATTTTATTCATTAGCCTATAAAAAATTAGGTACGTTTTTAGGCTTCTATGATTTGAAAGAATAATTTAAGGATGAAAATAAATATTTTAAAATTTTATTTGAAATTTTGCATTGTTGAAAAAATCGATGAAATTTCAATTTCAAATTTAAAGAAATTTACATTATTTAATTTTGTTCATAAGCCTATACTAAACTAGGTACGTTTTTAGGCTTCTATGATTTGAAAGAATAATTTAAGGATGAAAATAAATATTTTAAAAATTTATTTGAAATTTTGCATTGTTGAAAAAATCGATGAAATTTCAATTTCAAATTTAAAGAAATTTACATTATTTAATTTTATTCATAAGCCTATACTAAACTAGGTACGTTTTTAGGCTTCTATGATTTGAAAGAATAATTTAAGGATGAAAATAAATATTTTAAAAATTTATTTGAAATTTTGCATTGTTGAAAAAATCGATGAAATTTCAATTTCAAATTTAAAGAAATTTACATTATTTAATTTTATTCATAAGCCTATAAAAAATTAGGTACGTTTTTAGGCTTCTATGATTTGAAAGAATAATTTAAGGATGAAAATAAATATTTTAAAAATTTATTTGAAATTTTGCATTGTTGAAAAAATCGATGAAATTTCAATTTCAAATTTAAAGAAATTTACATTATTTAATTTTATTCATAAGCCTATACTAAACTAGGTACGTTTTTAGGCTTCTATGATTTGAAAGAATAATTTAAGGATGAAAATAAATATTTTAAAAATTTATTTGAAATTTTGCATTGTTGAAAAAATCGATGAAATTTCAATTTCAAATTTAAAGAAATTTACATTATTTAATTTTATTCATAAGCCTATACTAAACTAGGTACGTTTTTAGGCTTCTATGATTTGAAAGAATAATTTAAGGATGAAAATAAATATTTTAAAAATTTATTTGAAATTTTGCATTGTTGAAAAAATCGATGAAATTTCAATTTCAAATTTAAAGAAATTTACATTATTTAATTTTATTCATAAGCCTATAAAAAATTAGGTACGTTTTTAGGCTTCTATGATTTGAAAGAATAATTTAAGGATGAAAATAAATATTTTAAAAATTTATTTGAAATTTTGCATTGTTGAAAAAATCGATGAAATTTCAATTTCAAATTTAAAGAAATTTACATTATTTAATTTTATTCATAAGCCTATACTAAACTAGGTACGTTTTTAGGCTTCTATGATTTGAAAGAATAATTTAAGGATGAAAATAAATATTTTAAAAATTTATTTGAAATTTTGCATTGTTGAAAAAATCGATGAAATTTCAATTTCAAATTTAAAGAAATTTACATTATTTAATTTTGTTCATAAGCCTATACTAAACTAGGTACGTTTTTAGGCTTCTATGATTTGAAAGAATAATTTAAGGATGAAAATAAATATTTTAAAAATTTATTTGAAATTTTGCATTGTTGAAAAAATCGATGAAATTTCAATTTCAAATTTAAAGAAATTTACATTATTTAATTTTATTCATAAGCCTATACTAAACTAGGTACGTTTTTAGGCTTCTATGATTTGAAAGAATAATTTAAGGATGAAAATAAATATTTTAAAAATTTATTTGAAATTTTGCATTGTTGAAAAAATCGATGAAATTTCAATTTCAAATTTAAAGAAATTTACATTATTTAATTTTGTTCATAAGCCTATACTAAACTAGGTACGTTTTTAGGCTTCTATGATTTGAAAGAATAATTTAAGGATGAAAATAAATATTTTAAAAATTTATTTGAAATTTTGCATTGTTGAAAAAATCGATGAAATTTCAATTTCAAATTTAAAGAAATTTACATTATTTAATTTTATTCATTAGCCTATAAAAAATTAGGTACGTTTTTAGACTTCTATGATTTGAAAGAATAATTTAAGGATGAAAATAAATATTTTAAAAATTTATTTGAAATTTTGCATTGTTGAAAAAATCGATGAAATTTCAATTTCAAATTTAAAGAAATTTACATTATTTAATTTTATTCATTAGCCTATAAAAAATTAGGTACGTTTTTAGGCTTCTATGATTTGAAAGAATAATTTAAGGATGAAAATAAATATTTTAAAAATTTATTTGAAATTTTGCATTGTTGAAAAAATCGATGAAATTTCAATTTCAAATTTAAAGAAATTTACATTATTTAATTTTATTCATTAGCCTATAAAAAATTAGGTACGTTTTTAGGCTTCTATGATTTGAAAGAATAATTTAAGGATGAAAATAAATATTTTAAAATTTTATTTGAAATTTTGCATTGTTGAAAAAATCGATGAAATTTCAATTTCAAATTTAAAGAAATTTACATTATTTAATTTTGTTCATAAGCCTATACTAAACTAGGTACGTTTTTAGGCTTCTATGATTTGAAAGAATAATTTAAGGATGAAAATAAATATTTTAAAAATTTATTTGAAATTTTGCATTGTTGAAAAAATCGATGAAATTTCAATTTCAAATTTAAAGAAATTTACATTATTTAATTTTATTCATAAGCCTATACTAAACTAGGTACGTTTTTAGGCTTCTATGATTTGAAAGAATAATTTAAGGATGAAAATAAATATTTTAAAAATTTATTTGAAATTTTGCATTGTTGAAAAAATCGATGAAATTTCAATTTCAAATTTAAAGAAATTTACATTATTTAATTTTATTCATAAGCCTATAAAAAATTAGGTACGTTTTTAGGCTTCTATGATTTGAAAGAATAATTTAAGGATGAAAATAAATATTTTAAAAATTTATTTGAAATTTTGCATTGTTGAAAAAATCGATGAAATTTCAATTTCAAATTTAAAGAAATTTACATTATTTAATTTTATTCATAAGCCTATACTAAACTAGGTACGTTTTTAGGCTTCTATGATTTGAAAGAATAATTTAAGGATGAAAATAAATATTTTAAAATTTTATTTGAAATTTTGCATTGTTGAAAAAATCGATGAAATTTCAATTTCAAATTTAAAGAAATTTACATTATTTAATTTTGTTCATAAGCCTATACTAAACTAGGTACGTTTTTAGGCTTCTATGATTTGAAAGAATAATTTAAGGATGAAAATAAATATTTTAAAAATTTATTTGAAATTTTGCATTGTTGAAAAAATCGATGAAATTTCAATTTCAAATTTAAAGAAATTTACATTATTTAATTTTATTCATTAGCCTATAAAAAATTAGGTACGTTTTTAGACTTCTATGATTTGAAAGAATAATTTAAGGATGAAAATAAATATTTTAAAAATTTATTTGAAATTTTGCATTGTTGAAAAAATCGATGAAATTTCAATTTCAAATTTAAAGAAATTTACATTATTTAATTTTATTCATTAGCCTATAAAAAATTAGGTACGTTTTTAGGCTTCTATGATTTGAAAGAATAATTTAAGGATGAAAATAAATATTTTAAAAATTTATTTGAAATTTTGCATTGTTGAAAAAATCGATGAAATTTCAATTTCAAATTTAAAGAAATTTACATTATTTAATTTTATTCATTAGCCTATAAAAAATTAGGTACGTTTTTAGGCTTCTATGATTTGAAAGAATAATTTAAGGATGAAAATAAATATTTTAAAATTTTATTTGAAATTTTGCATTGTTGAAAAAATCGATGAAATTTCAATTTCAAATTTAAAGAAATTTACATTATTTAATTTTATTCATAAGCCTATACTAAACTAGGTACGTTTTTAGGCTTCTATGATTTGAAAGAATAATTTAAGGATGAAAATAAATATTTTAAAAATTTATTTGAAATTTTGCATTGTTGAAAAAATCGATGAAATTTCAATTTCAAATTTAAAGAAATTTACATTATTTAATTTTATTCATAAGCCTATACTAAACTAGGTACGTTTTTAGGCTTCTATGATTTGAAAGAATAATTTAAGGATGAAAATAAATATTTTAAAAATTTATTTGAAATTTTGCATTGTTGAAAAAATCGATGAAATTTCAATTTCAAATTTAAAGAAATTTACATTATTTAATTTTATTCATAAGCCTATAAAAAATTAGGTACGTTTTTAGGCTTCTATGATTTGAAAGAATAATTTAAGGATGAAAATAAATATTTTAAAAATTTATTTGAAATTTTGCATTGTTGAAAAAATCGATGAAATTTCAATTTCAAATTTAAAGAAATTTACATTATTTAATTTTATTCATAAGCCTATACTAAACTAGGTACGTTTTTAGGCTTCTATGATTTGAAAGAATAATTTAAGGATGAAAATAAATATTTTAAAAATTTATTTGAAATTTTGCATTGTTGAAAAAATCGATGAAATTTCAATTTCAAATTTAAAGAAATTTACATTATTTAATTTTGTTCATAAGCCTATACTAAACTAGGTACGTTTTTAGGCTTCTATGATTTGAAAGAATAATTTAAGGATGAAAATAAATATTTTAAAAATTTATTTGAAATTTTGCATTGTTGAAAAAATCGATGAAATTTCAATTTCAAATTTAAAGAAATTTACATTATTTAATTTTATTCATAAGCCTATACTAAACTAGGTACGTTTTTAGGCTTCTATGATTTGAAAGAATAATTTAAGGATGAAAATAAATATTTTAAAAATTTATTTGAAATTTTGCATTGTTGAAAAAATCGATGAAATTTCAATTTCAAATTTAAAGAAATTTACATTATTTAATTTTGTTCATAAGCCTATACTAAACTAGGTACGTTTTTAGGCTTCTATGATTTGAAAGAATAATTTAAGGATGAAAATAAATATTTTAAAAATTTATTTGAAATTTTGCATTGTTGAAAAAATCGATGAAATTTCAATTTCAAATTTAAAGAAATTTACATTATTTAATTTTATTCATAAGCCTATAAAAAATTAGGTACGTTTTTAGGCTTCTATGATTTGAAAGAATAATTTAAGGATGAAAATAAATATTTTAAAAATTTATTTGAAATTTTGCATTGTTGAAAAAATCGATGAAATTTCAATTTCAAATTTAAAGAAATTTACATTATTTAATTTTGTTCATAAGCCTATACTAAACTAGGTACGTTTTTAGGCTTCTATGATTTGAAAGAATAATTTAAGGATGAAAATAAATATTTTAAAAATTTATTTAAAATTTTGCATTGTTGAAAAAATCGATGAAATTTCAATTTCAAATTTAAAGAAATTTACATTATTTAATTTTATTCATAAGCCTATACTAAACTAGGTACGTTTTTAGGCTTCTATGATTTGAAAGAATAATTTAAGGATGAAAATAAATATTTTAAAAATTTATTTGAAATTTTGCATTGTTGAAAAAATCGATGAAATTTCAATTTCAAATTTAAAGAAATTTACATTATTTAATTTTGTTCATAAGCCTATACTAAACTAGGTACGTTTTTAGGCTTCTATGATTTGAAAGAATAATTTAAGGATGAAAATAAATATTTTAAAAATTTATTTGAAATTTTGCATTGTTGAAAAAATCGATGAAATTTCAATTTCAAATTTAAAGAAATTTACATTATTTAATTTTGTTCATAAGCCTATAATAAACTAGGTACCTTTTTAGGCTTCTATGATTTGAAAGAATAATTTAAGGATGAAAATAAATATTTTAAAAATTTATTTGAAATTTTGCATTGTTGAAAAAATCGATGAAATTTCAATTTCAAATTTAAAGAAATTTACATTATTTAATTTTATTCATTAGCCTATAAAAAATTAGGTACGTTTTTAGGCTTCTATGATTTGAAAGAATAATTTAAGGATGAAAATAAATATTTTAAAAATTTATTTGAAATTTTGCATTGTTGAAAAAATCGATGAAATTTCAATTTCAAATTTAAAGAAATTTACATTATTTAATTTTGTTCATAAGCCTATACTAAACTAGGTACGTTTTTAGGCTTCTTGATTTGAAAGAATAATTTAAGGATGAAAATAAATATTTTAAAAATTTATTTGAAATTTTGCATTGTTGAAAAAATCGATGAAATTTCAATTTCAAATTTAAAGAAATTTACATTATTTAATTTTATTCATAAGCCTATACTAAACTAGGTACGTTTTTAGGCTTCTATGATTTGAAAGAATAATTTAAAGATGAAAATAAATATTTTAAAAATTTATTTGAAATTTTGCATTGTTGAAAAAATCGATGAAATTTCAATTTCAAATTTAAAGAAATTTACATTATTTAATTTTATTCATAAGCCTATAAAAAATTAGGTACGTTTTTAGGCTTCTATGATTTGAAAGAATAATTTAAGGATGAAAATAAATATTTTAAAAATTTATTTGAAATTTTGCATTGTTGAAAAAATCGATGAAATTTCAATTTCAAATTTAAAGAAATTTACATTATTTAATTTTATTCATTAGCCTATAAAAAATTAGGTACGTTTTTAGACTTCTATGATTTGAAAGAATAATTTAAGGATGAAAATAAATATTTTAAAAATTTATTTGAAATTTTGCATTGTTGAAAAAATCGATGAAATTTCAATTTCAAATTTAAAGAAATTTACATTATTTAATTTTATTCATTAGCCTATAAAAAATTAGGTACGTTTTTAGGCTTCTATGATTTGAAAGAATAATTTAAGGATGAAAATAAATATTTTAAAAATTTATTTGAAATTTTGCATTGTTGAAAAAATCGATGAAATTTCAATTTCAAATTTAAAGAAATTTACATTATTTAATTTTGTTCATAAGCCTATACTAAACTAGGTACGTTTTTAGGCTTCTTGATTTGAAAGAATAATTTAAGGATGAAAATAAATATTTTAAAAATTTATTTGAAATTTTGCATTGTTGAAAAAATCGATGAAATTTCAATTTCAAATTTAAAGAAATTTACATTATTTAATTTTGTTCATAAGCCTATACTAAACTAGGTACGTTTTTAGGCTTCTATGATTTGAAAGAATAATTTAAGGATGAAAATAAATATTTTAAAAATTTATTTGAAATTTTGCATTGTTGAAAAAATCGATGAAATTTCAATTTCAAATTTAAAGAAATTTACATTATTTAATTTTATTCATAAGCCTATAATAAATTAGGTACGTTTTTAGGCTTCTATGATTTGAAAGAATAATTTAAGGCTGAAAATAAATATTTTAAAAATTTATTGGAAATTTTGCATTGTTGAAAAAATCGATAAAATTTCAATTTCAAATTTAAAGAAATTTACATTATTTAATTTTATTCATAAGCCTATACTAAACTAGGTACGTTTTTTGGCTTCTATGATTTGAAAGAATAATTTAAGGATGAAAATAAATATTTTAAAAATTTATTTGAAATTTTGCATTGTTGAAAAAATCTATGAAATTTCAATCTCAAATTAATAGAAATTTAAAATATTTAATTTTGTTCATAAGCCTATACTAAACTAGGTACGTTTTTAGGCTTCTATGATTTGAAAGAATAATTTAAGGATGAAAATAAATATTTTAAAAATTTATTGGAAATTTTGCATTGTTGAAAAAATCGATGAAATTTCAATTTCAAATTTAAAGAAATTTACATTATTTAATTTTATTCATAAGCCTATAAAAAATTAGGTACGTTTTTAAGCTTCTATGATTTGAAAGAATAATTTAAGGATGAAAATAAATATTTTAAAAATTTATTGGAAATTTTGCATTGTTGAAAAAATCGATGAAATTTCAATTTCAAATTTAAAGAAATTTACATTATTTAATTTTATTCATAAGCCTATAATAAATTAGGTACGTTTTTAGGCTTCTATGATTTGAAAGAATAATTTAAGGATGAAAATAAATATTTTAAAAATTTATTTGAAATTTTGCATTGTTGAAAAAATCGATGAAATTTCAATTTCAAATTTAAAGAAATTTACATTATTTAATTTTATTCATAAGCCTATAATAAATTAGGTACGTTTTTAGGCTTCTATGATTTGAAAGAATAATTTAAGGATGAAAATAAATATTTTAAAAATTTATTTGAAATTTTGCATTGTTGAAAAAATCTATGAAATTTCAATCTCAAATTAATAGAAATTTAAAATATTTAATTTTGTTCATAAGCCTATACTAAACTAGGTACGTTTTTAGGCTTCTATGATTTGAAAGAATAATTTAAGGATGAAAATAAATATTTTAAAAATTTATTTGAAATTTTGCATTGTTGAAAAAATCTATGAAATTTCAATCTCAAATTAATAGAAATTTAAAATATTTAATTTTGTTCATAAGCCTATACTAAACTAGGTACGTTTTTAGGCTTCTATGATTTGAAAGAATAATTTAAGGATGAAAATAAATATTTTAAAAATTTATTGGAAATTTTGCATTGTTGAAAAAATCGATGAAATTTCAATTTCAAATTTAAAGAAATTTACATTATTTAATTTTATTCATAAGCCTATAAAAAATTAGGTACGTTTTTAAGCTTCTATGATTTGAAAGAATAATTTAAGGATGAAAATAAATATTTTAAAAATTTATTTGAAATTTTGCATTGTTGAAAAAATCGATGAAATTTCAATTTCAAATTTAAAGAAATTTACATTATTTAATTTTATTCATAAGCCTATAATAAATTAGGTACGTTTTTAGGCTTCTATGATTTGAAAGAATAATTTAAGGCTGAAAATAAATATTTTAAAAATTTATTGGAAATTTTGCATTGTTGAAAAAATCGATGAAATTTCAATTTCAAATTTAAAGAAATTTACATTATTTAATTTTATTCATAAGCCTATAAAAAATTAGGTACGTTTTTAAGCTTCTATGATTTGAAAGAATAATTTAAGGATGAAAATAAATATTTTAAAAATTTATTTGAAATTTTGCATTGTTGAAAAAATCGATGAAATTTCAATTTCAAATTTAAAGAAATTTACATTATTTAATTTTATTCATAAGCCTATAAAAAATTAGGTACGTTTTTAGGCTTCTATGATTTGAAAGAATAATTTAAGGATGAAAATAAATATTTTAAAAATTTATTTGAAATTTTGCATTGTTGAAAAAATCGATGAAATTTCAATTTCAAATTTAAAGAAATTTACATTATTTAATTTTATTCATAAGCCTATAAAAAATTAGGTACGTTTTTAGGCTTCTATGATTTGAAAGAATAATTTAAGGATGAAAATAAATATTTTAAAAATTTATTTGAAATTTTGCATTGTTGAAAAAATCGATGAAATTTCAATCTCAAATTAATAGAAATTTAAAATATTTAATTTTGTTCATTAGCCTATAATAAATTAGGTACGTTTTTAGGCTTCTATGATTTGAAAGAATAATTTAAGGCTGAAAATAAATATTTTAAAAATTTATTGGAAATTTTGCATTGTTGAAAAAATCGATGAAATTTCAATTTCAAATTTAAAGAAATTTACATTATTTAATTTTATTCATAAGCCTATAAAAAATTAGGTACGTTTTTAGGCTTCTATGATTTGAAAGAATAATTTAAGGATGAAAATAAATATTTTAAAAATTTATTGGAAATTTTGCATTGTTGAAAAAATCGATGAAATTTCAATTTCAAATTTAAAGAAATTTACATTATTTAATTTTATTCATAAGCCTATAAAAAATTAGGTACGTTTTTAGGCTTCTATGATTTGAAAGAATAATTTAAGGATGAAAATAAATATTTTAAAAATTTATTGGAAATTTTGCATTGTTGAAAAAATCGATGAAATTTCAATTTCAAATTTAAAGAAATTTACATTATTTAATTTTATTCATAAGCCTATAAAAAATTAGGTACGTTTTTAGGCTTCTATGATTTGAAAGAATAATTTAAGGATGAAAATAAATATTTTAAAAATTTATTGGAAATTTTGCATTGTTGAAAAAATCGATGAAATTTCAATCTCAAATTTAAAGAAATTTACATTATTTAATTTTATTCATAAGCCTATAAAAAATTAGGTACGTTTTTAAGCTTCTATGATTTGAAAGAATAATTTAAGGATGAAAATAAATATTTTAAAAATTTATTTGAAATTTTGCATTGTTGAAAAAATCGATGAAATTTCAATTTCAAATTTAAAGAAATTTACATTATTTAATTTTATTCATAAGCCTATAAAAAATTAGGTACGTTTTTAGGCTTCTATGATTTGAAAGAATAATTTAAGGATGAAAATAAATATTTTAAAAATTTATTTGAAATTTTGCATTGTTGAAAAAATCGATGAAATTTCAATTTCAAATTTAAAGAAATTTACATTATTTAATTTTATTCATAAGCCTATAAAAAATTAGGTACGTTTTTAGGCTTCTATGATTTGAAAGAATAATTTAAGGATGAAAATAAATATTTTAAAAATTTATTTGAAATTTTGCATTGTTGAAAAAATCGATGAAATTTCAATCTCAAATTAATAGAAATTTAAAATATTTAATTTTGTTCATTAGCCTATAATAAATTAGGTACGTTTTTAGGCTTCTATGATTTGAAAGAATAATTTAAGGCTGAAAATAAATATTTTAAAAATTTATTGGAAATTATGCATTGTTGAAAAAATCGATGAAATTTCAATTTCAAATTTAAAGAAATTTACATTATTTAATTTTATTCATAAGCCTATAAAAAATTAGGTACGTTTTTAGGCTTCTATGATTTGAAAGAATAATTTAAGGATGAAAATAAATATTTTAAAAATTTATTGGAAATTTTGCATTGTTGAAAAAATCGATGAAATTTCAATTTCAAATTTAAAGAAATTTACATTATTTAATTTTATTCATAAGCCTATAAAAAATTAGGTACGTTTTTAGGCTTCTATGATTTGAAAGAATAATTTAAGGATGAAAATAAATATTTTAAAAATTTATTGGAAATTTTGCATTGTTGAAAAAATCGATGAAATTTCAATTTCAAATTTAAAGAAATTTACATTATTTAATTTTATTCATAAGCCTATAAAAAATTAGGTACGTTTTTAGGCTTCTATGATTTGAAAGAATAATTTAAGGATGAAAATAAATATTTTAAAAATTTATTGGAAATTTTGCATTGTTGAAAAAATCGATGAAATTTCAATCTCAAATTAATAGAAATTTAAAATATTTAATTTTGTTCATTAGCCTATAATAAATTAGGTACGTTTTTAGGCTTCTATGATTTGAAAGAATAATTTAAGGCTGAAAATAAATATTTTAAAAATTTATTGGAAATTTTGCATTGTTGAAAAAATCGATGAAATTTCAATTTCAAATTTAAAGAAATTTACATTATTTAATTTTGTTCATAAGCCTATACTAAACTAGGTACGTTTTTAGGCTTCTATGATTTGAAAGAATAATTTAAGGCTGAAAATAAATATTTTAAAAATTTATTGGAAATTTTGCATTGTTGAAAAAATCGATGAAATTTCAATTTCAAATTTAAAGAAATTTACATTATTTAATTTTATTCATAAGCCTATAATAAATTAGGTACGTTTTTAGGCTTCTATGATTTGAAAGAATAATTTAAGGCTGAAAATAAATATTTTAAAAATTTATTGGAAATTTTGCATTGTTGAAAAAATCGATGAAATTTCAATTTCAAATTTAAAGAAATTTACATTATTTAATTTTGTTCATTAGCCTATAATAAACTAGGTACGTTTTTAGGCTTCTATGATTTGAAAGAATAATTTAAGGATGAAAATAAATATTTTAAAAATTTATTAGAAATTTTGCATTGTTGAAAAAATCGATGAAATTTCAATTTCAAATTTATAGAAATATTTATTATTTAATTTTGTTCATTAGCCTATAATAAACTTGGTACGTTTTTAGGCTTCTATGATTTGAAAGAATAATTTAAAGATGAAAATAAATATTCCAAAAATTATTTTGAAATTTTGCATTGTTGAAAAAATCGATAAAATTTCAATTTCAAATTTAAAGAAAATTAAATTATTTAATTTTGTTCATAAGCCTATACTAAACTAGGTACGTTTTTAGGCTTCTCTGAATGAATAGAAAAATTTTGAGATGAAAATAAATATTTTAAAAATTTCTTTGAAATTTTGCATTGTTGAAAATATCGATGAAATTTCAATTTCAAATTTATAGAAATATTTATTATTTAATTTTGTTCATTAGCCTATAATAAACTAGGTACGTTTTTAGGCTTCTATGATTTGAAAGAATAATTTAAGGATGAAAATAAATATTTTAAAAATTTATTAGAAATTTTGCATTGTTGAAAAAATCGATGAAATTTCAATTTCAAATTTATAGAAATATTTATTATTTAATTTTGTTCATTAGCCTATAATAAACTAGGTACGTTTTTAGGCTTCTTTGATTTGAAAGAATAATTTAAAGATGAAAATAAATATTTTAAAAATTTATTTGAAATTTTGCATTGTTGAAAAAATCGATGAAATTTCAATTTCAAATTTATAGAAATATTTATTTTTTAATTTTGTTCATTAGCCTATAATAAACTAGGTACGTTTTTAGGCTTCTTTGATTTGAAAGAATAATTTAAGGATGAAAATAAATATTTTAAAAATTTATTAGAAATTTTGCATTGTTGAAAAAATCGATGAAATTTCAATTTCAAATTTATAGAAATATTTATTATTTAATTTTATTCATTAGCCTATAATAAACTTGGTACGTTTTTAGGCTTCTATGATTTGAAAGAATAATTTAAAGATGAAAATAAATATTCCAAAAATTATTTTGAAATTTTGCATTGTTGAAAAAATCGATAAAATTTCAATTTCAAATTTAAAGAAAATTAAATTATTTAATTTTGTTCATAAGCCTATACTAAATTAGGTACGTTTTTAGGCTTCTCTGAATGAATAGAAAAATTTTGAGATGAAAATAAATATTTTAAAAATTTCTTTGAAATTTTGCATTGTTGAAAAAATCGATGAAATTTCAATTTCAAATTAAAAGAAATTTACATTATTTAATTTTGTTCATAAGCCTATACTAAACTAGGTACGTTTTTAGGCTTCTCTGAATGAATAGAAAAATTTTGAGATGAAAATAAATATTTTAAAAATTTCTTTGAAATTTTGCATTGTTGAAAATATCGATGAAATTTCAATTTCAAATTTATAGAAATATTTATTATTTAATTTTGTTCATTAGCCTATAATAAACTAGGTACGTTTTTAGGCTTCTATGATTTGAAAGAATAATTTAAGGATGAAAATAAATATTTTAAAAATTTATTAGAAATTTTGCATTGTTGAAAAAATCGATGAAATTTCAATTTCAAATTTATAGAAATATTTATTATTTAATTTTGTTCATTAGCCTATAATAAACTAGGTACGTTTTTAGGCTTCTTTGATTTGAAAGAATAATTTAAAGATGAAAATAAATATTTTAAAAATTTATTTGAAATTTTGCATTGTTGAAAAAATCGATGAAATTTCAATTTCAAATTTATAGAAATATTTATTTTTTAATTTTGTTCATTAGCCTATAATAAACTAGGTACGTTTTTAGGCTTCTTTGATTTGAAAGAATAATTTAAAGATGAAAATAAATATTTTAAAAATTTATTTGAAATTTTGCATTGTTGAAAAAATCGATGAAATTTCAATTTCAAATTTATAGAAATATTTATTATTTAATTTTGTTCATTAGCCTATAATAAACTTGGTACGTTTTTAGGCTTCTATGATTTGAAAGAATAATTTAAAGATGAAAATAAATATTTTAAAAATTTATTTGAAATTTTGCATTGTTGAAAAAATCGATAAAATTTCAATTTCAAATTTAAAGAAAATTAAATTATTTAATTTTGTTCATAAGCCTATACTAAATTAGGTACGTTTTTAGGCTTCTCTGAATGAATAGAAAAATTTTGAGATGAAAATAAATATTTTAAAAATTTCTTTGAAATTTTGCATTGTTGAAAAAATCGATGAAATTTCAATTTCAAATTTATAGAAATATTTATTATTTAATTTTGTTCATTAGCCTATAATAAACTTGGTACGTTTTTAGGCTTCTAAGATTTATAAGAATAATTTAAGGATGAAAATAAATATTTTAAAAATTTCTTTGAAATTTTGCATTGTTGAAAAAATCGATGAAATTTCAATTCCAAATTTAAAGAAAATTAAATTATTTAATTTTATTCATAAGCCTATAATAAACTAGGTACCTTTTTAGGCTTCTATGTTTTGAAAGAATAATTTAAGGATGAAAATAAATATTTTAAAAATTTCTTTGAAATTTTGCATTGTTTCAAATTCAGAGAAATTTAAATTATTTAATTTTATTCATTAGCCTATAATAAACTAGGTAACTTTTTAGGCTTCTATGTTTTGAAAGAATAATTTAAAGATGAAAATAAATATTTTAAAAATATCTTTGAAATTTTGCATTGTTTCAAATTCAGAGAAATTTAAATTATTTAATTTTATTCATAGCCTATAATAAACTAGGTAACTTTTTAGGCTTCTATGATTTGAAAGAATAATTTAAAGATGAAAATAAATATTTTAAAAATTTCTTTGAAATTTTGCATTGTTGAAAAATCGATGAAATTTCAATTCCAAATTTAGGGAAATTTTAATTATTTAATTTTCTTCATTAGCCTATAATAAACTAGGTACATTTTTAGGCTTCTATGATTTGAAAGAATAATTTAAAGATGAAAATAAATATTTTAAAAATTTCTTTGAAATTTTGCATTGTTGAAAAAATCGATGAAATTTCAATTTCAAATTTAAAGAAAATTAAATTATTTAATTTTATTCATTAGCCTATAATAAACTAGGTACCTTTTTAGGCTTCTATGATTTGAAAGAATAATTTAAGGATGAAAATAAATATTTTAAAAATTTATTTGAAATTTTGCATTGTTGAAAAAATCGATGAAATTTCAATTTCAAATTTAAAGAAATTTAAATTATTTAATTTTATTCATTAGCCTATAATAAACTAGGTACCTTTTTAGGCTTCTATGATTTGAAAGAATAATTTAAGGATGAAAATAAATATTTTAAAAATTTATTTGAAATTTTGCATTGTTGAAAAAATCGATGAAATTTCAATTTCAAATTTAAAGAAATTTACATTATTTAATTTTGTTCATAAGCCTATATTAAACTAGGTACGTTTTTAGGCTTCTTTGATTTGAAAGAATAATTTAAAGATGAAAATAAATATTTTAAAAATTTATTTGAAATTTTGCATTGTTGAAAATATCGATGAAATTTCAATTTCAAATTTATAGAAATATTTATTATTTAATTTTGTTCATTAGCCTATAATAAACTAGGTACGTTTTTAGGCTTCTATGATTTGAAAGAATAATTTAAGGATGAAAATAAATATTTTAAAAATTTATTAGAAATTTTGCATTGTTGAAAAAATCGATGAAATTTCAATTTCAAATTTATAGAAATATTTATTATTTAATTTTGTTCATTAGCCTATAATAAACTAGGTAGGTTTTTAGGCTTCTTTGATTTGAAAGAATAATTTAAAGATGAAAATAAATATTTTAAAAATTTATTTGAAATTTTGCATTGTTGAAAAAATCGATGAAATTTCAATTTCAAATTTAAAGAAATTTACATTATTTAATTTTGTTCATTAGCCTATAATAAACTTGGTACGTTTTTAGGCTTCTATGATTTGAAAGAATAATTTAAAGATGAAAATAAATATTCCAAAAATTATTTTGAAATTTTGCATTGTTGAAAAAATCGATAAAATTTCAATTTCAAATTTAAAGAAAATTAAATTATTTAATTTTGTTCATAAGCCTATACTAAATTAGGTACGTTTTTAGGCTTCTCTGAATGAATAGAAAAATTTTGAGATGAAAATAAATATTTTAAAAATTTCTTTGAAATTTTGCATTGTTGAAAAAATCGATGAAATTTCAATTTCAAATTAAAAGAAATTTACATTATTTAATTTTGTTCATAAGCCTATACTAAACTAGGTACGTTTTTAGGCTTCTCTGAATGAATAGAAAAATTTTGAGATGAAAATAAATATTTTAAAAATTTCTTTGAAATTTTGCATTGTTGAAAATATCGATAAAATTTCAATTTCAAATTTATAGAAATATTTATTATTTAATTTTGTTCATTAGCCTATAATAAACTAGGTACGTTTTTAGGCTTCTATGATTTGAAAGAATAATTTAAGGATGAAAATAAATATTTTAAAAATTTATTAGAAATTTTGCATTGTTGAAAAAATCGATGAAATTTCAATTTCAAATTTATAGAAATATTTATTATTTAATTTTGTTCATTAGCCTATAATAAACTAGGTACGTTTTTAGGCTTCTTTGATTTGAAAGAATAATTTAAAGATGAAAATAAATATTTTAAAAATTTATTTGAAATTTTGCATTGTTGAAAAAATCGATGAAATTTCAATTTCAAATTTATAGAAATATTTATTTTTTAATTTTGTTCATTAGCCTATAATAAACTAGGTACGTTTTTAGGCTTCTTTGATTTGAAAGAATAATTTAAAGATGAAAATAAATATTTTAAAAATTTATTTGAAATTTTGCATTGTTGAAAAAATCGATGAAATTTCAATTTCAAATTTATAGAAATATTTATTTTTTAATTTTGTTCATTAGCCTATAATAAACTAGGTACGTTTTTAGGCTTCTTTGATTTGAAAGAATAATTTAAAGATGAAAATAAATATTTTAAAAATTTATTTGAAATTTTGCATTGTTGAAAATATCGATGAAATTTCAATTTCAAATTTATAGAAATATTTATTATTTAATTTTGTTCATTAGCCTATAATAAACTAGGTACGTTTTTAGGCTTCTATGATTTGAAAGAATAATTTAAGGATGAAAATAAATATTTTAAAAATTTATTAGAAATTTTGCATTGTTGAAAAAATCGATGAAATTTCAATTTCAAATTTATAGAAATATTTATTATTTAATTTTATTCATTAGCCAATAATAAACTTGGTACGTTTTTAGGCTTCTATGATTTGAAAGAATAATTTAAAGATGAAAATAAATATTCCAAAAATTATTTTGAAATTTTGCATTGTTGAAAAAATCGATGAAATTTCAATTTCAAATTTAAAGAAATTTACATTATTTAATTTTGTTCATTAGCCTATAATAAACTAGGTACATTTTTAGGCTTCTATGATTTGAAAGAATAATTTAAAGATGAAAATAAATATTTTAAAAATTTCTTTGAAATTTTGCATTGTTGAAAAAATCGATGAAATTTCAATTTCAAATTTAAAGAAAATTAAATTATTTAATTTTATTCATTAGCCTATAATAAACTAGGTATCTTTTTAGGCTTCTATGATTTGAAAGAATAATTTAAGGATGAAAATAAATATTTTAAAAATTTATTTGAAATTTTGCATTGTTGAAAAAATCGATGAAATTTCAATTTCAAATTTAAAGAAATTTAAATTATTTAATTTTATTCATTAGCCTATAATAAACTAGGTACCTTTTTAGGCTTCTATGATTTGAAAGAATAATTTAAGGATGAAAATAAATATTTTAAAAATTTATTTGAAATTTTGCATTGTTGAAAAAATCGATGAAATTTCAATTTCAAATTTAAAGAAATTTACATTATTTAATTTTGTTCATAAGCCTATATTAAACTAGGTACGTTTTTAGGCTTCTTTGATTTGAAAGAATAATTTAAAGATGAAAATAAATATTTTAAAAATTTATTTGAAATTTTGCATTGTTGAAAATATCGATGAAATTTCAATTTCAAATTTATAGAAATATTTATTATTTAATTTTGTTCATTAGCCTATAATAAACTAGGTACGTTTTTAGGCTTCTATGATTTGAAAGAATAATTTAAGGATGAAAATAAATATTTTAAAAATTTATTAGAAATTTTGCATTGTTGAAAAAATCGATGAAATTTCAATTTCAAATTTATAGAAATATTTATTATTTAATTTTGTTCATTAGCCTATAATAAACTAGGTAGGTTTTTAGGCTTCTTTGATTTGAAAGAATAATTTAAAGATGAAAATAAATATTTTAAAAATTTATTTGAAATTTTGCATTGTTGAAAAAATCGATGAAATTTCAATTTCAAATTTAAAGAAATTTACATTATTTAATTTTGTTCATTAGCCTATAATAAACTTGGTACGTTTTTAGGCTTCTATGATTTGAAAGAATAATTTAAAGATGAAAATAAATATTCCAAAAATTATTTTGAAATTTTGCATTGTTGAAAAAATCGATAAAATTTCAATTTCAAATTTAAAGAAAATTAAATTATTTAATTTTGTTCATAAGCCTATACTAAATTAGGTACGTTTTTAGGCTTCTCTGAATGAATAGAAAAATTTTGAGATGAAAATAAATATTTTAAAAATTTCTTTGAAATTTTGCATTGTTGAAAAAATCGATGAAATTTCAATTTCAAATTAAAAGAAATTTACATTATTTAATTTTGTTCATAAGCCTATACTAAACTAGGTACGTTTTTAGGCTTCTCTGAATGAATAGAAAAATTTTGAGATGAAAATAAATATTTTAAAAATTTCTTTGAAATTTTGCATTGTTGAAAATATCGATAAAATTTCAATTTCAAATTTATAGAAATATTTATTATTTAATTTTGTTCATTAGCCTATAATAAACTAGGTACGTTTTTAGGCTTCTATGATTTGAAAGAATAATTTAAGGATGAAAATAAATATTTTAAAAATTTATTAGAAATTTTGCATTGTTGAAAAAATCGATGAAATTTCAATTTCAAATTTATAGAAATATTTATTATTTAATTTTGTTCATTAGCCTATAATAAACTAGGTACGTTTTTAGGCTTCTTTGATTTGAAAGAATAATTTAAAGATGAAAATAAATATTTTAAAAATTTATTTGAAATTTTGCATTGTTGAAAAAATCGATGAAATTTCAATTTCAAATTTATAGAAATATTTATTTTTTAATTTTGTTCATTAGCCTATAATAAACTAGGTACGTTTTTAGGCTTCTTTGATTTGAAAGAATAATTTAAAGATGAAAATAAATATTTTAAAAATTTATTTGAAATTTTGCATTGTTGAAAAAATCGATGAAATTTCAATTTCAAATTTATAGAAATATTTATTTTTTAATTTTGTTCATTAGCCTATAATAAACTAGGTACGTTTTTAGGCTTCTTTGATTTGAAAGAATAATTTAAAGATGAAAATAAATATTTTAAAAATTTATTTGAAATTTTGCATTGTTGAAAATATCGATGAAATTTCAATTTCAAATTTATAGAAATATTTATTATTTAATTTTGTTCATTAGCCTATAATAAACTAGGTACGTTTTTAGGCTTCTATGATTTGAAAGAATAATTTAAGGATGAAAATAAATATTTTAAAAATTTATTAGAAATTTTGCATTGTTGAAAAAATCGATGAAATTTCAATTTCAAATTTATAGAAATATTTATTATTTAATTTTATTCATTAGCCTATAATAAACTTGGTACGTTTTTAGGCTTCTATGATTTGAAAGAATAATTTAAAGATGAAAATAAATATTCCAAAAATTATTTTGAAATTTTGCATTGTTGAAAAAATCGATAAAATTTCAATTTCAAATTTAAAGAAAATTAAATTATTTAATTTTGTTCATAAGCCTATACTAAATTAGGTACGTTTTTAGGCTTCTCTGAATGAATAGAAAAATTTTGAGATGAAAATAAATATTTTAAAAATTTCTTTGAAATTTTGCATTGTTGAAAAAATCGATGAAATTTCAATTTCAAATTAAAAGAAATTTACATTATTTAATTTTGTTCATAAGCCTATACTAAACTAGGTACGTTTTTAGGCTTCTCTGAATGAATAGAAAAATTTTGAGATGAAAATAAATATTTTAAAAATTTCTTTGAAATTTTGCATTGTTGAAAATATCGATGAAATTTCAATTTCAAATTTATAGAAATATTTATTATTTAATTTTGTTCATTAGCCTATAATAAACTAGGTACGTTTTTAGGCTTCTATGATTTGAAAGAATAATTTAAGGATGAAAATAAATATTTTAAAAATTTATTAGAAATTTTGCATTGTTGAAAAAATCGATGAAATTTCAATTTCAAATTTATAGAAATATTTATTATTTAATTTTGTTCATTAGCCTATAATAAACTAGGTACGTTTTTAGGCTTCTTTGATTTGAAAGAATAATTTAAAGATGAAAATAAATATTTTAAAAATTTATTTGAAATTTTGCATTGTTGAAAAAATCGATGAAATTTCAATTTCAAATTTATAGAAATATTTATTTTTTAATTTTGTTCATTAGCCTATAATAAACTAGGTACGTTTTTAGGCTTCTTTGATTTGAAAGAATAATTTAAAGATGAAAATAAATATTTTAAAAATTTATTTGAAATTTTGCATTGTTGAAAAAATCGATGAAATTTCAATTTCAAATTTATAGAAATATTTATTATTTAATTTTGTTCATTAGCCTATAATAAACTTGGTACGTTTTTAGGCTTCTATGATTTGAAAGAATAATTTAAAGATGAAAATAAATATTTTAAAAATTTATTTGAAATTTTGCATTGTTGAAAAAATCGATAAAATTTCAATTTCAAATTTAAAGAAAATTAAATTATTTAATTTTGTTCATAAGCCTATACTAAATTAGGTAGGTTTTTAGGCTTCTCTGAATGAATAGAAAAATTTTGAGATGAAAATAAATATTTTAAAAATTTCTTTGAAATTTTGCATTGTTGAAAAAATCGATGAAATTTCAATTTCAAATTTATAGAAATATTTATTATTTAATTTTGTTCATTAGCCTATAATAAACTTGGTACGTTTTTAGGCTTCTAAGATTTATAAGAATAATTTAAGGATGAAAATAAATATTTTAAAAATTTCTTTGAAATTTTGCATTGTTGAAAAAATCGATGAAATTTCAATTCCAAATTTAAAGAAAATTAAATTATTTAATTTTATTCATAAGCCTATAATAAACTAGGTACCTTTTTAGGCTTCTATGTTTTGAAAGAATAATTTAAGGATGAAAATAAATATTTTAAAAATTTATTAGAAATTTTGCATTGTTGAAAAAATCGATGAAATTTCAATTTCAAATTTATAGAAATATTTATTATTTAATTTTGTTCATTAGCCTATAATAAACTTGGTACGTTTTTAGGCTTCTAAGATTTATAAGAATAATTTAAGGATGAAAATAATTATTTTAAAAATTTATTTGAAATTTTGCATTGTTGAAAAAATCGATGAAATTTCAATTTCAAATTTAAAGAAAATTAAATTATTTAATTTTATTCATTAGCCTATAATAAACTTGGTACGTTTTTAGGCTTCTATGATTTGAAAGAATAATTTAAGGATGAAAATAAATATTCCAAAAATTATTTTGAAATTTTGCATTGTTGAAAAAATCGATAAAATTTCAATTTCAAATTTAAAGAAAATTAAATTATTTAATTTTCTTCATTAGCCTATAATAAACTAGGTACCTTTTTAGGCTTCTATGATTTGAAAGAATAATTTAAGGATGAAAATAAATATTTTAAAAATTTATTTGAAATTTTGCATTGTTGAAAAAATCGATGAAATTTCAATTTCAAATTTATAGAAATATTTATTATTTAATTTTGTTCATTAGCCTATAATAAACTAGGTACGTTTTTAGGCTTCTTTGATTTGAAAGAATAATTTAAAGATGAAAATAAATATTTTAAAAATTTATTTGAAATTTTGCATTGTTGAAAAAATCGATGAAATTTCAATTTCAAATTTATAGAAATATTTATTATTTAATTTTGTTCATTAGCCTATAATAAACTAGGTACGTTTTTAGGCTTCTTTGATTTGAAAGAATAATTTAAAGATGAAAATAAATATTTTAAAAATTTATTTGAAATTTTGCATTGTTGAAAAAATCGATGAAATTTCAATTTCAAATTTATAGAAATATTTATTATTTAATTTTGTTCATTAGCCTATAATAAACTTGGTACGTTTTTAGGCTTCTAAGATTTATAAGAATAATTTAAGGATGAAAATAATTATTTTAAAAATTTATTTGAAATTTTGCATTGTTGAAAAAATCGATGAAATTTCAATTTCAAATTTAAAGAAAATTAAATTATTTAATTTTATTCATTAGCCTATAATAAACTTGGTATGTTTTTAGGCTTCTATGATTTGAAAGAATAATTTAAGGATGAAATAAATATTCCAAAAATTATTTTGAAATTTTGCATTGTTGAAAAAATCGATAAAATTTCAATTTCAAATTTAAAGAAAATTAAATTATTTAATTTTCTTCATTAGCCTATAATAAACTTGGTACGTTTTTAGGCTTCTATGATTTGAAAGAATAATTTAAAGATGAAAATAAATATTTTAAAAATTTATTAGAAATTTTGCATTGTTGAAAAAATCGATGAAATTTCAATTTCAAATTTAAAGAAAATTAAATTATTTAATTTTATTCATTAGCCTATAATAAACTAGGTACATTTTTAGGCTTCTATGTTTTGAAAGAATAATTTAAGGATGAAAATAAATATTTTAAAAATTTATTTGAAATTTTGCATTGTTGAAAAAATCGATGAAATTTCAATTTCAAATTTAAAGAAAATTAAATTATTTAATTTTATTCATTAGCCTATAATAAACTAGGTACCTTTTTAGGCTTCTATGATTTGAAAGAATAATTTAAGGATGAAAATAAATATTTTAAAAATTTATTTGAAATTTTGCATTGTTGAAAAAATCGATGAAATTTCAATTTCAAATTTATAGAAATATTTATTATTTAATTTTGTTCATTAGCCTATAATAAACTAGGTACGTTTTTAGGCTTCTTTGATTTGAAAGAATAATTTAAAGATGAAAATAAATATTTTAAAAATTTATTTGAAATTTTGCATTGTTGAAAAAATCGATGAAATTTCAATTTCAAATTTATAGAAATATTTATTATTTAATTTTGTTCATTAGCCTATAATAAACTTGGTACGTTTTTAGGCTTCTAAGATTTATAAGAATAATTTAAGGATGAAAATAATTATTTTAAAAATTTATTTGAAATTTTGCATTGTTGAAAAAATCGATGAAATTTCAATTTCAAATTTAAAGAAAATTAAATTATTTAATTTTATTCATTAGCCTATAATAAACTTGGTATGTTTTTAGGCTTCTATGATTTGAAAGAATAATTTAAGGATGAAATAAATATTCCAAAAATTATTTTGAAATTTTGCATTGTTGAAAAAATCGATAAAATTTCAATTTCAAATTTAAAGAAAATTAAATTATTTAATTTTCTTCATTAGCCTATAATAAACTTGGTACGTTTTTAGGCTTCTATGATTTGAAAGAATAATTTAAAGATGAAAATAAATATTTTAAAAATTTATTAGAAATTTTGCATTGTTGAAAAAATCGATGAAATTTCAATTTCAAATTTAAAGAAAATTAAATTATTTAATTTTATTCATTAGCCTATAATAAACTAGGTACCTTTTTAGGCTTCTATGTTTTGAAAGAATAATTTAAGGATGAAAATAAATATTTTAAAAATTTATTTGAAATTTTGCATTGTTGAAAAAATCGATGAAATTTCAATTTCAAATTTAAAGAAAATTAAATTATTTAATTTTATTCATTAGCCTATAATAAACTAGGTACCTTTTTAGGCTTCTATGTTTTGAAAGAATAATTTAAAGATGAAAATAAATATTTTAAAAATTTATTTGAAATTTTGCATTGTTGAAAAAATCGATGAAATTTCAATTTCAAATTTATAGAAATTTAAATTATTTAATTTTATTCATTAGCCTATAATAAACTTGGTATGTTTTTAGGCTTCTATGATTTGAAAGAATAATTTAAGGATGAAATAAATATTCCAAAAATTATTTTGAAATTTTGCATTGTTTCAAATTCAGAGAAATTTAAATTATTTAATTTTATTCATTAGCCTATAATAAACTAGGTAACTTTTTAGGCTTCTATGATTTGAAAGAATAATTTAAAGATGAAAATAAATATTTTAAAAATTTCTTTGAAATTTTGCATTGTTGAAAAATCGATGAAATTTCAATTTCAAATTTAAAGAAAATTAAATTATTTAATTTTATTCATTAGCCTATAATAAACTAGGTACCTTTTTAGGCTTCTATGTTTTGAAAGAATAATTTAAAGATGAAAATAAATATTTTAAAAATTTATTTGAAATTTTGCATTGTTGAAAAATCGATGAAATTTCAATTTCAAATTTAAAGAAAATTAAATTATTTAATTTTATTCATTAGCCTATAATAAACTAGGTACCTTTTTAGGCTTCTATGTTTTGAAAGAATAATTTAAAGATGAAAATAAATATTTTAAAAATTTCTTTGAAATTTTGCATTGTTTCAAATTCAGAGAAATTTAAATTATTTAATTTTATTCATTAGCCTATAATAAACTAGGTACGTTTTTAGGCTTCTTTGATTTGAAAGAATAATTTAAAGATGAAAATAAATATTTTAAAAATTTCTTTGAAATTTTGCATTGTTTCAAATTCAGAGAAATTTAAATTATTTAATTTTATTCATTAGCCTATAATAAACTAGGTAACTTTTTAGGCTTCTTTGATTTGAAAGAATAATTTAAAGATGAAAATAAATATTTTAAAAATTTCTTTGAAATTTTGCATTGTTTCAAATTCAGAGAAATTTAAATTATTTAATTTTATTCATAGCCTATAATAAACTAGGTAACTTTTTAGGCTTCTATGATTTGAAAGAATAATTTAAAGATGAAAATAAATATTTTAAAAATTTATTTGAAATTTTGCATTGTTGAAAAAATCGATGAAATTTCAATTTCAAATTTAAAGAAATTTAAATTATTTAATTTTATTCATTAGCCTATAATAAACTAGGTACCTTTTTAGGCTTCTATGATTTGAAAGAATAATTTAAGGATGAAAATAAATATTTTAAAAATTTATTTGAAATTTTGCATTGTTGAAAAAATCGATGAAATTTCAATTTCAAATTTAAAGAAAATTAAATTATTTAATTTTATTCATTAGCCTATAATAAACTAGGTACCTTTTTAGGCTTCTATGATTTGAAAGAATAATTTAAGGATGAAAATAAATATTTTAAAAATTTATTTGAAATTTTGCATTGTTGAAAAAATCGATGAAATTTCAATTTCAAATTTAAAGAAATTTAAATTATTTAATTTTATTCATTAGCCTATAATAAACTAGGTACCTTTTTAGGCTTCTTTGATTTGAAAGAATAATTTAAAGATAAAAATAAATATTTTAAAAATTTATTTGAAATTTTGCATTGTTGAAAAAATCGATGAAATTTCAATTTCAAATTTAAAGAAAATTAAATTATTTAATTTTGTTCATAAGCCTATACTAAACTAGGTACGTTTTTAGGCTTCCCTGATTGGATAGAAAAATTTTGAGATGAAAATAAATATTTTAAAAATTTATTTGAAATTTTGCATTGTTGAAAAAATCGATGAAATTTCAATTTCAAATTTAAAGAAAATTAAATTATTTAATTTTATTCATTAGCCTATAATAAACTAGGTACCTTTTTAGGCTTCTTTGATTTGAAAGAATAATTTAAGGATGAAAATAAATATTTTAAAAATTTATTTGAAATTTTGCATTGTTTCAAATTCAGAGAAATTTAAATTATTTAATTTTATTCATTAGCCTATAATAAACTAGGTAACTTTTTAGGCTTCTATGATTTGAAAGAATAATTTAAAGATGAAAATAAATATTTTAAAAATTTCTTTGAAATTTTGCATTGTTGAAAAATCGATGAAATTTCAATTTCAAATTTAAAGAAAATTAAATTATTTAATTTTATTCATTAGCCTATAATAAACTAGGTACCTTTTTAGGCTTCTATGTTTTGAAAGAATAATTTAAAGATGAAAATAAATATTTTAAAAATTTATTTGAAATTTTGCATTGTTGAAAAATCGATGAAATTTCAATTTCAAATTTAAAGAAAATTAAATTATTTAATTTTATTCATTAGCCTATAATAAACTAGGTACCTTTTTAGGCTTCTATGTTTTGAAAGAATAATTTAAAGATGAAAATAAATATTTTAAAAATTTCTTTGAAATTTTGCATTGTTTCAAATTCAGAGAAATTTAAATTATTTAATTTTATTCATTAGCCTATAATAAACTAGGTACGTTTTTAGGCTTCTTTGATTTGAAAGAATAATTTAAAGATGAAAATAAATATTTTAAAAATTTCTTTGAAATTTTGCATTGTTTCAAATTCAGAGAAATTTAAATTATTTAATTTTATTCATTAGCCTATAATAAACTAGGTAACTTTTTAGGCTTCTTTGATTTGAAAGAATAATTTAAAGATGAAAATAAATATTTTAAAAATTTCTTTGAAATTTTGCATTGTTTCAAATTCAGAGAAATTTAAATTATTTAATTTTATTCATAGCCTATAATAAACTAGGTAACTTTTTAGGCTTCTATGATTTGAAAGAATAATTTAAAGATGAAAATAAATATTTTAAAAATTTATTTGAAATTTTGCATTGTTGAAAAAATCGATGAAATTTCAATTTCAAATTTAAAGAAATTTAAATTATTTAATTTTATTCATTAGCCTATAATAAACTAGGTACCTTTTTAGGCTTCTATGATTTGAAAGAATAATTTAAGGATGAAAATAAATATTTTAAAAATTTATTTGAAATTTTGCATTGTTGAAAAAATCGATGAAATTTCAATTTCAAATTTAAAGAAAATTAAATTATTTAATTTTATTCATTAGCCTATAATAAACTAGGTACCTTTTTAGGCTTCTATGATTTGAAAGAATAATTTAAGGATGAAAATAAATATTTTAAAAATTTATTTGAAATTTTGCATTGTTGAAAAAATCGATGAAATTTCAATTTCAAATTTAAAGAAATTTAAATTATTTAATTTTATTCATTAGCCTATAATAAACTAGGTACCTTTTTAGGCTTCTTTGATTTGAAAGAATAATTTAAAGATAAAAATAAATATTTTAAAAATTTATTTGAAATTTTGCATTGTTGAAAAAATCGATGAAATTTCAATTTCAAATTTAAAGAAAATTAAATTATTTAATTTTGTTCATAAGCCTATACTAAACTAGGTACGTTTTTAGGCTTCCCTGATTGGATAGAAAAATTTTGAGATGAAAATAAATATTTTAAAAATTTATTTGAAATTTTGCATTGTTGAAAAAATCGATGAAATTTCAATTTCAAATTTAAAGAAAATTAAATTATTTAATTTTATTCATTAGCCTATAATAAACTAGGTACCTTTTTAGGCTTCTTTGATTTGAAAGAATAATTTAAGGATGAAAATAAATATTTTAAAAATTTATTTGAAATTTTGCATTGTTGAAAAAATCGATGAAATTTCAATTTCAAATTTAAAGAAAATTAAATTATTTAATTTTATTCATTAGCCTATAATAAACTAGGTACCTTTTTAGGCTTCTATGATTTGAAAGAATAATTTAAGGATGAAAATAAATATTTTAAAAATTTATTTGAAATTTTGCATTGTTGAAAAAATCGATGAAATTTCAATTTCAAATTTAAAGAAAATTAAATTATTTAATTTTATTCATTAGCCTATAATAAACTAGGTACGTTTTTAGGCTTCCCTGATTGGATAGAAAAATTTTGAGATGAAAATAAATATTTTAAAAATTTATTTGAAATTTTGCATTGTTGAAAAAATCGATGAAATTTCAATTTCAAATTTAAAGAAAATTAAATTATTTAATTTTATTCATTAGCCTATAATAAACTAGGTACGTTTTTAGGCTTCTATGATTTGAAAGAATAATTTAAGGATGAAAATAAATATTTTAAAAATTTATTTGAAATTTTGCATTGTTGAAAAAATCGATGAAATTTCAATTTCAAATTTAAAGAAAATTAAATTATTTAATTTTATTCATTAGCCTATAATAAACTAGGTACCTTTTTAGGCTTCTATGATTTGAAAGAATAATTTAAGGATGAAAATAAATATTTTAAAAATTTATTTGAAATTTTGCATTGTTGAAAAAATCGATGAAATTTCAATTTCAAATTTAAAGAAAATTAAATTATTTAATTTTATTCATTAGCCTATAATAAACTAGGTACCTTTTTAGGCTTCTATGATTTGAAAGAATAATTTAAGGATGAAAATAAATATTTTAAAAATTTATTTGAAATTTTGCATTGTTGAAAAAATCGATGAAATTTCAATTTCAAATTTAAAGAAATTTACATTATTTAATTTTGTTCATAAGCCTATATTAAACTAGGTACGTTTTTAGGCTTCTATGATTTGAAAGAATAATTTAAGGATGAAAATAAATATTTTAAAAATTTATTTGAAATTTTGCATTGTTGAAAAAATCGATGAAATTTCAATTTCAAATTTAAAGAAATTTACATTATTTAATTTTGTTCATAAGCCTATATTAAACTAGGTACCTTTTTAGGCTTCTATGATTTGAAAGAATAATTTAAGGATGAAAATAAATATTTTAAAAATTTATTTGAAATTTTGCATTGTTGAAAAAATCGATGAAATTTCAATTTCAAATTTAAAGAAATTTAAATTATTTAATTTTGTTCATAAGCCTATACTAAACTAGGTACGTTTTTAGGCTTCTATGATTTGAAAGAATAATTTAAGGATGAAAATAAATATTTTAAAAATTTATTTGAAATTTTGCATTGTTGAAAAAATCGATGAAATTTCAATTTCAAATTTAAAGAAAATTAAATTATTTAATTTTATTCATTAGCCTATAATAAACTAGGTACCTTTTTAGGCTTCTTTGATTTGAAAGAATAATTTAAGGATGAAAATAAATATTTTAAAAATTTATTTGAAATTTTGCATTTTTGAAAAAATCGATGAAATTTCAATTTCAAATTTAAAGAAAATTAAATTATTTAATTTTATTCATTAGCCTATAATAAACTAGGTACCTTTTTAGGCTTCTATGATTTGAAAGAATAATTTAAGGATGAAAATAAATATTTTAAAAATTTATTTGAAATTTTGCATTGTTGAAAAAATCGATGAAATTTCAATTTCAAATTTAAAGAAAATTAAATTATTTAATTTTATTCATTAGCCTATAATAAACTAGGTACCTTTTTAGGCTTCTATGATTTGAAAGAATAATTTAAGGATGAAAATAAATATTTTAAAAATTTATTTGAAATTTTGCATTGTTGAAAAAATCGATGAAATTTCAATTTCAAATTTAAAGAAAATTAAATTATTTAATTTTATTCATTAGCCTATAATAAACTAGGTACCTTTTTAGGCTTCTATGATTTGAAAGAATAATTTAAGGATGAAAATAAATATTTTAAAAATTTATTTGAAATTTTGCATTGTTGAAAAAATCGATGAAATTTCAATTTCAAATTTAAAGAAAATTAAATTATTTAATTTTATTCATTAGCCTATAATAAACTAGGTACCTTTTTAGGCTTCTATGATTTGAAAGAATAATTTAAGGATGAAAATAAATATTTTAAAAATTTATTTGAAATTTTGCATTGTTGAAAAAATCGATGAAATTTCAATTTCAAATTTAAAGAAATTTACATTATTTAATTTTGTTCATAAGCCTATATGTACCTTTTTAGGCTTCTATGATTTGAAAGAATAATTTAAGGATGAAAATAAATATTTTAAAAATTTATTTGAAATTTTGCATTGTTGAAAAAATCGATGAAATTTCAATTTCAAATTTAAAGAAATTTAAATTATTTAATTTTGTTCATAAGCCTATACTAAACTAGGTACGTTTTTAGGCTTCCCTGATTGGATAGAAAAATTTTGAGATGAAAATAAATATTTTAAAAATTTATTTGAAATTTTGCATTTTTGAAAAAATCGATGAAATTTCAATTTCAAATTTAAAGAAAATTAAATTATTTAATTTTATTCATTAGCCTATAATAAACTAGGTACCTTTTTAGGCTTCTATGATTTGAAAGAATAATTTAAGGATGAAAATAAATATTTTAAAAATTTATTTGAAATTTTGCATTGTTGAAAAAATCGATGAAATTTCAATTTCAAATTTAAAGAAATTTAAATTATTTAATTTTGTTCATAAGCCTATATTAAACTAGGTACGTTTTTAGGCTTCTATGATTTGAAAGAATAATTTAAGGATGAAAATAAATATTTTAAAAATTTATTTGAAATTTTG
This sequence comes from Pratylenchus scribneri, assembly GCA_030063045.1. Taxonomy (NCBI): domain Eukaryota; kingdom Metazoa; phylum Nematoda; class Chromadorea; order Rhabditida; family Pratylenchidae; genus Pratylenchus; species Pratylenchus scribneri. The sequence goes on from JAQSEB010000218.1 coordinate 76,157, forward strand.
CATTGTTGAAAAAATCGATGAAATTTCAATTTCAAATTTAAAGAAATTTAAATTATTTAATTTTGTTCATAAGCCTATATTAAACTAGGTACGTTTTTAGGCTTCTATGATTTGAAAGAATAATTTAAGGATGAAAATAAATATTTTAAAAATTTATTTGAAATTTTGCATTGTTGAAAAAATCGATGAAATTTCAATTTCAAATTTAAAGAAATTTACATTATTTAATTTTGTTCATAAGCCTATATTAAACTAGGTACGTTTTTAGGCTTCTATGATTTGAAAGAATAATTTAAGGATGAAAATAAATATTTTAAAAATTTATTTGAAATTTTGCATTTTTGAAAAAATCGATGAAATTTCAATTTCAAATTTAAAGAAATTTAAATTATTTAATTTTATTCATTAGCCTATAATAAACTAGGTACCTTTTTAGGCTTCTATGATTTGAAAGAATAATTTAAGGATGAAAATAAATATTTTAAAAATTTATTTGAAATTTTGCATTGTTGAAAAAATCGATGAAATTTCAATTTCAAATTTAAAGAAATTTAAATTATTTAATTTTGTTCATAAGCCTATACTAAACTAGGTACCTTTTTAGGCTTCTTTGATTTGAAAGAATAATTTAAGGATGTAAATAAATATTTTAAAAATTTATTTGAAATTTTGCATTTTTGAAAAAATCGATGAAATTTCAATTTCAAATTTAAAGAAAATTAAATTATTTAATTTTATTCATTAGCCTATAATAAACTAGGTACCTTTTTAGGCTTCTATGATTTGAAAGAATAATTTAAGGATGAAAATAAATATTTTAAAAATTTATTTGAAATTTTGCATTGTTGAAAAAATCGATGAAATTTCAATTTCAAATTTAAAGAAAATTAAATTATTTAATTTTATTCATTAGCCTATAATAAACTAGGTACATTTTTAGGCTTCTTTGATTGGAAAGAATAATTTAAGGATGAAAATAAATATTTTAAAAATTTATTTGAAATTTTGCATTGTTGAAAAAATCGATGAAATTTCAATTTCAAATTTAAAGAAAATTAGATTATTTAATTTTGTTCATAAGCCTATACTAAACTAGGTACGTTTTTAGGCTTCCCTGATTGGATAGAAAAATTTTGAGATGAAAATAAATATTTTAAAAATTTATTTGAAATTTTGCATTTTTGAAAAAATCGATGAAATTTCAATTTCAAATTTAAAGAAAATTACATTATTTAATTTTGTTCATAAGCCTATATTAAACTAGGTACGTTTTTAGGCTTCTATGATTTGAAAGAATAATTTAAAGATGAAAATAAATATTTTAAAAATTTATTTGAAATTTTGCATTGTTGAAAAAATCGATGAAATTTCAATTTCAAATTTAAAGAAATTTACATTATTTAATTTTGTTCATAAGCCTATATTAAACTAGGTACGTTTTTAGGCTTCCCTGATTGGATAGAAAAATTTTGAGATGAAAATAAATATTTTAAAAATTTATTTGAAATTTTGCATTTTTGAAAAAATCGATGAAATTTCAATTTCAAATTTAAAGAAAATTACATTATTTAATTTTGTTCATAAGCCTATATTAAACTAGGTACGTTTTTAGGCTTCTATGATTTGAAAGAATAATTTAAAGATGAAAATAAATATTTTAAAAATTTATTTGAAATTTTGCATTTTTGAAAAAATCGATGAAATTTCAATTTCAAATTTAAAGAAATTTACATTATTTAATTTTGTTCATAAGCCTATATTAAACTAGGTACGTTTTTAGGCTTCTATGATTTGAAAGAATAATTTAAAGATGAAAATAAATATTTTAAAAATTTATTTGAAATTTTGCATTTTTGAAAAAATCGATGAAATTTCAATTTCAAATTTAAAGAAAATTACATTATTTAATTTTGTTCATAAGCCTATATTAAACTAGGTACGTTTTTAGGCTTCCCTGATTGGATAGAAAAATTTTGAGATGAAAATAAATATTTTAAAAATTTATTTGAAATTTTGCATTTTTGAAAAAATCGATGAAATTTCAATTTCAAATTTAAAGAAAATTACATTATTTAATTTTGTTCATAAGCCTATATTAAACTAGGTACGTTTTTAGGCTTCTATGATTTGAAAGAATAATTTAAAGATGAAAATAAATATTTTAAAAATTTATTTGAAATTTTGCATTGTTGAAAAAATCGATGAAATTTCAATTTCAAATTTAAAGAAATTTACATTATTTAATTTTGTTCATAAGCCTATATTAAACTAGGTACGTTTTTAGGCTTCTATGATTTGAAAGAATAATTTAAGGATGAAAATAAATATTTTAAAAATTTATTTGAAATTTTGCATTGTTGAAAAAATCGATGAAATTTCAATTTCAAATTTAAAGAAATTAAATTATTTAATTTTATTCATTAGCCTATACTAAACTAGATACGTTTTTAGGCTTCTATGATTTGAAAGAATAATTTAAGGATGGAAATAAATATTTTAAACATTTATTTGAAATTTTGCATTGTTGAAAAAATCGATGAAATTTCAATTTCAAATTTAAAGAAATTAAATTATTTAATTTTGTTCATAAGCCTATAATAAACTAGGTACGTTTTTAGGCTTCTATGATTTGAAAGAATAATTTAAGGATGAAAATAAATATTTTAAAAATTTATTTGAAATTTTGCATTTTTGAAAAAATCGATGAAATTTCAATTTCAAATTTAAAGAAAATTAAATTATTTAATTTTATTCATTAGCCTATACTAAACTAGATACGTTTTTAGGCTTCTATGATTTGAAAGAATAATTTAAGGATGAAAATAAATATTTTAAAAATTTATTTGAAATTTTGCATTTTTGAAAAAATCGATGAAATTTCAATTTCAAATTTAAAGAAATTTACATTATTTAATTTTGTTCATAAGCCTATATTAAACTAGGTACGTTTTTAGGCTTCTATGATTTGAAAGAATAATTTAAGGATGAAAATAAATATTTTAAAAATTTATTTGAAATTTTGAATTTTTGAAAAAATCGATGAAATTTCAATTTCAAATTTAAAGAAAATTAAATTATTTAATTTTATTCGTTAGCCTATAATAAACTAGGTACCTTTTTAGGCTTCTTTGATTTGAA